>CM068707.1:4869820-5189453 GCA_035079005.1 Fraxinus americana | reverse complement strand
AGAAGTGTCCAAAAATCGTACAAGATTGGCCCAAGAAGTTTCCTTGTTGAATTGAAATTCTGAAACCAAATAAAATTCTGATCTCGAACTGGCCTAGGCATATGCCCAGTTGAAAATCGGGCAGTTGCTCAGCTATTCACTTTAGCATGTGTTTTCTATTTTCAAGGTCGGGCAATTGCCCAGTCCATATAACTGGGCAAGTGCCCAGTTATAATGATTTCTAAATTATTGCATTTTTGTCCTCTTCTTTATTTTTTCCTCGATTTTGATCTACCACTTTAAATTACTTCTATTTTTGTCCTTCAACTTCTTCTCATGTGCACATTAGTCCCAAACTTCCATCCAATGGTCAATTTGTCCTTCCTTCTTTTCCGAACACTGAAAATGGATCCAACACTGAAACAAAACAAAATTAACCTAAATTAAGTAAAAAATCAACACTTTGATGACATAAAAGATTAGTAATATCAACCAGATAAATGCACAAAACGCACCTATCAAACACTTTCAAACTAAAACCTTTGTTCATCGAACAAAATAAAATTGAGGCATAAAAAATATTACTATCTAAAACAAATCACAAATAACAGTCATCGTTGAACTGCTTACCATATGCGCCAGGTTCAAATTTAAGTAACACTTTAGAAAGATCCAAATAACATCAAACATAATTTTTTACTTATCCAATGCTTGACTTAGTGTGCGTGAGCGTGATTAGCCAACATTGAACTCATACCCATACTAGAACAAAACCAATCAAGTGTCATTGGTTTACTCATAATCCCAATCCTTTTGTCGTAAAGTTTTTCCCACACATCTCGTGCAAAATCACTCCTTATGCTTTTCTCTCTAATCTCGAGGTATTTCCAGCACATGTAGGTTCCTAAAAATCAATATAACGCATTTTCCCACACAAAGTGATCAGAATTAATTACTTGTAGACCTAGAAGAAAGATGGTAAGTATTTCTCAAAGATACAGTGTCAATCTCTAGAGTTCAAATCTCAGAGTCCTTATTGGGTACATCTCGCTTTTGATAATCTAAACTCTTTTTTCTTTCTTTCGCCACGAGTTTCTATTGATTTTTTTTTTTAACATCTATGTGTAAGATGGTAAGTATTTCTCAAAGACAGAGTGTCAATCTCTAGAGTTCAAATCTCAAAGTCCTTATTGGGCACATCTCGCTTTTGATAATCTAAACTCCTTTTTCTTTCTTTCGCCACAAATTTCTATTGAATTTTTTTTACATCTTATGTGTAAGACTTCTCCCCACTAAGCTTTCTAAATGACCATATAGCGAGTTTTAGGTCGATAACTCCCTAGTCAGACGACCATAAGATACCAGGTTTTAGATATTCTAGCATGATTAATAACTCGAGTCATAAAGTTTACAAAGACAGGTATAAAATATATCACACTTCTTTTTGAATATGAGATTCAATTTTGAAAGTGGTGAGTGCCCATTCTAGACTCCTTAACACAAACTCCTTCAACTGTCAGTGAGATCCAAGAACTCCAAACCATCAAACTTCTATCAATACAAGTACTAGTCTCACCCTAAACTACTTTTTTTTAGTAGTTTGGTTTCTATACTAAGGATCTAGGAATTCAACTCAAGCTTAAGTAAACAATGTCATAAATTATGTAGAATTATATTCAAAAGACAATAAAATATCATGATTTAGTGCCTCGAATCACACCCCCCAAACTTGATTTTTTGTTTATCCTCAAACAAAACTAAAACTGAACAAACACCCAAACATGCAATCCTAATTACCTAATTGGTGGCCAATAAATCAAATAAAGTAAAAAATAAAAAATTAGCTAGCTAACCTAGCATTTTATTTCAGGATTGAAATCATAATATTAAATCTAATCACATGTTCAAAATCACAATACAAAAATTAAAATCTATTTTTCCAATCTAAAATCGATGTGTGTGTGAAGAATTAAGCATCGCATTATGAATTTATGAGTTGTTTCAACACCGGACCCTCAATGGTCTAATATATTCTTTCATCACTCATAAGACTCACACGCCCTCAAACTTATTCTTTTCGTTATTTTCAAGTGTGCAAACTAATGTTGAATTTTATATTATCCTGACCTCTCTAGTTTAGGTAAATATCATTAATTGCTAGTCAATATGTCAATAAATAAGGATTCTCCATAGTTTGATTGTTTCAATATTTAAGACTTAATTAGGCTAATAATCTCTTATTAAATGCTAAATTTTTCCAAATAAGTGTTTGAAACATAACCAATGCACTTAGTGTATCTTCTGTTTCATATACACCGCCTTTTCTAATTTTCTATAAAAAAATTTCTTCAATTTTTTTTATTTGAAGTATTCTTACCCTTAAACTTTCTAAATGACCAATGTAACAAGCTGTTGGCTGATAACTCCCAAACCAGATGACCATAGGGCATCAGATTTTAAACCCCTTGTAGGCTTAATTACTTGAGTCATAAAGGCTACGAAGAGAAATTTTCAAATAAAATAATTTTTTTTTATGTCTTGATTAGTATATTGTCCCTTATTAAACACTAATTTAAGAAACCAATCTCTAACTTGAGACTTTCACCCAATTTCATCATATTGACCTAAACAATCCACACAAGATTTTTTTTTTCACATATCCAATTATGAATTTAACTCATTCATACACAAGACTTAATTCACGTGCTCAATATATATCAAATTTCACATGAAAAAGTAAAAATTAATCTAAACATACAATTTATTCACTATTCATAGACACATTCCACATTGCTAGCTAGACCAACTAACTCACACAAGCACACAAAAAGAAAATATTTTTGAATTTTTTTAAAAAACAATTAAAGCACACAAAAGTACATTAAAAAAAATAAAAAAACTCACGTTTTCCACCTCTAAACTTAAACTAAAAATTGTCATCAATGTTTTAAATCCTAAATCCGTATATAAAGGGGTGGGGAAGAAAGTGAAGAAAAAACTCTCTTGATATTACTTGTAATTCAACGGCTAGCTTTCCTATTACTTCCATTCACTACTTAGTTAAAATTGGATTAAATGTTCCGCGACGTCATGTTCCTGAAAAATCAAATAACTGAAACAAGTGTTACTTAACTCTAACATCTAATAAACCAACATCTCGAAAACGTAAGGGGAAACTGAGTATGGATGATGAGTCTCAAATAAATTACATCATGGCTTTACTAATTGGATCAATATTTGGGTTGAATAGTGAATAAATAATATTGTGGTTGAATCAATGAATCAATAAAAGGATGTTTGGCTCTTCAAAGAATGATTTTTATCATTAAAATATCGTTCAACCACACGTTTGAACATTAATAGGGTAGGATTTATATATGGAAAATTGTTTGGAATGAAAAAGAATTCAAGATCAGCTTGGAGATCAAATATTACTGTTTCTTGGATAATCACGTCGTTCGAGCAACAATAGAATAGTCGTCAGTGTTTTCATCGTAACTTTCTCTCCTAATATCGAATTGAGGTAATTTAATGTGCGTTGGAAAGCTAACGCAAAGAGATACAATTTTTCTAGTTAGCCTTGTCCAAATTCGAATGTTTTTTATGTGAAAAATGTATTGTTACTTGTGGCTGAGAATGTGGAGCATGATTTGTGCAACGCCATTACACTTTTTGACTTGCAAAATTTGACCTTTTAGGCACATTTCAGACTCCATCAAGACCTATACTACGAATCCCAACTCTTTGACTTTAATTAAGATTTTATAACTCCTATTTTGACCTTGATTATAACTTGATAAACTCTTAATACAATTTAATTGGGACATGATTTTGACTAAGAAAATTACCAATGGTTGACCGGTTAAATGGTTGAAGATTCTTATCAATCAAGAATTAAAATAGATAAAGAATAATAGAAATTCACCATAAAAGAAAATAAAAAACCAAATATTAAAATACTTGCACGTGTCAAATGAAGAGAACCACGTGGGTTCAGCTGTAATAGTCCAAATTTTAAAACCTTGAAATGAAAACACCCGTCTAGTGAAGTGGACTCTCCACTTTATAGATAGACAAGAAGATTTACTAAAATCATTTCTAACTTGCCCACTTTGCCGGATTTTGAATGAGATTGTGTTTGTTTGATCTATTGGATTTGCAGCACACGCAATGCACTTCCTATGCACTTTTATTTAACATCTTGTAGCCATTAAAAAAATAAAAAATAAAAAAATTCCATAGTTTTGATTTACCATACTGGGATTGTTGAAAAAAAAAAAACCACCAGATGCATTCCTGCCAAGCTCACTGGGGTTGTCTTATTCTCTTCCATGGCTAATATCCCACTGTCCAAAATTGCCTTCAAATACCCACCTATAGTGTTTTGTCAATATGGAGGCAGTATGAAAGAAAAGCTTCACGCTTGATTTCACACAAGATATAATCTTTTCTGAGGTGGTCGTAGCTTCTCCTCACAGTAACACTAATGTTGTCCCATATTAACTCTGCTTCTCCGCAGCCCCTAAAATTACATAATCATTACTTCAGCGAATCCAGAAGGTGGAGTTTGTGATAGCATTCACTACTAAAAATAGCTTTTCACCAATAGATTATCCATTGGTAAAAGTAATCCACTTTTAACTACTGTATTCAGCAACAGAATTTTTTTTGGTAACGGCGATATCTCTTTACCAACGAATATTATGTGTCTCATGTAGTCGTTTAACATTTGGATGTTTCATCTACGAAAATTCTGTAGGTGACGTACTGATAATTACTACATCCGTTGTCAATCCTGCTTGTTTCCTTGTAGAATGGTGCATAGACCACATTCATATCCACCCAAGAAAATTTTCCTCAAACCTGACGGACTCCACAGAACCAGTAATGGATGTGGTGGAATCCGGGACAGAGTCAGCGACCAAGGTGGCAGCAATTAACAGAATCCCCCGGAGTAGAGAACACCAGACATTCCATCAAGGTGATGGAAGGCCTGAGGAAATAGGCGATTCTATGAGTTGATGAGCACTTAATATTTACTCACATAGATAGACAAAGCAAATTTGACCTAAGCAACTTCTTCCTGCAAGTATTCCTCTTGCTTTATTTTACAACAAAAGATGTTTATATATAACAAAAATTATAATTATGTTTCTAATCTCTAATATGTAACATAGTGATTTTATTACAAATTTGTACACACATGATCTCATCTTCTGATAAAAATAAGAAGTATCTATGTGCAATGCCAGTGCACCTTTCTTTGATATGAATGTACTGCCCTTGCATAGGAATCTATTCGTTGCTTATCCTCTCTGTCCACCTCTTCCTCCTTCATGCGAAAATCCAGCAAAAAGGATTTGAAATACCAAGGGGCCATTCTCTTCGGCCGTTTTGAGTCGTTTTCTGTTTTCAATTTTCTAAAACAATGAAAACGCGTTCTCTTTTCTATTTTTAAAAACGCGTTTTTAAAAATGATAAAGAATTTGTACACAAAACACAAAATGATAAAAACATCGTTTTGACCGTTTTCCATCAAAAACAGGGAAAAAATGCAAAACACGCGAAACGGCCATTTCAATACAGTAACACCTCCAATACCACAATTCCAATTTCTTCCCTCTTCTTCCAATCCATCCCGTCTCTTCCTTCCCTCTGGGCGCCGATTCTCTCTTGCCAGATACAGTCACTTCTTACACACTCTCAGACGACGGCAAATTTGTAGTCAACCTAAAGAAAGTGTGCTACATACAGTTTGATTATTTGGTTTATTATGAGAAAAAGATTACAGGGAAGCTGAGCGTAGGGTCAATATCTAATTTGAAGGGCATTCAGGTTAAGATGTTCTTCTTATGGTTTGATGTTGACAAGATCAAGGTTGACTTGCCGCCTTTTGATAGTATTTACTTCACTGTTGGGTTTATTAATAAGGAACTTGATGTGGATCAGTTCTTGATTGTTCGTTCTCGCAAAGATAAGGCTTTATCGGCTCTGCCTTGCGGCGGCGGCGCTGATGGTAGTGGGCGGCAGTCTTTGAAGAAGATTTTTCAGGTATATTCCATAATATTAATGGGATTTTCTTGATGATTATCAAACTGTTTTGGGAAAGATGACTGCTCTTTATGCTTTCTTTATGATTAATTAGTTTTCTTGTTATCAATGTTAGTCTTTTCTTGTTAAGAGGCGGATTATCTAAATATATGATGTATTCTTTTTCATCTGAAATTGAATTTCGTGCTCTGGTTTACAAATTAAGTAAAATGATTCACGTTACAGTGTGAATATCCATATTTTCTGTTTGATTGTCACTCTGTTCAACTTGACAATTAAGTCGCCTTAATATTCGTACTATATATAAAGAATTTTTAGTGGCCAGTTCGTGACACATACAGAGATATGATGGGGGTGAGATCACTTTTGTTGAATCAATATAATTCAGGGAATCGTGGCGTGCTTCGCTCATTTTCATTTGATGATTTAATCCAAAACAGAGTATTTTGGGAAGGTAGTTGAGAAAAATTATGGATTTTTCTTAATTATAGTGAGAAGTCTTCTTTTTCTCCTGTATAAGGAGATCTCTTTCCAAGCCATGAGCGATCTGATGTACTAGTGGTTGTTCAATTACTGTGAGGAACGCGTTCAAAATTAGGGGTCTGGCCTTAGTTAATCAGGAGAGTTTCTTTACTGTTTCCTTTTCCTTTTCCTTTGCCTTCTAATGGTATTGTATTCCTATGTGGACACTATTGTGGGATTTTCTTTCGTTGTTACAGAAATTTTTTAAATAATCTTACTGTGTATAAAAGTATTTATGAAGCACCACGTGTTTATGTGCTATAAATTTGATGGACTTGATCAGTGTACAAGTCAGAGTTTAGTTCAAGAACATGGAAATTGAGCAAATATTGTGTTGCTAGTCTTATGGTTGGCAGATTTGTGTCCAAAGTTTAAATTGGGAGTCTGTTTATCCTAAACAAATGAGAACTTATTTGCGAGTTGATTTCATCTGTTTATAACATTATGAAATGGTTAACTAACAAACATGATAGTGCATTTGTGCCTCGTGTTGCTACATTTATAGTCTTATCAAGTAAATTTTGAACTGACATCTCTTCTTCTATGCATTTTCATGATGAAGTTTGAGGGTTATGTGCATTTTATAGCTATGGAATAGGTGTATTAGTTGTCTCTTTGGTAATGCATTAGAGGAGTTTTGTTATGAAATATGTTGATTTAGATGTCGAGAAGTTAACATCCTAGGTTCTTTAATTGTGTCAGTTTACGAATAATTTTTTTCCTTGAATTGACAATGTTCTTGATACTTTTCAGGGAGATAATCCAACATTTGGGTTCTTGATGCCTGACAATCATTTTCATGCCTACTTCAGATATCTTGTCAACCATCCAGAACTTATGCATTTTGAAATTGATGAAAACTCTCAAAATGATAGGGAAAAAGTTGGCAGTGAGCACAATGATCTTGACCACCTTGGAGGTTGAGTGTTGTACTCGTTATGCTCGCATGAGAACGAAAATATTCATCTAAGGATTCAATAATTGGAATAATAGCTGTGGGTCATGGCTGCTGATGTTCAATGGGTCAAAGTAGATATCTAACGTTGATTTACTTGTACAAATGATAAAATGCTGCATATTTATTCTTCGTTTAATTAGAACATGTTGTAATTTTTTTGTTTATTTATGTAAAAATGTTTTATAAATTTTGTTAATTCATTGAATTCATTGTAATGATCATTACTTATTTGTAAAAGACTCTGTTTTGCTTGTTATGTTACCATGTTTTTATTTTAAGTTGCACATAAGAGTGAAAAATGGTTTCCTTGTCTGAAATTAAATAATTCGAAAAATTTCAATATTTTTGTATGAAGAATGTGATGAAAATAATATATGCATTTTTTTTTTGTTCTGGACACAGAAATAAGACGAAGCATTTGAATTAGACGAGAGAATTTTAGCAATGTTACCTCATTAATTTTTTCTTCAATCGATTAACATTTAACTATTAAAATTTATTGAATAATCAGATTTATTGAATAAAATATTATAAAAAAAATATTCTCAAAATTTCAAAATAAACGCATTTTCAAGTTTTCTATTTTGAGAAACAGTTTTTCAGAATAACAAAGAGAACACGTTTTCAGCAATTCCAAAACAGACACTTAAACAGAAAACACAAAATGAATTCAAAACGCAAAACACAAAACTGAAATACGAATAGAACGGCCCCTAAGCTTGCTGCAATTTTATTACAAATTTCTAGAACCTTATATTACAAGCTGTTTTCTCAAGTATTGTTTCATGATCTTCATACAGTGATCCTCTTACCCTACATACTTAGGATGATGCTGCAAATTTAAAGTGAGACATATTTTCACTAAGATGATGTGACAACTTAACGAAGATATAGACATTTTTCTTCATTGGGACAAATTTTACAACTATAATAAAAGATTGAGGACTGCTTGGCACCTTTTAAAAGTTTAAGGAATAACATGCTAACGAGAAATAGACTGAGGATCAACATTGGCATTTTCTCTTTTCATTCCTTTGGCCCTCTTATAAAATTCACTAAAAAAAAATGAGAATAGAAATACAATTGATGTAAATATTGTTGACATAGAAAAATATAGAACAGGAACAAGATTGAGAAAGAAAGAGGGAGAGAGAGAGAGAGAGAGAGAGAGAGTATGATTTTTTATTTCTATCAAAGTTGTTTATACTACAATACATAAGCTGTCTTTATATAAGGTTTCAAAAATCATATTTTAAGTAGGAAACACCTAATAAAATCTATTAAATCAAACAATAACTACGGTCTCTAAAATAAGCATCAAAGTTGGAAGTTAAATTAAATGGAGACACTATTTTGTTTGCTGTCCAAATGAAACTGAATCTCTCTCTTTTTCTCTCCACATTGCAAAACTTTTGGAATTCCAGAACCGTAAGTTTGTAAATATATTCTATTATTTTTTTAATTAAATAAGGGAATGTGATTCAGCAGTAAGTGGAACATTTTATCCTTAATAATCTTCTTTAGCTCAACTCATAGCCCTTGATACATTCTTCTTTTCCACTTTCTTTAAGCAATGCCATTGACCGAATCTTGGTTCACCAACCTGAGTTGAATTAGGCTTGGGATATAATGTTGGGATTTAGAAATCTCTCTCAAATCCAAACTCGAACCGGTTGGATTGGGATTATATTCAACATCCTTTTGTACTTGTCTAATTCCACACTTTTTGTTAGCAAATAAAGCCCCTTTTTGTGTACTCAACTTTTTATAAATGTCAACAATAAGTACGTACGGGTGCAAGTGCAATTTCCTTACCTTCAGGCTTTAACTAAATGGAAAACAACCTATAGTGTTGCATACAATGGAGAGAACAGAGCATGATGGCCAGTACGCAAGAAAAGCTTCATGCTTGATTTCCCAAAAGAACATCATGTCTTCCAAAGTGGCCGTAGCTTCTCCCCAAAAAAACACTAACGTGTTTGACCATTAAACCACTTCTCTGCAACCCTTAAAATTACATCATCATCACGTCGGAGAATATAGAATGTCGAGTTGGGAATATAATTGACAATCCCAGCTTGTTTCAATGTAGAAACGTGCATAACTCGTGCATATCCATCCAAAATAATTTGCCTTGAAAGGGACTGATTCCACTGAGTCAGTAACTGATGTGGTGGATTCCAGGACAGAGTCTGAAAACCGAGTTGGAGGAACAGATACTTGACTGTCCACCAAGGTGATGGAAGGTCTTAGAAAACATGCGACTGTAGGAAGTGAAAAGCTGCTCAATGGTGAACTCATCTCCTCCTCACTTCCATAACCTGATTTTCTTGTGCCATTCGTGAAACTATAGTCACTCAACTCAAATGAAGGAGAAACTGAAGAAGTCCTTATTTTTTATAATGTCAGCGAAAAAAGCAGTCTTTTCTCTCTAAAAGAAGCCTGATTTTGGATTCCCTGGTTCTGAAGGAGAGGTGGAGACTCCATTGCTATTGCTATGACATCGTTCAAGATTAATTCTATGGTGATCTTTCACATGGCTGTCCTGAAATTCAAGATGGACATTCTTTCTGTGTGGTGAAGTGGATTCAAGAACTACGAAGAAACAAAAAGATATGGTCCCAAGGTTTCTCCTTGGCATTTTGGTGGTTGGATTTTAAACGAACAACAGCAATCAGTTCTGGATTACTGCTGCCTATATACGGGCAGTAAATTACCAATTTTCTGTTTCTTAGCTTGGTGAGTATGGTTATCATCGTACAACCCCTCTTTGGGTAAAATTGCAGTGAATTTAGAGGGATTTTTTTTTCTTTTTTGGCAGGGGGAATTTCTTTAAGACACTCACTTTTTTTTTTAAACCCTCAATTATGGCAGAGGAAAACTGTAGCTACATTACTGAAAATACAATCCAAATTACAAGTAAATCTCAAAAGACACCACTAGCCCAACCTCAACCTACATATCTCACTTCCTCAAATAAGTCACCCCCATCCTATCCAGACGAAGTAAACCTCAAGCAAGCCTCGGCAAAGTTGACCAGATATTAAAACGTTTTGAGAGACCCTTAGATCCCAACCCAGCTAAACAATCCGCCACTTGATTCCCTTCTATCCATTGATGTGTCACTTGGTAATCAAACTGCTGTAGTAAATTCAAAAGATCATCCCAAAAGTCCCACAACTACCACAAAGAACATTTCAAAGATAAAATCCATGAGACCACCGACATTGAGTCACACTCAATGTTAATATGACCCCAACTCATGGCATAACTGTAAACATTCAATGAGTACTCTCAATTCAGCTTCATTATTAGTCCCTTCACCAAAATAAATACTAAAAGCTGAAACTAGTTCACCTCTTTCATTCCTAATCACTCCCCCACCACCAGTTTGTTGAGGATTCGCAAGACTACTACCATCCACATTAAGTTTCACGCAATTATGGAGTGGTTTTTTCCATGAAACCGCCCAAATCTGCTTTGTTCTAACCGGTGCCCAAGGTAACTCAAGCATTCGAAGGTCATATTCATCTTCACTTGTTAACACCTTCGCATTTGACAAATTAAGAGAAACCTGTTGTAGCCAGAATTTAATGGATAAAAACACCTACTCAACAGATTCAAGCTTACACTCCATCATTGCTCTACATCTTCTTGTCCATAACCTCCAAGTAATTAGACTTGGAATCAAGCATCCCAGCTGTGAAGATCTTCTTGCTCTTGTCGACCATAAATTGATTCTTTCCACCCAATTTTCTCTTGCCCTCCAGTGCACACCCACCAAGGCAGCAGCTTTCCTCCACACCTTGTCTGCATAGTCTCCAGAGCTTAAACGTGTGAAGCATTTTCCACTTGACCTGTAGAGCAACAATCACATTTGGATGCAAGATTAATGCCTACTGACTTAATGCATTCATCAACACTTAAACTCCCATTAAAAGCTTTCCACATCACCACAGAAACACATTTAGGCAGAGCATTGTTTCACGCCCAGGCCGCCCGTTCAACTTGCTCAACTCGCACCCTCACCACCTCCCAAGCAGATTTTGCAGTAAATCAACCATTTTTATTTGGTTTCCAAATCAGTTCCCATTCTTCGATTTCCAACCTTGGATACAACTTCATTAGCTAGAGTGTCACCAACAAGGTCTCTCAGTCGAACCATATCCCATCCATTGTGTAAACAAATTTCATTAATTTTCAGTTTTGGTTCTACAGCCTGGGTTACTTGTGCACATAGAGGGCCACTTTCTATCCATTTGTCAAACCAGAAAGAACAAGAACCATCTCTTATCTTCCATTGACTGTGTTCAATAACCTCAGGAAGACAACCTCTCACTGACCTCCAGAAACGAGTCCCAATATAACTTAAATTACCTATATCCAAAATTCCATGTTTAAAGTATTTTGCTCTAAAAATTTTTGCCCATAATGAATCTGAAGATGGAAAACACCAAGCAAACTTCATGTATAAAGCCCCTTTGAACATCTTCAAATTTCCATACCGACACAATATGTTCCATGAACATCATTTTTTCCTAGTCCTCCCATTATTTTCACCCCAAAAAATGTTGGAAAGTAAACTTGATTTTGGAGTAAGTAATATGAGTTTAAGAATTTTGCTCATAGGCCCAATTCAAAAGCCCAACAAAGTCTAGCATTTTCTAGAATTATATTCTAGAAAGACCCATGTAAATATCTAAGTAATAGATAAATATGTATTGTACCTAGAATACTCTAAGAAAATATCTAGTCCAAATATGAAATCTAGAAGTCTCATGAAAATTTATTGACTAGAATTCTCTAGATTAATGTGTGGTCTAGAAGTCTCATGTAAGCCCTATATAAAGGGGTAGAGTCCCTCCATTTTGTAACAACAAGTCAAGTCAAGTGTTGTAAGTGTTGAAGTTGAGAAATATAAGTTACATTTTATTTACCTCTTCCTATTAGTATTGTCCTTCCTATCAAATCTTAGCCAAATCGAGTTGGTAAACCCCTCTTTCCTCCAACAAAAAAAGGATGAAAGAATGAAATTTAACTTCTGAAAAACAGATTTCGGACTACTCAACACCGATGATAAATGAAGGGCCATACTTGAAAGGACATGACGTAGAAGCACTAACCTCCCCCCTTGTGATATTAAAAGCATTTTTCTACCAGCAATTTTTTTCTGAAGTTTACCAACTAGAGACTCTAAATGTAGAGCACTTAGCCTTCCCTGCACAACTGGCACCCCCAAATACAACATAGGAAATTGGCCCTCTTTAAAACCTGTTACCCTCATTATATCACTTTTCTGCACCAAAGAGAAAGTTTTGGAGACAAACGTGGCGGACTTTTCTTTATTAATAAGCTGCCCAGACCAATCTTCGTACATATCCAACGCCTCCATTAATCCTTTCATCGACTTTTTACACCCATTAGCAAAAATGACAAGATCATCTGCGTACATAAGGTGAGAAACCAAAGGAGCACCCCGGGGATGAGTAAAACCCCTAATTCGTCCAGTCTCAAAGCTCTTCTTCAGCAACCTAATCAAAACCTCCTGCATAATAATGAAAAGATAAGGAAAGGGGGGATCACCCTGCCTTAGTCCTCACTTGGACTTGAAGAAACCTTGAGTGGTACTGTCCATCATAATTGATCTTAATTTTTTGATTTCGTTATTTTTTAAAATGAGACTAACATCTCTGCACAAAAATGCATAAAATGGGAAAAGTTACATTTTGTTGGAAAATTAGAGGATTTACAAAGGTCCCTTTGGATTGAATCCTTATGCTTTTGTTTTTGTAACACTTGAGTTCTTAGTGAATCATATTGGCAAAACCTTATCGCTGCAAAAATTTCGAAGGAAACATCCATTAGCAATGCGGCAATTAAAAAAATAGCCGTATTTAATTGTTGAAAGTGAGATATTTCTTCATTAATCAAGAGTTCATAATCCAAAACTATCCTTGTGGACCGATCAATGCCTAGTTAAGAACTCCCATTCGAGAAGCATTACTACTATTACTACTACTTTTAGCAAAAATACTAACACAACCTTAGTGAGTTTTCAGACTCCACCAAGGAAGGTGATGGAAGTTAGGATTCTCCTACAATATATAAAATCAAATTCAAGAAAATAAGAGGAAGGGGTATAAACCTAACCTTCTAAAAGCAAAAAATTCAACATATGAAAGAATGAAATAATTGGGGAAGTATTACTTCCTACACAAAGAAGGCAAGTTAGAAACAAACTAATGTCCTTTAATACTATTAGGTTTTGAACAAAAAGGACTAAATTGGATGGGTTATAAAAGTCAAGGAGTAGGTTGTAATTTTCGTATTTGAGTTGTATAGGTTCTAAGCTTCAAAAAAGGACAAAAAGGGCACTACAATTTCACTAGACTGTCGTCAAGACTTTTCTCGAGCGGCAAAAATATAAACATTTCCTCTAGACTGTTGTCGGGTCCTTGCTCGAGCGACAAGCCGTCGCTCGACTATCACTGAGCTCTCGTTCAAGCGACAGGGTTAGCCGGGAATTTCTTAATCGCGATTTCTTTCAAGGCTTTTTATCCCGCCCATTCAACCCTAACCCTATCATATAAATACCAGAACGCCGCAGAACGTCAATTCTAAGGTCAAAACATAGAGATAACTTGAGAGCTTCAACTTTTCATCTCTTAATTCACAGAGAAATTTCAACCTTCACTGATTTGATTATACTTAGCGGAGAAAACATCAGTTCCAGTTAATCCAAATACCAAAATTATTGAGGAACATGGAGTTTTTCAAGAATCCATAGGAGATAGACGAATCCACAAAGTCTTGGGTTAGAGAATCCGGGAGGGCTTTGATATTGTAGTCAAGGAGTTCGGTGTAGGGGCACGCATTCTAGGAGGACTGTATTAACTTCAGTCATGAGGTCAAAAAGTTCGTGCCATCGTCTTGCCTGGTGGACTGTATGTTCGATTGTTTATAGTGGATTTTGATTCGCAAAGAAATCAGAGTTTTTAACTGGTTGGGGTTTCACCGTGAACATTCCGCATGTTTTTTACTATTTTATTTATTGTTTTCATATTCTGCAGTATTCAAACATAGGGTAATTGGACTGCATGTTCAACTATTTAGAGATAATTAATTAATGACTTGTTGCTGGTTAATTATAATTTTTAATTCCGCATTTACACCTATGCACCCCTCTCTGGGTGCAGGTTGCGTCGAACTACGTAAATTTCAAATATTGCGAAGTCCATATATGTCAATATGTCAATTTTATTACACAATTTGTACATACATGATCTCATATTTTGATAAAAATAAGAAATATATATGTGCAATGCCCGTGCAGCTTTCTTTGATATGAATTTGCTTCCTTGCATATGAATCTATATGCTGCTTATCCTCTTTCTCCACCTCTTGCTCCTTCACATTGACAGTCCAGCAAAAAGGAATTGAAATACTAAGTTTGCTGCAATTTTATTCCAAATGTCTAGTACGTGAGAGTATTACAATCTGTTTTCTCAAGTATTGTTTCATGATCATCGTTACAGTGATGCATATTTGATATTAAAATTTTAGAAGTTGTTTGCTAGATCTTCAGCTATGGGAAAAATATGGGAGAGAGAATTGCTATTTTCCATGATCGATTCCTTTCAGGCAAGTAATAAGTCAAGCGAGGAATCAAGGACAAACACAGAACACCCCAAAATATTGATGGTAAAACTGAAAAAACGAAACATGAGAACTCAGTGCTGGAAAAACAACAATCAACCGCAATGGTTGCATTATCCCAGCCCTGCAGAAAGCTCCCAGTTACAGTAACTATGCGATGTAGATAAAAATGTCATCTCAGCACCATGCCATGACTTAAGCATATTATTATAGTCCATTTATGCTACTTATTTATGTCTCTCTATTTTTTTGTATGTTGTCATTGGAGAATTATGTAGATTTTTACTTTTGTGAATTTCTAGGTGTGTGAATGTGTAAATCTGACCCCAACAACATTGTAGGGGAGTGGTTTATTTTTATTAAGCTGACACATTATATTTTATTCCATTTGATTTTGATTTCTTAATTTATGTTGTCGTCCTCCCAAACAATGGCTACCAATATCACCCTTTTCATCTTTTTAACAAAGAACGATATTTAAATCCCTTGGACTAACCTACAATCAGAAAGAAATTAAAATCATTGACACAAAGATAAAAAAATCCCAATCACTACAATAATTTTTTTGTGGTTTGATTTGATGCATCATTTGTATATGCAAGCAAAACAAGTTTATCAAAAAGAAAAGGAGATAATAAAACAGCGAAGAATGTATCTGTGGAATCCGGAGTTCGAAAAAAGTGAACAAATAAAAAGGAACAAAAGTCTACAAACAGGGCGATATAATAGAAGATGAAAAGAGTCATTTGTGTTGGCAAATGCGAGGGACTGAATAGAGCCCATCTGTATATGATCTGTGCGCTTTTGTTATTGTAATATGAGTTTCTAGTAGTCAATATCCTTTCATTTAATCATCAAAAAGTCCTTTATTTTTTTTAAGAACAAATTTACCCTTATATTTAAATAAAATAAATAGTAAATTGAGAAAAATTAACTGCAAAAAATTGCCCTGATTTGTTTGAGTCCCTGGAGAAATTTCCTAAGAATTTGTGAAGTTATCCTTCACCAAACTTTTAGCTCTGCACAATAAATGCACAAAATGGGAAAATTGGGTTTGGGTTACCAAAACCTGGGGGAAAGGAAGGTCATCATCCTCCGATTTAATGTTGAATATACATTCTGAAGTGTTCTTGGGAGAAAAACTGGGAGGAGAAAGGTATGTGGAAAATACGGCTCAGTGAACCAATTTCGGTATAATTTTGAGTGGGACCCATTCGATCAATTTGGAAGATCAAAGTTGACTCGTGTTCTCCTACATGAGAACATCAAAATTATATATTTACTTGCCAAGAATGATGATTGGGTGAATGAGAAATTGAAACTCAAATTTGATGTATTGGAAGATAGTTTTGCGTGGAAGGGAAAACTATGCGTAGTTTGTCCCACATAGGAGAATGAAGAAAGTAATAAAACATTTATATATGGTTGGTTACACTTTAGAAGGGTGTAATTATGTGTAGTATAGAGGTGTTGTCCACGTGCACTTGCAGAGGGTGTAAATCAAGGATTGAAATTGTACATCAAGCCTTGAACTGGTGCACGAGCATGACCTGCATACACAAATGTTCGGACCAATTATAATAAAGCTCGATTTCATTCCATTTTGTTGGTCATTCATGCCACTCATTTATGGCCATTAGATTATATTAAAGCTTGATTCCTTTCTGCTCCTGCACACAGTTTTAATTTTTCTTCTAAAACTTCTACTGTTTACAAAGTTTTAGTAGTCGTGTTCATACACTTAGTTCACCAGATTAGCATCTGAAGTGTTCAAACTCTACTATTTTTCTCTGTGTCCTGGGAAACAAACGCTCGAAAGAAACTTCAAGCACCTACGGTGACGGGACGAATCTATTTTAAGGAAACTGTATTTACAGAGGCCTCAGTTTGCGTATTTACTCTCTTTTTCCAGCAATCTATATATTTCTGCAGTTTTTCAATTCGCTAGTTTTTTTTATTCATTCTAGAGTAATAAAATATTTTATTCTGGAATTATATTTTGTGTAACAAGGTCATCATGCTCTCATTTAAAGCTTGTTTGACAACCATTATTTGAGGAAAACATTGTTTTGAATAGTGATTTTTTAGAGAATGTGTAGTTTAAAGTATGAAAAAGATTTAGGTTTACGTGTAGAATATTTTATTGTGTGAATATATGATTAAAAATGAATATGTAGAAAAAAGAATTTTGAAATATGACCGTCAAATAGGGGCCTAATTTTGAATAAGCCACTCTCTACACCTTAGCTCTTCTCATATTATTTTACACTATTCGCACAGTAAAAATAATTTAAAAAAAAAAAACCCCTTCTAATTCTCTCACGCTCAACTTTGAACTTTAAAGTATAACCAATGATGGAACTATGGTCCTACTTCAAATTATTGAAATATTTATTTTTTATCATATATCCACTCAGTCATGTTTTGCATCCAGTTTCCCGGCCATGTATAGGTACTCTCCTCGCCTCTCCTCTACCTATTCACTCGTTGCCAATTGACAATGTGACGAAGTGGGAATCGAATTCCAAGCCTGTGACTCCTAGAACCTGAGACTACTCTTAGCTGTAACCTTAACTACTGCTTCACAATTCTTGGTGTGGTGATCCTTGGATGTGATATCAGGTAAGTTCCTATATTATTTGTCATTTTCTCAATGTATGTTATTGTCGTGAAACTTTCCGTTAGGTTTTTGTATGTATCTGTGACTAGAATTGATACGTTGAGTATATGAATTCTCTTGACCGCCAGATTTCCTCACCAAATATAGAATTTGACACGGTTCGGTATTGCATTTTTCATTATTACCCATTATCAATAATCTTCACTATAAATAACATTATTCTGTCTTGTTCCTTAGTTGCACTTTTCATTTTTTATGAAATCTGAAAAAATTACCTTTTTAGTTTTAGACATCACTACACCAAAAAAGGCCTTTTGCAACGGCCAAAAAACGTTACAAAAGGCCTTTAGCAACGTTTCAGCATATGTTGCAAAGTGCAGTGTTGCCAAAAAGGGAAGAGTCTTTCGCAACGTTTAAAAAACGTTGCCAAAGACCTCTTTCACAACGTTTTTTAAACGTTGCGAAAGACCTCTTTCGCAACGTTTAAAAAACGCTGCCCTTTTTTTTTTTTTTTTTTTTTTTTTTTTTTTTTTTAAGGAGTAGCAAAACTGAAAATGAATATTAGTAAACAAATTTCGAAATTGCATAAAAATTGATAATTTCATTATAAATTTTTGAATCCACACATTTTGACGTTACAATGTGATACAACACCACCTAAGTAAAAAGAAGTTTCAAAATGAAATAAAATGTTTAAATTATCTTCTATGGCTGCTTCTGTGGCACTCCATGCAGACCAATAAACCACGGGGTCTCATTCTCTGATGAAGCTCCAGTTTTGTTCCAAGCTTCCTTGCTTCCACACTTATCATCTCTACTTGTTCCCTAGCTACCAACTGATCCGGAGTTGCTTAAATCTCCCAAGCAGAACCTTCTGTGTCTGCATAAAATAGATGAAACATCTCAATTAATAGTAAAAGATAAAAGCTGATTAAGAAAGCAAAGAGGCAGATTAAACAAATGATTCAAAATATAACATTATTCTTTGAGCTTATGAATTCCACTAGATGTTGCAGACAGAAAGTATTATATTGAAAATCCAAGAACTCAACATTGCAAGCAAGAAGGCAGAAAGTGTTACTAAATTACAAGTTAAAAGTAATTGTGAAAATCCAAACATTTCACCAACTTTTATAAATAATTAATTTCAAGTACTGTACAATAATATATATTATCATTTATTGAGGAAATACAAACATGTCGTGGATGAACATTACATCTAAAACACTATTTATATTCATAATAATCAACTTTGAAGTTTCTTTTATATTGATTTGTGGTAAAAAGAAATATCAAATTTCTTTGTATATTTTTATTTTTATTACCAAATTCTGCTAACTATTGGAATAGACCAACAGCCAACTAACTTATTCTCTTATAAACAAATTGTACTACATTTCTCTATATTGGACAAGATACATAGAATATATAATACTAGGCATTTCAGAAAGTCGAAAACGTCACTATCTTAACAATTAGCTGTATCTTAGATTAGGCAACATGGACGTCAAGTCTTCCTATTATTCAAGTTGAAATGTTCGAAATTTTCGTAGCTTCTCACATTCACAAATAATAATCAGGGAGGCTTTATTCTTAAGGGATTTTTGTGTGAAGGTAAGTAACAATTTGTACTTCTGAACGAATTCACCTTTATACATTACTTCCCATATTTATGCATAAAGCAGAATCCCACATATGAAAGGAAGTAACAATCTCCCATCTGTCTGGCCTCAAATTCTCCCCCAACATGTGAAAAAATGGCTAAAGAACTTAAAGCATTAACGGTGGAACACGCTACTTTAAGCACAAAAATAAGGAACCATAGGGTCAGCCAACTAAATGAAGTACAATTTCAGAAACCTTTGGGAAGACATGTAATCCACAATCTCTAACATTTTCAATGAAATCTATAGATCCTAAAAGTGAAAATTCAGATTTTGAAGAGAAAGTAATGATTATTGAGGCGGTAATAGCTAGAGAATGCTTTCACCTTATGTTCCTAGATAATACAATGAACATGTTATATGAAGTATCTTTTGATCGAATGCATAAATATAATCCCTGAATTCCTGTGTCGGAGCCTCGCTGCTTCATCGAGGCAGCCCATTCCCTCGCGGACAGGCCATTCTATTAGTTAAAATAGGATAAGAGCCCCAGACTTAAAACAAATATATGGATTTTGACATCATAAAAGGAAAAAAATCCGCATATGATGGAATCCTTGGATAATCAGCCATGAAATAAGCAAACATAATCATCTCCCTCTATCAATCGCATATGAGGTTTACCACGACTAAAGTCAAAGTGTCATTAAAATATAATCAAGGAATTACTTCCCATATTTATGCATAAATCAATTTGCCTCTACCAAAAAAAAAAAAAAGAAGAGCAAAGAAAACTTAAGTAACAATATATCACCTTTGATATGTGTACTCCAAGACTTCTATGGATCCCAGAGCATTGCATGCATACAAATATGCCTAAGTTCACACTAGCCCATCGAGGACCTCTGCAATTTCAAGACCAAATTGTTAAAATTTTAAACAGCCCAAGTAACATAGCTGTCTAACATTCTAATTACAAAATAAGGTAAAATGCATGATTTCTAAGTCAGCTTTGCATTCACATATTCTCATTTTTAATGTAAACAATATGTGAATAATTTAGAGTACGCACTTGCTCTTGCAATCCGCACATTCCCTATTCTCTGGCAATTTAAGAAGACCTTCCAAAATCTGGAAACATAGAGATTATTAGCGAATCACATCATAAGAATCACAAAGATTGAGAAACTATGCCAAGAGGCCAATTCCATAGGGAGAAGGAAACAACTAAATAGACACTATAAAGGGATAACACTGTCAAGTAAAAGGGCAAAGAAGGAACCGTGATTTATTAATTAAACATGTAAACAAGTAGCTATGCAAAAACAGAGATTCACTTCCCCCTTCCTCACCCTTCTCCTCTCAGGTAATTGTTGATCTTTTCGTTTTAATACTTCAGCGAATCCCACACCCAAAGTTCTAGTGCAGTGATTCGTGATAAGAGTTAACAAATACTTGCAGAGGTACAGGAAAGTTCTGTAAACAACCAGACTTAAAACAAGTGAAGTGCTGAGGTACATTAATCGTAATTTGACAAGGTCCCTGTAACTCAATATCTTGTGGGAATTTGTCCAATGAGGCCAGGATTGGACCGGAACTCTAGTGACTCTAAGCTGCCAGCAAAAACTTGCCAATTTTCAATAGGAATTGCAACAGGATAAGCAACTGAAGAATGAGAGTGATTTCAGGTGCCTTAATGCAAATAATTGGGGGCTAAATTCAACATTTTGGGCACAACTAAGGGAATTGTCATGAACAGGTCCAAAACTCAAGTCTGTGACATACCAAAAGCCATCAAAAAGGTCACAGCCAACACCCTGTGGATAGAATCATAATGTCAGATTAACATCAGGAATCGTAGCCACTTAAATTTGGCAAAAGCTTAATTAACTGACCAGTAGAAAATTTATCACGGTTCGACTCCTACATATAACTTTCCGACCAACAGTCGCTTAAGAGTACTAATTAACATGACCCTACAAACATTTAGTTCCTAGTCAATAAAGAAATCCTAATTTTATCAATCCGATATTTGAATTCAAACAATTTACAAAAATTGAAGCCAGAACGCAAATCAATAAAGGAATACTGTTTGTTCACCTTGGTGACAAAGACGATGTTTGACGCGGTCTTGCAAATACAGCAGCGGCGATCGTCGCAGATGAATCGGAGGCGAGCGACGCAAGTTGAGCAGACATCCTTGTGGCCGCACTCCCCGTACGCCACCCATTCCAACACCTCCGCACACACCGCACAGCTATCATCCATCGCCTTTGTTCACTTGTGTAAGATTGATTTAGAATTGGAATCGGACTTGGAATATGTGAACGAACAAGAGAACAGTATGATCTAGGGTTTCTAAAGGGTCGGAAAGCTCAAAATAAATAAATAAAAATAGACAAACCGATGCATTTCATATTTTTCTTCTATATATATGGTGTGCATAGTCGCCGAGTAGAGTTCCTGTCAAGAGGCCGGAGACGGGTTGGAGACGGGTGACGGGTTGTCCGGCGTTTTTCACTCTGTGGAGGAGTGGAGGCGTGAAAGGAGTGGAGGCGTGAATTAGGGCTGGGTTTGGGTAATGAGGGAGGAGTGACTGAGTTTTAAAACTTTTTGTAAACAACGGCTGAAACTTTTCGCAACGTTTAATTAGGTCCCACTTTTCGCAACGTTTAATAAACGTTGCGAAAGGTCACTTTTCGCAACGTTTATTAAACGTTGCGAAAGATCTCACATTCCGCAACGCTCCAGAAACGTTGCAAAAGGGGGTATATCACAACATTTTTCAAAAAACGTTGCCAAAACTCATTAATATTAATCAATTGCAACATTCACTTACTGAAATGTTGCCAAAAGACCTTTTTAGCAACATTTATCAACAAATGTTGCCTTTTTAATGTTGCAAATGATGTTTTTTGGCGTAGTGCATCCGATTTATATAGTAAGCGTCACCTCATTTGTTTAAGTTAGTTCATTATTCTTCTTATATTTCAACAAACAATTAGACAACTTTAATTAATCCTTGACAGGAAATTGTTGAAAATTATAAACCCATATTCTATCCCACCAAAAGCAATCAATTTAAAGAAAGAAAATTGACAATTAAGTACACGCAAAATTTATAGAAGTTTACCTCAATGTGAGACTATGTCATCTCCCGCCACTGCAATAATTCACTATGATGAAAAATGTTTACAAGAGAAAATATCAATCACATCTTCTCTAACCTCTATTTCTCTCTATTTGATGATAATACTAAGCTTAAGGACTGCTCTCTATTTATAAGATAAATTAGGTTAAAATCGAATTTTACAATGACTCATATTCCTTTATAGAATTTTACAAAATTACAAATTCCTAAATGCTTTAGTGTATCATTGTAACTGTAGTGATAATATTAGTTGAGTTGTAAAAGATTATAATCTTTGTAAAAAATAAATAAATACAAATCTTTGAAACATTTCTTCTATTTCCCTTTGATGATGCAAGTGCAATAATAGAAGTTCTGAAGTGATTTGCTAGATCTTGGTCACAGGAGAAAAATGGGAGGAAGAATGATTATACGGCCTTGCTCATGCGTCTCCTGTGCAAGGACTGTTTTTAACACAAGAGGCACATTCCTTTTTGGGCAAAGATTTGTGTTTTCTCACTGCAACAATATACAGTAGTTTTCCCAAACAAAATTTGCTAAAGTAGTCCAAAAATTTGTATAGAACTGCTAAAGGACCATTTAATGTTGAATGAAAGAGAGAGAAGATATTTAACACCATTGTTTCCAAACCATATATAATGATCAAGACGGGATGAGCACCAAGAATACAATTAGCACCATGCTTTGATCAGTATAATACTGAGTTTAAACAAATGATCATTGCCAATTTGATTGAAGGATAATTTTGAAGTTGTTTCATAGATCTTCAAACACCGAAAAAGAGGAACAACTTGTCCATGTGCATTTCATGTGCCTCTCACATGACAACAATTATATGCCGGATTTCAAAGATTGACTTTTTGGTTTTATATGACTATATATCTGAAACATGCAGTATGGGGATGAGAACATTGGAAGAGATGGAAGATGTATGACACCATCATCTCCAGAGCATATGTAGAGATCAAGCCATGATGATCACCAAGAATAAAACTTTCATAATTGAACCATGCTCTGATCAGTATAACAGTTGCTCCTTTCCAATGAGGCGATCAACCTTCCTGTGACAGCACAAGGTTCATATGCCTCCAATTTGATTTAAGGATATATCAACCACAATATTCTGAACAATGTACTTCACAAGTTTAATCTGATTATAATTGATGTTCTCCTCCTGGTACATGTTTCAAATCATCAATGAACTTATCATCAAGACTTGGTACCAAAGGCACACAAATTGATGTCTTCATCGGGAGATAAGTTTTTAATGGTACAAATCCATACCTGAATTTATTCTTATTTTGAGCTCGTTGCAAAGGGAACTTAACGGATCCGTTGACACTAAAAATACTGGGGACTAAGTGCTCATCAATGGATGGCTTCAAATTTTCTCACTTGCTTTCTCACACTGTTATTGAGCTCCTGTTTGATTCACATTATTTTTTTCATTCTCATTCTTCTACTCATTTTCAACCACACATTCTCCAATAAAATAATATTTTCCATCACATCAATTGTTGTTGGAAATTCGACTATCCCAATCGAAAGAACAAATAAAAGAGCAGGAAAAACGGAAAAAAGAAGAAGATGAAGCGAGGTATGTCAAAGCAAATCTCCTTAAGACAGATTTCGCCCCCCAACAACATGCAAACGGGATTATGGACGTCTGTCTCCCAAAATACAATGCTTTTCCCAAAGTTGATATTGCACAATACCAACCTTGACGGTCGAACCAAATAATGATCGTACTCGAATGAAATAATCACGAAAATATCGGAGGAATTTTAGCAGAATATGGAGCGAGAAGAATTTAGAAATCAAGAATATATTAATTGATTTTGGTGTCCAAAAAACGAATTTGGAGGTCTCTTTTTATAGAGATTGAAGTGTCTCCTTGAAAGGGTGTGTAACATTTCATGAACTGGTGCACCACTTGATCTGATCTGTTTTAGCCATTGGATCGCACTCTTTCATAATCTGACGGACCGGACTAAACCACGAAATGTAGTGTCCATTCATCATGCCTATTCACCAATTCTGAACAGTCACCAGCCATGCAGTTGCCACGTGTACGTCCAACAGGACCAACCGCCATGCAGGACGAAGTGACGTGACCTGTTACGTGTGTGCCACCTAGGATGCCAACTCATCGAGCCTCTCATCGCCATGTCATCGAACCATGACTCCATTTCTGAAAACTATAAGGCTCCTCAACTCCTCGTGAACCATCCTCTTTTATTTTTTATTTTAAGTTGCATCCGTACCTTCATCTGTTGAAGGAACAGTGGCATCAGGATCTACGTATAAAACTCTAGCCTTCCTTTTCATGGTTACAATCTTTCTCTAGCCGAAACCTTTTCTTTTCTAAGTGTTGGAAAGTAAACTTGATTTTGGAGTAAGTAATATGAGTTTAAGAATTTTGCTCATAGGCCCAACAAAGTCTAGCATTTTCTAGAATTATATTTTAGAAAGATCCATGCAAATATCTAAGTAATAGATGTGATCATAAATATGTATTGTATCTAGAATACTCTAGGAAAATATCTAGTCCAAATATGAAATCTAGAAGCCTCATGAAAATTTATGGACTAGAATTCTCTAGATTAATGTGTGGTCTAGAAGTCTCATGTAAGCCCTATATAAAGGGGTAGAGTCCCTCCATTTTGTTACAACAAGTCAAGTCAAGTGTTGTAAGTGTTGAAGTTGAGAAATATAAGTTACATTTTATTTACCTCTTCCTATTAGTATTGTCCTTCCTATCAAGTTTTAACCAAATCAAGTTGGTAAACCCCTTTTTCCTCCAACAAACTGGTATCAGAGCCCTAAGGTCCTTGTGAAAAATGGCAAGTGGGATGATTCCTTTTAAAGTCCCTCAACTTAACAAGGATAACTACGACAATTGGAGCATAAGGATGAAGGCATTGCTCGGGTCGCAAGATGTATGAGAGATCGTAGAGAAAGGCTACACGGAGCCACATGATGAGGTCACTCTATCCCAAGCACAAAGGGATAGTTTGAAGGATGCAAGGAAGAAGGATAACAAGGCGCTCACCCTCATCTATCAAGCCTTAGATGAAGGCATGTTCGAGAAAGTAGCTTGTGCTACTACAAGCAAGGAAGCATGGGAGATTTTGCAAAACTCCCACAAAGGAGTTGAGAAGGTGAAAAAGGTTCGACTCCAAACACTTCGAGGTGAGTTTGAAGCTTTACATATGAAAGAATCGGAATCAATATCTGATTACTTTTCAAGAGTATTGGCTATTGTGAACCAATTAAAGAGGAATGGAGAAAAGTTGAGTGACACTAGAGTAATTGAGAAGATACTTAGGTCTTTAGATTCTAAATTTGACTACATAGTTGTAGCCATTGAGGAATCTAAAGATCTAGATGAGGAAAGACTAAAGAAGAAGGTGAAAGACAAACCTCACTTTGAACAAGGGTGAAGGAAAGTTCAGCAATAGGAGAAGCCAAAGAGGAAGAGGATGTGGCCAAAATCAAGGAAGAAGTGCATTCTACAATGAGGAAAGAAGCCTAAGCTCGTTTTCCACTAGAGGTTATGAAAGAGGAAAAGGTACGAGGCAAAATGAAAGGCCAAGGTATGACAAATCTCAAGTTAAATGTTACAATTTTCAAAAATTTGGCCATTATGCTTTAGAATGTAGAAATGGTACTAACCAAGTCAAGGAGAAAGCCAACTATGCTAGTTAAGAAAATGAAGTGGATCCTACACTATTGATGGCATACAAAGGTGAAGAAAGCAAGGAAATAAACACTTGGTACTTGGATACGGGAGCAAGTAACCATATGTGCGGAAGAAGAAATATGTTTGTGGAGCTCGATGAATCGGTAAGCGGCAATATCACTTTTGGAGATGAATCGAAGATCCCCGTGAAAGGCAAAGGTAAAATCTTGATTCGCTTGAAGAATGGTATGCATCAATTTATCTCAAATGTCTACTATGTGCCCAATATGAAGAATAATATTCTGAGCTTGGGACAACTCTTAGAGAAGGGCTATGATATTCATTTGAAAGATCATAGTCTTTCAATAAGAGATTAAAGATAAAATCTGATTGCTAAAGTCCCTATGACAAGAAATAGAATGTTTGCATTAAGCATTCAAAATGATGTTGCTAAATGCTTAAAAGCTTGTTTTAAAGATTCATATTGGTTTTGGCACTTAAGATTTGTGCATCTTAATTTTGGGGGCTTAAAGTTGTTAAGTAAGAAGAAGATGGTAAAAGGTTTACCTCCAATAAATCATCCGGATCAATTATGTGAAGGATGCTTACTTGGGAAGCATTCAAGGAAAAGTTTTCCAAAAGAAGCATCTACAAGAGCTAAGAAACCGCTAGAACTTGTACACGTAGATGTTTGTGGGCCAATCAATCCAAGCTCTCTCGGTAAGAACAATTACTTTGTTCTCTTCATTGATGATTTTAGTAGAAAAACTTGGGTCTATTTTCTCAAACAGAAATCGGAAGTTTTTAGAACTTTCCAAAAGTTTAAAGCTCTCGTTGAAAAGGAAAGTGGCTATAGCATAAAAGCCATGGGATCGGATAGAGGAGGAGAATTTACCTCCAAAGTGTTTGAGAAATATTGTGAGAAAAATGGAATTCGTCGCCCATTAACAGTTTCATACTCTCCACAACAAAATGGAGTAGCCGAAAGAAAGAATAGATCAATTCTTAACATGGCCCGTTGCATGCTCAAAAGCAAGAGATTGCCCAAAGAACTTTGGGCCGAAGCTGTTAATTGCGCTGTATACCTATCTAATCGATCTCCTTCTAGAAGTGTGTGGAATAAGACACCACAAGAAGCATGGAGTGGAAGGAAGCACAGTATCTCTCACTTGCGAGTATGTGGGAGCATTGCATATGCTCATGTGCCGGATCAAAAACGGTCCAAGCTAGATGATAAGAGTGAAAGGTATGTCTTTATCGGCTATGACTCTCGCTCCAAAGGCTACAACTGTATAATCCAAGCAAGGAGAAGATTATCATAAGTAGAGACGTCGAGTTCAATGAAGAAGGAGATTGGGATTGGGGTGTCCAAGAAGAAGACTACGACTTCTTGCGATTCTTTGAGGAAGAAGAACAAGAGAATGAAGAGCAGCAAGAGCCTACCAGTGCACCTCTATCACCTGCTCATGGAGATGCTTCACCAGTATCTTCACAATGAGAAAACTCAAGCAAAAGGACACCACGGATGAGGAGCCTACAAGAGCTACATGAGGTAACAGAGAATCAAAATAATCTCACACTTTTTTGTCTTTTTGACGATTGTGAGCCAATAGGGTATGAAGAAGCAGTGCAAAATAAAAGATGGAGATATACCATGGATGAAGAGAATAAAGCTATTGAGAAAAATGATACATGGGAGCTGACGACTCTTCCCAAAGGAAAAAGAGCAATCGGAGTCAAGTGGGTTTACAAGGTAAAGAAGAATGCTAAAGAAGAAGTGGAGAGATACAAAGCAAGATTGGTTGCCAAAGGCTACAACCAACGGTCGGGGATCGATTTTGAAGAGGTATTTGCCCCTGTTGCTCGCTTAGAAACCATAAGATTAATTATCTCTCTTGCCGCGCAAAACAAGTGGAAGATTTTTCAAATGGATGTGAAATCAACTTTTCTAAATGGTTATCTTGAAGAAGAAGTTTATGTGGAGCAACCAATGGGATATAAAATAAAAGGGCATGAAGGTAAAGTCTTAAAACTCAAAAAGGCTTTATATGGGTTGAAACAAGCTCCAAGGGCATGGAATAGTAGAATTGACAAGTATTTTCTAGAAAATGACTTCACAAAATGCCCTCATGAGTATGCCCTTTACACAAAGGTAAATGAGAAACGAGATATCTTGCTTGTTTGTTTGTATGTGGATGATCTTATATTCACAGGAAATAATCTAAGCATGATCACTGAGTTTAAGAAGGCCATGGCTCAAGAATTCGAGATGACAGATATCGGTCTTATGGCCTACTATCTTGGGATTGAGGTAAAGCAAATGGAAGATGGCATCTTTATCTCACAAGAAGGGTACGCGAAAGAAGTTCTAAAGAAATTTAACATGGCGAATTGTAAGCCTGTATGCACCCCCGTCGAATGTGGAACCAAGTTATCGAAGTATGATGAATGTGAAAAAGTGGATCCAACACACTTTAAGAGTCTTGTCAGAAGTCTAAGATATTTGACATGCACAAGACCAGATATCCTCTTTGGAGGAGGGCTAATCAGTCGCTATATAGTGCGCCTTTAAAGCGCCCAATGCGTACTTTGCGACGTGCGCGGGCCCGGACCGGGACCGCGGCGTAGCGTGAGTGGTGCGAAGCTCCACTCTCGTGGTGACTAGTTAGCTAGCCTTTGGCTAGCTAATAGTTAGTCAAGTTGTAGGTCACTTATTAAATTATAACTTATACACACATCCCACTATATAAATAAGTCTATTTTCTTGTAAACTTTCGATGTGGGATTCCTTACCATATATAAGACACTTAAATGGGCTTATAACATATGGACCTATATTAGAGACTTTTCCAATTCACCCAAATTAATTACAACGGCCCACATCATTAAATAACATATTTAATGACCCAAATAAACATCATTAAATAACATATTTAATGATCCAAATGAATCAATTAATTCCAACATCAATAACTTTTCCTTCTTTCTCAATCACATATTCCCCATGACATCACTTTGAAAAAATGCATTCTCTCATTTTAATATGAACCAAACAGGAATAAGCTTGTGCAGTCTCTCCATTTGATCTGTAGGATGTATTGCACAAGCATTGCACTTTCCATGCACTTCCGTCTTTTTTTTTTTTTTTTTTGTAAAATTTCGAAATCATAATAGAATTGTTTAGATTCCTATACCCGGACTATTCATTTACCCCTTTTTTTCCTCGAGTTATCATTATTGTGTTCGCAAGTGACAACTACTTGCTGAATTTGAATATTTTGTGAATGAACCCCAAAAATAAACTGATTTTGGAGGAAATTTCCTTAAACACGGTGACCAAATAAAAAATAGTCATATTTTAATTTTTTTGAAATTAGATGTCTTAATTAGTAAGTAATCTGTGAGGCTACCGTTCACAAATTCTTATCTTTGCACAA
The DNA here is from genome assembly GCA_035079005.1 of Fraxinus americana. Taxonomy (NCBI): domain Eukaryota; kingdom Viridiplantae; phylum Streptophyta; class Magnoliopsida; order Lamiales; family Oleaceae; genus Fraxinus; species Fraxinus americana. The sequence goes on along the minus strand of CM068707.1, from coordinate 5,159,793 downwards.
AAAATGCACAAAATGGGTAAAGTATATTTGCGTGGGCAAATGCAAGGGAGTTAGACGGGCTAAATTAAGATTGGAACTTTGAGCTTTATTTTCGTACGTCCATCCATTTTATCATTAAAAAGTTACTTTCTATTAAAAACTATTGTACTTCTACATTTACTTCAAATTAAATATAAACAGTGACAAAAAAAAATATTTCCAACCAAATGGCATGGCCACTAGGTGTGGGAGATAATGCTCTATGCAATCATATTTCTAACAAATGATTCATTCGTTCTCAATCATCTGACAAGACACAAATTCATTGTCTAAACCAGATTCAATAATACCCTGTAATCTTTTTCGTGTAAATCATGTGAAGCAAGGAGTTGTTTGCCGCCATCATGTAAGGGAAAATAAAATATTCTTTAAGAAAACTGATTGCCCTGGACGCATTCTTATTTTCTACTTTCTTTACGCAATGCCATTGATCGAATAGTGGCTCATCAACCCTTGTTGAATTAGGCTTGGGACATCATGTTAGGAATCTCTTCAAAACCCAAAGCTGACGTAGCAGAAGATTATAGGAAAAATGAACAACGTCACAAAGATGAGATAAAACTCACAAAAATTCTTATTCAATTCAATAATCCGCCTCCAAGGGCTTACAATACTTTAAATAGTAAAACCCTAACAAAATTCAGAAGATAAATAATAAAAATAAAAAAACGATAATTTTCCATAAATGAAAAAATTCAAGATTTTGACTTAAAAGGAAACTCCTAATATTCAGGATCGTTCTCCAACAAACGCAATCCAAATTCGAATTTTATTGAATGAGATATTACCAAAATAAAAATTACCATAAATGGCAAAAACGCTTAATCGAGAGCCTAAACGACGGAATCTGTCTGAAATCCGACGTACATCATGGCCAAAGGCGATGAGTTGTGATCCTTGGCCCGTTACCAATCAAATTAGACTATCAATTCGTCAAAAAGGGACAAACCTGAAGTTATGTGTCTCGCCCCACTTCATCATAAATTCTAACTCCTTATCCACTTCATCAAAAGCCCAAACCAGTTCGAAAGGAACTGTAATCTTGAATTCATGAAGTTCCTTTGTTCTTGACTAGTTTCACATTTCTTGAAGCAACAAACCCCCCGCCCCCTCCCCCCCTTTTGTGCACTCAATTTTTTATAAATGTGAGCAAGAACGGCTCATGCTGATGCAGGTGCAATTCCTCACCATTAGGCTCTAGCTCAATTGAAAGTAATGGGAAGAATTTTTTTCCTCTAATGTCGCATCCATATGGAAAAATGAAGTGCGATGAATTTTACCATCCAGTTTGACAGGCTGGCTTTCCATGCTGTAGCTCAGCCAATCTCAAATCGTGAATAGAGTATTTTTTTTTTTTGTAATCATTTCCAGTTCATCATCACCATTTGGACCCAAGAAGAAGATAATTCTCGAAATAAGAGGCCTAAAAAGAATTAAACGTGATCTTACCGTCTACTTTGGATATCCTGTACCGTGACTTTGACCACTAATGATGCAGGAGGGTCCGAATCAGATACTGAATTGTCGATAATACGTTAATGACTCTAAAGTATCACGAGTTAACAGATCAGCGCAAGGATGGCAAGTGATCGCGTAACTTTGGTAATTGAGTCGTGTTTCGATAAGTTGGCCATAACTTTGGCTACGGCTATCAAAATCGCGATTATGACCACAATCCAGAAAGCTTGTTTTGGCGCGCACATTGTGGTCGTCCAGCTTTGCTCAGTGTGTACCGTTTTCAACCTCAAATTTCGTTGTTTTCCCTTTCGAACTATTATTTTTTGTTAAATTTTGCAATTTTTGGTAATATTTTGATTGTATGTTAGAAGATATTTTTAACCTGATTTATGCTAGATTTTTCGCAGACTACTTATTTTATTCCTTATTTTCGTTTTGCGTGATTTTTGGAATTTTGCCATTTTGGTAAAATTTGAATTTTTGATATAAAGTCCGGCTTGTGGACTTATTTTGATGATTGCATGATATAATAAAATTCTTCAAACTTCATAGACGTTTTCTTTGTATTTTTTCGGCATTAATCTTATGTTCTTCCTTGTGAATTTACAGATAAAATTAGCCTCCAGAATAATCACTATTCTTCCTAGTATTAACTAGCCATTGTGGGTTTATGCTCTCCTTGTAAGATAGTCCTTTCAAACATCTTGAGAAAGCATAGGGTGCAAACATCTACAATTTAAGGATATGTCAGAAGCAATTTCAAAATTATAACCTCTGCATTAATGACCTGGACATCCTTTTTACTTCAGCATATCTATTAGAATCCTGACAAGATTTGCCCCAAGGATCGCATTATCCACTTGCTCATACATACAACACACATCACGTGATTTTCCAATAAGAATTGTATTACAAGTTGTGCCCCCAACTTAAACCTCTTCCCATTATTCCCTGTACTCTATCATAGTAGTGTTCATTTGATCAATCTAGTGATCAGGTCTTCTTTTTTTTTTTTTTTTTTTTTTTTTGTCTTCTTTTCTTTTCGTTGTCTTTTATTTATTTAAATAGGAAAATTGGTGCAGAAGGTCCTTGACGTTTGTCCCTTGCTCAGAAATGGTCCCTAACATTTCATTCTTGGTGCTAACTCCTTCAAACTGTTGACTTTGTGTGCAAAAGTCCTTTTGGCTGGTTCCATCCATTCATGCCTTTAAATAAATCTATTTTAATAAAATGACACTTGTATCCCTTACCCATTTATTCACTTAAAAAGATGATTTGTCCCACATTTCTTATTTCACATATTTCTTTGAATGATATCATTTCTCTGCAAAGAGTACTAAAATTCCTCACAAATAATTCACTATTGTTAGTAAAATCAAATTGTTCATAATCAAATAATGTCATTTAACTATAATTTGATGTTCCCTTTTTCTTTCTTACGGCAAACCATTATCTATCAATACACTAGATATAGGCTTCGAAGCCAAATGAATGACAAAGAAATTGTGACTTCAAACCTGAAATTTTTTATCATGGAGATGATCACAAATTTGTGGCCAAATTAATCTTAAATTTATGGAAAATTGAGATTTGGATTGAAGATTGGCAAGAGAAAATGGTGATGGCTAATTTGAGGGTTGAAAATCGGGGTGAAGGTGTGGGAGGTGATAAATGTGGTTGAAATATAATCGATTCCTCTGTTATTGGGAAGGCATCATGCTAGATGCATAGGTGGGGGTTCACAGACAACTCACATGGGGGGGGGGGGGGGTTCCTACTTCTGTACAAAGGGAAAAACCCATTGGGAAGTGGAATTGTGGGAGAAAAATGTCACATATTTAACATTTCTTAATTTATGTCACAATAATTTAATGTAACTTAATAAATATATTATTTAAGTGATATATAAAAATGATTTTTTGACCTGATTTTTGAAAGATTTTACAAGTTTAATAATTTTGAAATTGTTTTTTAAAAGTATGATAAGTATGAATTTTTCCCATTACATTTTGCTCTAAGTTTTGTATACGGGCTGGGGCCGGGCCTCCCGTCCACCTCCGCCCTTGCTCTTCCTATAAAAGACGAATGTGCTCAAAGTTAAATGAAAATAAAGTAACCATTGGTTCCCTAAGAAAACAGCTAAATGAAGTTATTAAGATTTGAGGTTCAATTATAAATGGTTAGCCTTATTTAGAAGAGTAGCCTAAGACTTTATATGTTGGTTTATATTTCGGTAATTAGACGATATGAGATTTATAGCTTAACATATCCTCACAAGATTGTGGTTCATTTGAGCAAACTAATCTTGAAATCTATTTGCTCATTTTTTAGTCTTAATTAGATCGAAATGCTTGTTGGAGTATAATGAACTGTGATACAATGTAGAATTTGAGAAATTAATGTAATCTCACTTTCATTGTTAGATCAAATATAATTTACAACGATTTATTTATAGATTACATAGGAGAAATGGATAAAAATAAAACTAATCCCTCCAATATGCTCAAGTATGATGATTGGGAACAATGGTGAGGAAAACTCCAACCACATGATTGGTTTGAAAAGAACTACTTACATCCACAAGATGCCACCAGTTGTAGCATCTTTCAAGACATGAAAATACACACACCGTAGAAAATCAACACAAGAATATTAAATAAACAAGAAATTCTCCATGGCGTTCTAAACAAGGAATCAAAGACTAATCCCAATACAAGACGTGTAAGTGGGGCCCGCAGAAGTAAGGACAGACCAAAACGATCACAGCCACCCTGGCCTGGACGTTTAGCCTCTAATATCTCTAGGGTATATAGAGTAGCTTCGACCCAGTTCAACTGACAAGCTAGCCCAAGAGAATCTAACATCAATAGTGGCCCTATTTGGTCCACATTATTTTTTTTTCATTACATTCTTCTACTCATTTTTAACCATATATTTTTAAATAAAATAATATTTTCCATCACATCAATAACTTTTTCGTCTTTTTTAAAGATATAGACATATTCCTCATCAAATCAACATAAGAATGCATTCTTACCTTCAAAATGTGCATCAAATGGGGGCTAAATTAACACCTATTAGCCTATATAAAATTATAGTTGACATAGTATGCAAAATAAAAAAGTATGGTTGATGTTTTCATTTGAGGTAAACTGATTATGCAAACATAAATGGCAAGACCTGATTATTCAAATTCAATATTGTAGAATTGAAGTAAATAATAATAATAATTTTATTTATTATTTATGTGGACTAACACAATATGCATACAACTAAAACCACTAACCAATATAATATTATTTATTAAAGGAGCACTCAAAACTATTATTAGAAAGGATATTAGATCTAACTCAACCTAACAAAATCGACTCATTAGGAGAGGATTGTCCTCACCTTTTTAAGTGGATCATGTAAATATCATCAGCCAATGTGAGACTCTAATATGCTTCCTCACACGCAGCGTGGACCATGTCAAACAATTGTGAACAAATCGATATTGGGTACACCCAACATTGCAAAACTGAGCTGCTATGATATTATATTAATAGAAAAGATATTGAGCCTAACTCAACTTAACAAAATTGACTTGTTATGGGAGGATTGTCCCCACCTTATTAAGTGGATCATATAAATATCACCAGCCAATGTGGGACTTTAATAACTATTTTCTCTCTTTCACTTACAATACAGACCTTTTTCTCTCAATTGGAAACCTCTCTTTCTCGCTTATCACTTTCTCAATTCACTCTTACATACACAATACACACAACCATCTTGTATTTCTAGGTGCTACTGTCAGTAATAGAATTTTCTTGTATGGCGATGCTTCAAATTCCAGCAGCAACAGTCTACAGATGTAAAGCCGAGTTCATAATGCTAGTGATTATTATGTCTATCTTGATTAGTTGCATTTATGTTACATTTGCTGTTAAATTATTATAATTATTGTAGTCGTGACTAACTGTATTGGTTGCAATGGAACGTATCTTGAACGCCATAAACGATCACCGTGCCAATTAAAGTTATTTATTATAGACAAATAATTAATTAAAACTTGTAATAAATTATATGATTATTTATTTTATTATATGACATAATATCATAACTTTTCACATCATGTAAATTGACTTAGACTTGTTGATTTTGAAGACATTCATCCTTTTTATATTAAGTGAATTTTAATTAATTTTGTTTGATAAATAGCCGAACGGAAAATTTGAAATTTGACCGTTTAAGGGAGTCTGAAAAACGCAGGATTCGGCCCAACTACACCTAGAGGGGGATGATTAGGTGTAAATGTGAAATTATCAATCTAATTAACTAATAACATGTCACAAGTTAATTATGTCTAGGTGATTAGTCAAATAATCCAATTTAGCCTATATTTGAATACCAAGGTTATATCGCAACAATAAATAAAGTAGAAAACAACACCAAAATTGTTCACGGAGAAACCCAACGTGGGAAAAATTTTGGGCGCTTTGCCGTCAAAGATCTACTATAAACTGATAATGCACTTACAGACCACCAGCAAAGTTGACAACACAAGTTTTTTGATCTCCTGTCTGAAGTGAGAAGCAGCCCTCCTGGAATGTTCACACGAACACCATACCCGACTCTTCTTTGTAAAACAGTTCTCCTGGTATGAGCACATGAACTCCAATCCTGACTCTTTACGTAGTTTATCTCCTGTAGATCTTCCCCAAGAACTCCTCGTTTTTCAAACTCTTCTTTGATTTTTAATGCAGCACAGTTGATGACACAATCTTGCAGCAAACCCAAGCGAAGAAACCAATTTAGTGTTTGATTTGATGACTTTGATGTTTTCTATGAAAGAATCACATATGAATTGAAGGATTGAACTTTTGATCTAATGTAGCATGTATTCTCTATGGAATAGAATGTGTTCAATCTATCTCATAGAAAATACGGCACTTCAATATATAGGTTGGACGAAATAGGTTGTGTGGACCAAGTAAAAATTTCGGAAATAGAAAATTAGTTGCCCAGAATAATATGTCGCTCAAGCGAGGTGGCTTCTTCGCTCCAGTGTGGCGAAAGTCGAGCGACAGTGTGGCGAAAGTCGAGCGAGGTAGTTTCTGTTTCAGTCGCTCGAGCATCACTCCGACGAGCAGCTAACGAAAATCAGGCGTGAATCCTTTTTGTTCCAAACATAAAACCCCAAACCCAAAGCTAACCTACCAACTATGAAACTTTACAATTTAGTCCCTAAATTTTTATAAATGTTCGAGTTGGTCAATTTGTTCATAAAATCGCCAATACAAAATATAAACCTAACAGAGTCAATCGATGAGATTTTAATTTGTTAAGTAGCATAATTATTCTTTTATGGTTCTCAAAAGATTAGAAGCTAAAAACTTTTCCTAATTCTACAAAAACTGCAACATATAACCATTTTCCTTCCATTTTCACTTAATTGCTTACAATCTCTCCAAGCCCCCACCCCGAAAGTGCTCATTTCATATTCGGCTTTTCATTGAAAATTGGGTTCAACAGTACTTTGAAGGTATTAATTTTTGTTATTTTAAATATGTTGTTGTCATCATTTTGTGAACTAATTGTCAAATTGAAATGATGTAATTCCACTACATATTAATTTAATCATATGAGAGACTTTTTATGCCCTTACATGTTTCTAAATATATAAACAAGTGTGTACATGAACGTATCTGTATTTTTTTACGTTATATGTTTGTATGTATATGTTGGGAGTATGTAGATGTGTCGACATGCGTATATTTATGTAAGTGTGTATATATTTTATATGTATGTACTATACATATTAACGTAAGTGTGCATTTATGTATATATATACATTGGGATGTGCGTGTGGAAATGTATATGCATGTGTGGGTTTGGTGATACATTCTTTTCAATTTTAGTTGATGAATATCAAGATATCTCAGTGATAAAGCAAATGTATGTTGTTTTACGTTATGTAGATAAGACGGGACATGTGGTTGAACATTTTATTGGGATTGAACATGTTTCCAGTACTACAGCTCTATCACTCAAAGCACCTATAGATAAATTATTTTCAAGATATGGGTTGTGTATATCTAGATGAGAGGTCAAAGTTATGATGGAGTGAGTAATATGCAAGGTGAGTTCAGTAGTCTGAAAACACTTATTTTGAAAGAGAATCCAAGTGCCTTTTATATTCATTGTTTTGCTCATCAACTACAATTAGCTCTTTCAGCCATAGAAAAGAAGCACAAGAAGGTCCAGTCACTCTTTAATTTGGTTTCTAGCGTGGTGAATATTATTGGAGCTTCTTCTAAATGTTATGATATTCTTCGAAAGAAACATGAAGTCATAATTTCTGAAGCACTCAGTAATGGTGAGATTTCAAGTGGACGGGGTCTTAATCAACAAAGCACTATTGTGCGTTTTGGTGAGACACGTTGGGGATCGCATTATCGTACTTTGATTAGTGTGATTTTGATGTTCTCACCTATAATTGATGTCATTGAAATGATTTCGGTTGATGGATCAACACGTGAGCAAAGATGCGAGGCTGATAATTTATTAGATTCAATGCAATCCTTTGAGTTTGTGTTTAATCTACATCTCATGAGAACCATCTTAGGGATTTCAAATGACTTGTCTAAGGCATTACAAAGAAAAGATCAGGATATTATAAATGCCATGAGTTTAGTGTCAATATGCAGACAGAGACTCCAAGGAATAAAGGACAATGAGTGGAATTCTTTTTTGGATGAAGTCATTTCTTTTTGTCAACAGCATAATATTGATGTTCCTGATATGGATAGTGTGTTTGTACACCCAAGTCGCTCAAGGCGTAATACTGAAGAAATGATAAATTTTCATCGCTTCCGTGTAGATTTATATTATTCTGTCATTGATATGCAACTTCAAGAATTGAATGATCGTTTTTCTGAGATAAGTACAGAGTTACTCATTTGTTTAGTATGTTTATGCCCCAATGATTCATTATTCGCCTTTGACAAGGATAATTTAATTCGTTTTGCTAAGTATTATCCTAAAGATTTTTCAAAAGTAAATCTCATGGCACTTGATGATCAGCTTCGAAACTATATTGTTGATATGCCCTCTAACAGGAGTTTGGAGAAATGAAGGGACTTAGTGAACTTGCATTGAAGTTGGTTGTGACCAAAAGAAATAAAGTGTATCCGTTAGTTTACATGTTTGTGACTTTAGGATTAACTCTTCCGGTTGCTACTGCTGCAGTTGAAAGAGTATTTTCTGATATGAATTTTGTGAAGAATCGATTGCATAATCAGATTGGAGACAATGGATGAATGATAGTTTAGTTGTGTACGTTGAAAAAGATGTATTTAATGAAATTACTAACGAGACTATTATGCGGCATTTTCGAAGTATTAGAAGTCGTAAGGAACAATTGTAAGAAATGTATTACATTTTGAATATTATCTTTATTGTTTAAAATTATTTTTTAGTCATTATGTCTCGTCCCCTCGAAGAAAAATCCTGGGTTTGCCCCTGCTAATTTTAATCTCTACCAAACAGAGGCTAAATGTATAAATATGTTATCGTATTACCCTTATGTTTACATGATATTTGATTTTTATGTTTTATGTCATTAATGTTGCACATTACATATTTATACGTGTCAATGCATTCACAGGCATATATGAAATTTCAGGAAATAAAAGTTTCCAAATTTCAATGAGTCAAGGAATATTTTTAAAGATATATATCTCAAATGTTTTTTTACGAAGTGTATGTCTATGTCATGAAAAGTGCGAGTGGAAAATGAAGCATGGGGGACCCGCGCACCCAACCAATGTTCCATGTTTAAAATTCAATGATAATGTTAGTATTAACCACTTTGTGGTATTGCCAATTTGGACTCAATCGGGTTCCAAATAATAATTGCCCACTGCATTTTGATTGGCTAGGCGATGTACAAAATGAGCTCACGAAGTCAATGTTAAGCTTTCAACGAAATGAAAGAAATGGAATATTTATTGAGAAATGCTTTGATTTTAAAATAATTCATACGCATATCATAAGCATATATCATATGCATGAGGTTTGCTTACTGAGAGCTAGCTCATTTCATGTTATCCTTCCTCATTTTCAGATAATGAATGCAAAATGATTCGAGATGATGACTTGTGGTTATATGAATTCGGTACTATTATATTTAAATGTTGAATTCGTTGTTGTAATCAAAGTTAACAATAAATTTAATTGTTCTATATTTTATTAAGCACAAATTATTTTAAAAGTTAAATATTTATTTTGTTTTGAAAGTTAAGTTCTAACTGTCTTATATTTTTTTTAAGTATAAATGATATTTTATGAATGAAGTCATTGATTTGTATTACGTCAAAGAAAAATCTAATTATTTTTCCGCATTTATGATTTTAAGAGATAAATAAAATGTTAATACTTCCAAATCTAGGGATCTAGATTTGGGGGTTTTACAGTTCTCTAGCAAGTCGCGAACATATAAAGATGAAATCCTCCAGTTTTTCAGCATGTATATGTACCCAAAAAATTCTAGATATTACAAAGTCGGTTGTGTGACTTCTTCAATTCTCTCTTTCAATACCGACTCTTTGATTTAATTTCTCTACTCATTATTCTCAGTCGGGTTCAAAACCTTCGAACTTTGAAGCACTGAGTCTTTTCATTAACAAATCTGCGACTTGTTCTTCAGTGTTTATGTGCTTCAAGTCAATCCCCATTTAAGCACCTTTTCTATTATGTCCAGCCATATTAACACCTCTATGGTATATAGAGTAGCTTCGACCATGTTCAACTCGACAAATTAGCCCAACAGAATCTAACGTTAGCAGAATTAAATTAAGACCTATTAGTCTATATAAAATTATAGTTGACGTATAGTGTTCAAAGTAAAAAGTATAGTCGGTATTTTCACTTAAGGTAAACTGACTCTGCAACCATAAAGAGCAAGACCTGACTATTCAAAGTCAATATTATTGGAAATGGGAAAGGGAATAGTCCAGGGGCGGACCCAGCACCCGGCGAGGGGGCGAAGTCGCCTATACTGGATCCGTCAGAGTCTTCAATACCGCAGGGCATCGGGCACTTGTTTCTAGGCAAAAAATCTAGCGTCTACATGAATTGTTTCAGTGAAGTACTCAGTTTAAGGCTTACCCGCCAACTATTTGATTTATTGTCTCGGAAGGGTGATCCTATTGAATGGTATAATTACATCGAAGATTGCAAGATTTTGGAGCTGGGTGAAGGTGGTGGCTCAATTCTATATGGATTGGCCATCAAATCTGGTTGATTTTAATCTCAAAGTCACGAAATTGGATTATTCTTGTTGTACATACTTTATGTACAAGATGATGTACATAACTCTCACATGGGATGAGATCCGCCAGTAGGACTCACGCGGGTGGGTCACATTCCATGTGAGAGTTATGTATACAATTATATACACAAATTATGTACCCGTGGCATTGCTCCCAGAAATTTCACACTTTTGGTCACCATGCTGTAAAAACTATAGTTGGACACAATTAAAATCTGGTGTGTATTGATTTAATTGGGAAGAAGAAGACCAGTTTGGGCCAGCCCCCCTTCCTCTCCCCCCCCCCCCCCCCCTTTTTGTGGAAATTACACCCAACCTTATGTTTCAAGATCCAACTTCAAAAATCAAGTACAAAGTTTACTTATTCAAAAATCAGATATTTTTAATTAATTAATATATATGAAATAAATATTTTTACTAATATAACAAGTCAAAACTAATTCGTCTACCACACATCCCTAACCCTAAATCTCTCATCTCCCCATCTCTTTCTCTCTCTTTAACCCTCCTCTCCCATCTCGTTTCTCTCTCTATCCTTCATCTCCTCTTCTCTAATGAAAATACCACCACCGCCATCGCTGCTGTGACGCCACCACCGCCACCGCCGCCGCTGGTATGGCGATCCCTCTTCCTCACTTCTCAGTCTCCATTCTTCTCTCTCGTCAATCGTCACGATCGTGAGCAGCATTAGCAGCTGCAATGTCACAATCGAAGTTGCAGTGGTGATGCCCACAACTGGGAGCGCCACGCGTAGTGGAGCTTCTCTTCACCGGAACCGCAAAGGATTTTAATTTAATTTTGCACACGATACAGTGGTTGGTTTTTGCACAAATCTGAGTTGAAAATGGTGGTTGTGGTGGTGGTTGAAAATGATGGTATGGATGGTGGTGATGGTGGAAGTGGTGACGACGGCAGTGAGGTCAGGTGTTGGCGATTTTGTATTTGATTTTTTGGTAGATCTGGTGGGTGCAGGTAGTGGCTGTGGCGGTTTTTGGGCTTTTTTTTTTTGTTTATGTTTGTGAGTTTCAGATTTGAGACGATATTGGTGGGGGTGGCAGTGAGGTGATGGTGGTTGTGGGGTGTTGGCGGTTTTGTATCTATTTTTTTGGTATATCTGGTTGTGGTCGTGGTGGTTTCTAGCCGCGGTGGAGGTGGGTGATGGTGGTGTATCTGGTGGTAGCGTGGGTGCTATTGGTGTAGTGGTGACGGTGGACGGTTGTGGTGATGCTGCTAGAGACAACGTTGAATCGGTGGTCACACTTGTTGACGGTGGTCATAGATTAGACTAGCTGTGACCGCATAATGGATTATCCATGACCTTAAAATTCGACAATTTGTGACTAAAAATTAATCTGTGACCTGTAATTTTTTTATCCGTGACCAATAAAATAATCTGTGACCTATAAAATTATTGATTTGTGATCTCGAAATAATCCGTGACCTCCAAAAATTTTGATATGTGACCGATAAACAAATTGTGACCTATAAAATTTTTGAACTATGACCTCGAAATAATTCGTGACGTATAAAATTTTTGATTTGTGACCTCGAAATAATTCGTGACCTATAAAATTTTTGATTTGTGACCTCAAAAATAATCTGTGACCAATTAATTATGTACATGTGACCATTAATTGTATAATTATGACATCATTATATTTAATTAATTAAATCATAATAAATTTTAATAAAAATCTGATTTTTGAAATTTCAAACTTGTTTTCTTAATTTTGAAATAGGGGATACTTATCCTCTTACTTATGAATTTTTCCCTCTTTTTTTTTTTTTTTTGGCCCTTTTGTTTTGGGCAGAGAGTTGAGTATTTAAAAAAGTTTGGGCCTTTTTTTTTCCAGTTTTGGCCCTTTTGTTTTGAATAATTTTGAATATTATTTAATTAAATATTAATACACTACCTCGCTCTTACGATCGCTAATCGTCAATGGTCAATAGTCAACGGTCAACATTCAGTCTGCCCATGCTAAACTTTTGTGTTGGGTCCGCCACTGGAATAGTCCATATATCAAAGACTAGTAAACGTTTCTGTATTTCCCTCATTCACATTGACCTGTTATATCCCTATCAATGAAAACAATGTCCTCATCAAATCTAATCATGCGTAGAATTTTGAATCATATTCTAGACCTTATAATGCTTCAGATTGACAATTGGATGATTTTCTGTACTATCAACATCTCAATCCTCATTAGCATCGGTCTGTGACAGGAAACTAAGAAGTGGACATGGACCTCATATCAGTCAATATGAAATAATGCTTCTGTTAACTGCTTGCACATCAATTCTGTCAAATAAGAAGACCAGACAGACATAGGCAGAACTAGAACCATGAAGATGTCGAATAAAGATTTCCCCCTACTTTTTGTTTTAACCCTTTTCATGTCTTTACCAAAGATTTCCAATGCAATGGATACTATAACTACTTCACAAATTCTTAGAGATGGTGAGACCATTGTTTCATCAAACGGAACTTTTGAATTGGGATTTTTTAGCCCTGGAAATTCCAAGAATCGATACGTGGGCATGTGGTACAAGGAGGTAACAGTTATGACTGTGGTATGGGTTGCAAACAGAGAAGTTCCACTAACAAACAGATCAGGAGTCTTAAAGGTTGTTGAGCCAGGACTTCTAGTTCTGCAAAATGATACTGATGGTGTCATCGTATGGTCTTCTAACACATCACGACCTGTGAAAATTCCAGTTGCAAAATTGCTCGACTCGGGAAACCTTGTTGTGAAAGAAACAAACGATGATGATCCCGAGAATTTTCTCTGGGAGAGTTTTAATTATCCGACTGATACATTATTACAAGGAATGAAGTTTGGTTGGAACTTTGGAACAGGACATGAAGTGTATCTCTCATCATGGAAGAGCAATGATGATCCGTCTTTGGGAGATTTTACATATCACTTTGATCCTACTGGTTATCCTCAATATGCAATGAAAAAAGGTTCAGTGGTGCAGTTTAAAAGTGGACCTTGGAATGGACTCCGCTATAGTGGGATTCCAAACTTGAAGAAAAATCCTATTTACAAATATGGAGTAGTCCTAAATAAAAACGAGGCCTACTATTCTTTTGAGCTTCTAAACAGATCAGTTATTTCAAAATTTACTTTGACTGCAAGTGGTCTTGGACAGCGCTCGACATGGATTAATCGAACACAGGGTTGGGTGATTTATATTACTGCTCCAACAGATAATTGTGACATTTATGGATTGTGTGGTGCATATGGTAGTTGCAATATTGCGAATTCTCCTGTTTGTGGATGTTTCAATAAATTTTTGCCTAAAAATCCTGATGGATGGTACAATGGAGATTGGTCGAATGGGTGTGTTCGCATAACTCCCTTGAATTGTCAACAAGGAGATGTATTTCTCAAGTATTCTGGTATTAAATTGCCAGATACACAATATTCCCAGTATAACGAGAGTATGACACTCAAAGAATGCGAGGTAGAATGCTTAAAGAATTGCTCTTGTACAGCTTATACTTATTTGGATATAAGCAGAGGGAAAACTGGATGCCTACTTTGGTTTAAAAACCTAATTAACATCAAAGAACTATCTAAAGAAGGTGAAGATATCTACATCAGAATGGCTTCTTCTGAATTAGGTAACAATTTAATGTATAAATCTCAAATCTTTCCTCGTCTTATTTTCCTTTATAGATGTTCTGTATACTTCTCAATTTCATGGTTCTATATCATTGAAAAAAACTCATTTTATTTGGATAAAATTTTTTGCAGAGTCAGAAGGGAGGAAAAAAAAAGTTCTTGAAGTAGGTTTGCCGTTGTCCATAGGAATGGTTCTGCTTGGGCTTAGTCTGATGCTTCATCTTCGAAGAAGGAAGATAAGAAATCACAGGCTCAGAACAGGCAGTAAGAAAAATCTACCATTTTCTACTACAGACAATAGGAGAAACCAAGCTTATCCATCCACAGCTAATTGAAATCCTTCTTTTGCTTTTCTCTATCATGTTACATCCAATTCATCACTTTTGTTTCAGGGAGTCTGGAAGACAATTTTATGGACCGTAAAAATGATGAAAGTCAAAACAAAGAAATAGAACTGCCGCTGTTTGATTTATATACAATAATTAAAGCTACAGATAATTTTTCAATTAATAACAAGCTTGGAGAGGGTGGGTTTGGACCTGTTTACAAGGTAATATATAATTTTTTTTTCATTTTTCAGTTTTAATTTAACAGGGCAGGCACCACACTTGGAGAAATGCTCTAAGATATTTATCTTGTATCCCAAATTTTTGGATGATCAATAAACGACAGTATCAAATATTTTGTTCTTATAATCATTTGGAAACTTACTCTTCTTTTTAATGTGAAATTAAGTCTTTTAATACACAAAAATATATCAACGTCTAGGTCACGTGAAAAGTGAGTGGAAGATGATATGCAAATTGCTGTTTTGCAAAGCAAATACATTTTACATGTATAATTTCTGATATAGGGCATACTGGAGGAGGGGCAGGAAATTGCTGTCAAACGGCTATCTAGAAATTCTCTCCAAGGACTTGATGAGTTCAAGAATGAAGTTATCTGTATAGCTAAGCTACAACATCGAAATCTCGTGAAGCTTCTAGGATGCTGCATTCAAAGAGAAGAAAAGATGTTGGTTTATGAATACTTGCCCAATAAAAGTCTTGACTTGTTTCTATTCGGTAAGAAATATTCACTTCGAATTTCTCAATAGCAAATTCTATCAGTAGTACCAGTTACACTTAATGACAGAAAGACGTTTCTTACACATTTTTCAAGTCCTGAAGATAAAATTTTTTGATCAATCGTAATATAGGGTACAGAACATTATTCTTTTTCAACATGTGAAGTTTCATGCTCCTGTGTGCTTGAAGTTATGTCATTATAGATGTTGGATTTGATTTCTCATTTCGAATTACCCAACAAATTATCCTCATGAGAAGAGAAATTTTTTTGGCAGATCCAATGCAAAGTGCAGTACTTGATTGGCCCAAGCGCTTTCACATTATAAATGGTATTGCTCGGGGACTTATGTATCTCCATCAAGATTCCCGTCTCAGAATCATCCATAGAGACCTCAAAGCTAGCAATATTTTGCTAGATTCTGATATGAACCCAAAGATATCAGATTTCGGAATGGCTAGAAGTTTTGGAGGAAACGAGACTGGAGCTAATACGAGCCGAGTAGTTGGAACATAGTAAGAATCTCAATCCCATAATTTATGAAATGCTTTCTATTGCTTATAAGTTAATTGTCTGATAAATTTTATCTTGTAGTGGCTACATGTCCCCAGAATATGATATAGATGGCATGTTTTCTGTGAAATCAGATGTATTTAGTTATGGCGTTTTGGTGCTTGAGATTGTAAGTGGCAAAAAAAATAGAGGATTTTCTCATAGAGATCATCACCACAACCTTCTTGGGCATGTAAGTATAGTGCATACTCACATTGTAATGAAATTATTCCGTACGGCACTTGGATTCAAAAAGATGGTCCTTAATTGAGTTCAATTATTACAGGCATGGATGCTGCATAAAGAAGGAAGGTCACTGGAATTTGAAGATGATTACCTAGGGATTTCACATTATTTATCAGAAGTGCAGAGATCGATCCATGTGGGATTGTTGTGTGTTCAACAATGTCCAGATGACAGGCCAAGCATGTCTTCAATAGTGTTTATGCTTGGGAATGAAGTTGAGTTGCCTCAAGCTAAGCAACCTGGTTTTTTCACAGAAAGGGATTTGTTTATGGCTGAAAGTTTAAGTAGCACAAATGCACCAAGCTCAATAAACCAAATGACCATTACACTAATGGAAGCACGATAAGCTAATAGATTACATTTGTTATGCCTACATTGCTTTTTTCGTTTTTTTATCAACTGGATTACAAAATCGTACTTCTATTCATCACACACATTAATTATCTATTTCAGTATTTGGAGGATCTGTTTTAATTAGAAATCATGTCCAGGTTCTAGTCCTCTCATAAAGACTTCACAGCAATATGCTTCAGTAGTTTGAACAGTGAAAGTACATACCTCCATTCCTGAGGTGATTTTGGTGTGAAATAAATCATGCATCTGTACGTAATTAGGTACAACATTCATGTCAACATCGCAAAATTACCGAAAAGGCTAGGATCTATTAAAATTTACATTTCAAGTTGTTGCAGTAAACCTGTTGGACTGATGAAAATCCTTGATGGCACGCTTGCTAGTTTGGTATATTACATCCCTGATGGCAAGCTTGTCTACAGGCTCATACATACATCACGCTTGAACTCAACATTGAACATGAAATTGGTTTGAATACTAAATATTCTGCTAGTACACCCCCGTTTCCCACCAAAAATGAAAAATCAAAGCCTCTTCTCATTACAATATGAACTACTACAGTAGTGATTGATAAGTGTATTTTTTACACTTATTTGGACCGTTAAATGAGATTAATTATAATTAATTTCATGACTTATGGTTTAGTTACATGTTAATTTTGTTTGTTAGGTAAAATTTGAGAAAAATTGGTGGAATCGGAAGAAAGAAACAAAAAAGGGCAAAATGAAAGAAATTCAAAGTTCGAGGACTAAAGTGCAAACATCCAATAGTTTATCCGGACCATAAAACGATGATTGAAGATCACATAGGATCAATTGGATGCAATTCAAGGTCAAAGAAGTGAATTATGGTAAAGATATTTTAACAAATCAATTTTTATCCTGAAAAGTTATGCTCCAAATTTTCAGCATCATATTGAGACTCATTTTTTATATAGCAAACATACGAATTGAAAAAATGCTATTTCAAAATGAATTGTAATCCTTTGAGTTAGCTTTTCAACACTTCAAATTACCTAAATTGGATATTTTAAGAGAAAGTTATGATCAAACTACCGAAAGCTGCTCAGGAATGAACCAACATGAGCCGGTGTGGACTCGTAGGATTCAGGCGCAAGTTCAGTGTTAATTACGGAACCAAGCTTGCAATTTCTGGTTGTGGCTCATGTTCCTTTTTTAATTCAAATTTTTTATAGTTTGGCTTGATTTTTGGACCCCTATAAATACAAAACATGGTAAAAATATTGGAAAACTCTTGTCTTACCTCTTTATGCACAATAATATAATAAAAATCATCAAGAGGTCAATTTATCACTTGAGGGAGGATCAAACCCTAACAAGAATTGTAGGTCAATTACATTGAGAAATTGAAAATTTCAACCTTGAATTTGAATATTAACATCTTTTGCATTATTTCATGATTTAGGTGATATTTTTCTATTATTCTTTTGTAATTTATTTAAAATCATGCTAGGTTAGATTCGTTTTGGTATTGGATGGACATAAACCATATTGTTTTTTTTTTTTTAATTCAAGACTAGTAATTTAGTATTTATTGTGTTTATTGATTAATTTTGCATTCCGATTGCATTATTTAATAGATAATAATAGGTGGACTCTAAATCCAATACAACCATCTATAATTTGATAAAAGAATTTCAAACTTTTACAACTTTCTTAGATTAATTTAGCATAAATTAAATCAAAAACTATTTTGCATTACATAATTCAAATTACATACATAACTAATAAAATTGGATTGAATTTATTCATTCAAATCTATTATTTGTCAATGATACTCTATGCTTGCAGGATTTTAATGAACCATGATCATCTGATACCAACTGAGTTGCAGAATAGTTACTATGAAGGATCATCCTATCTTTTCTAGGGAGTAAGAACCTATTAAGCCTCCATTTGGCAAGCAATTTATGAGTGTTTTATAAATTTAGTCAAAATCAACATTAATTTTAACCACACATTCATAACTCCTACTTACTATTATCCACACACATTGTGAGACCCTCTACTATTTCTTTTTACAAATCATTTATAAATTTTCCAAACGGGCTAAATCAGTCTTTCAATCCCATCCCTGGTAACTGTGTAATCAATGTCTGCCGTAAATTGCTTTGGCTACCACTGTTTTCTGAGAAATTGGTTTCTTAGCTGCACTTTTAATTCTCTGAAAAAAAAAAAAATAATTGCCATTTCAAACGATAAGAACTATGTCCCGCAATTTGTGAATTTAGCAAATCGGATACCAGAATGGGGCAAAAACAATCAAGTTCGAACTCTTCACAAGAATTATCTCTTTCTTTCTATCGGAAAAACAAAATAGCTCGTTATCTTCATTCTAGTGCTCATTTTTTTCTGCTCCAAGAAAATCAAACAACATTTAGAATGATTGTACAAAAAGGCAACACAAGCTTGAAATAGTCACCTTGAACTATAGCATTCGACATCGGAGAGTTGAAAGTCAAAGCTAAGGTCGAATAAATTCTAACTGGGCTAGATCTTGAGAGGTACCTAAGGATATATAACGGGTTGGTCTTTACCCAGTTCAACCTGGGAGCCTAGCATAATATATCTAACATATCAGATAAATTAAATTAATATAATTTGACCTACACAAATTTATAGCTGATGTTTTCTTTTAAGCTAAACTGTTAATTACTCCATGTCAATATCGATGGAGAAAGAAGGGAATAGCTCCAGATAGCATAGACTGGTCAGCCTTTTCTTATATCCAGTCTTCTTGAAACCATTTAAGGTGATGGTCCATGGAACTGACCTATCCATATCAATGAAATAGTGGTCCTACTTGGAACTAATAATGCATAGATATTTGGAGCATAATCTTCACCTTAAAATACTTTGGATTTGCCATTGGGTGCCGTGGCTGTAATGACATTTCTCAATCCTCTTACGAATTAATCCAAGTCAAGAAGTTAAGGTGTGAAAACTGGACCTCATATTATTATTATTATTATTATCCCTACATATGAATTATATTAAAGAAGAAAAACATAGAGAAAGAGAGACAAAACAAGAACCATTCAGATATCAAATACATATTTGCCCTGACCTTTTGTCATGATGACATAGGAGCTTATAATTTGTTAATGAACAAGAGAAAAATCAGAAAGCAAGGGGTCTAAGAAGAGAAGAATTGAGGGCAAAAAGAAATCAATTTTTATTCATATATTATGGTTTTATATTACATTGAATAAATCCCTCTATTTATAGAGTAATTAAACTAAAAGAAGTTGAAAGGGAAACAAAATTCTAATAAACTATAATTGTATCAAAATATAAAAACTAATCTTATCTTTTCTAATCTAATCTCATCAACACAACATATTTGGAATCAGACTCTACTTTTAAAATCATATTTAAACAATAGTTCTATATTTATCTTTATCCTTATCTTGATCTCCATCAATTCTTCCCGGTTGAGAGAACTCGATTTTGACAAGTTAGACATGAAGATCATTCTCTAAGGAGGTTGATTTTTTGTCTTGGCCAAGTATTTGTATTGAATATTGGACAACATCATCCTGCTAAGCTCATATCAAGAAGGGCAGTCTTTCTCAAGAACCTAGAATCTTGATTGATCATGTGACGTTAACTGAATCTGCACATCATCCCCGAGAATATGATCTGACCAAATGGACGATCTCTTCTTCTGACCAAATATCGATAAGGACATCTAAAAAGAAACAATTTATGCAACTAGTTGACAAAGTCTTCGACTAGTTGTGCATATAATGAGAGCACAAGGAACTAGCACTGAAGACTCGAAGGCTCGAATCTGCCCAGATAAGGAAACAATCCCTTTATATCTAAAATATAATTTTCATTCTGGGTGATGGTCAGTCAAATTGGTTATCTTTATATGAATGTTCAAAAGCTCTTTTTTTAGAAAATCAAGTTAAAGAGACACACACTAAATTATAATAATCACCAATGAAGTTTCCTAAGCTATAATGCAAATCAAAATCAAGCTCAAAAGTTAGAGTGAAAATAATTAATCTTTATATCTTGATATAAAATTTAGAAACATTGACAAGAAAAAGATGAGCAAGACGGTATACCAGTAACTAGTAAGCAACATCCTAATAGCAATAAGAAAAGTGTGCAATTGAATAACAGCATTGGAAAACAATGTGGCAACCCGAAGAGTATCATGCAGTAGAGATAATACTTTTAATAAAGTCAATATGAAAATCTTGAAAAAGAGTAGGCGATATCAATTTTGGCACGATGTCGATGACACGTGAAATGTTTGACTTTGGTGACAATGCCATAGGTAACTCCTCAACTATGTTAGTGTTAAGTGTATCAATTATGGGCGTGATCACTATATGGGACACAATACATTATTCTGGACTCTCAACTTCTATGAAAAGGGAAGAAACAACTGAACTATAATCATCTAAACAAATCCCTAAAGATTTTTATAGATTGCGACAAATAAAGTTTGATCATGTCAGCTCACTTTTCAAAAATTATTTCTACAACATTAAATGTAACTAGAAAACTTGATCTTTGTTTTATTTTGGAACCATTGGGTGCCGTGGAGGTAATGACAATTTCTTAATCCTCTTACGAATTAATCCAAGTCAAGAAGTTACGATGTGAAAACAGAGAGTTGATTATTATTATTATTATTATTATTATTATTATTATTATTATTATTATTATTATTATTGAAATTTACGCAGTTCGACCCAAACTACACCTAGAGGGGGGTGAAATAGTTGTAAATGCGGAATTAAAAATTGTAACTAACCATCAAAAAGTCACTAATTAAGTATCTCTAGATGGTTAAGCAAACAGTCCAATTACCCTATGTTTGAATACTGCAGAATATAAAAATAGTAAATAAAGCAATTAAAAAAGCACGCGGAATGTTCACGGAAAAACCCCAACTGGGTAAAAACTCCGAGGGCTTTGCCAATCAAAATCCACTATGAATGATAGAACTTACAGTCCGCCTGACAAGACGACGACATGAGCTTTCTGATCTCTTGACTGAAGTTAATATAGTCCTCATGGATTGTATGCCTCGCAACAACTCCTAACTAAAATTCTGACAACTCTTCTGGATTGCGCGCTCTGCACCAACTCCTTGACTGCAATATCAAAGCCCTCCTGGATTCTCTAACCCCTGGCTTTGTAGATTCGTCTATCTCGTGTGTATTCTTGAAGAACTCTGTGTTCCTCACTAAGCTTGGTATTTGGATTAACTGGAACTCATGTTTTCTCTGCTAATTATAATCAAATGAATGAAGGTTGAAGTCTCTCAATGAATTGGAAGATGAAAAGATGAAGCTCTCAAATTCTCTCTATGTTTCAACCTTGGAATTTATGTTAGATGGCATTCTGATATTTATATGATAGGGTTAGGGTTGAATGGGCCAGATAAAAGGCCTTGAAATCGCGATTTCATAATTTTCGGCTAACCCGTCACTCGAGCGAGAGCTCAACTACAGTCGAGTGAGGGCTTCTCGCTCGAGCGAGGGCCCGATTGCAGTTTAGCAAAAATGTTTCTACTTTTGCTGCTCGAGTAAAATTCTGGCGACAGTCTAGCAAAATTGTAGCACCATTTTTTGTCATCTTTTGAAGCTCGAACCCTAGAACCTATACAATTCAAATACAAAAATTACAACTTACCCCTTAACTTTTATAACCTATCCAATTTAGTCATTTTTGTTCACAGACTTGCCAATTACATCATAAACTATCAAATCCTAACAATCTTCCCATTTGGTATTCTGTGACAAAACTACAATCTAAATTCAAGGTAGTAGTGAAAAAAATACAGACACAATGATGACACTACCAACACTAATTGTCTTGATTGAATTCTACTTTTCCTTTATCAAAACCTGTTTCCTGAAATAGACAACTCAATTACTAAGTGTAAAACGTATGTGAAATAGTAATAAGTGTAAAAACAAGTCAAGCCGTTATAACACATAACACATCATTTCAGTTTTCATACAATAAGCTAAATTAAGATATAATATCAATGCAGCCCAACATACCAAAATAAAACATTGATACTACAACATATCAAAACTTAATCTAGTAATACTGAAATTATCATTTAATGCCTTTGAGTCAAAATTTTTAGATACATCATATCAAGTCAAAAATATCATATACATCCAAAAGTATTTACTCCATCATAACAAATGTCAAAAATGAATATATTACTCCCCCTTTTTGTCACAAAATGACAAGGGACCGAGAATTAACATACAATAACCCAAAGATCCAGTTGTTAGCATGCATAAGTATGATCAATTGACAGTAACCCTTCCCACATACGTGACACAAGTTAACATGGAGTAAATTGTGCAAGTGACCCATATGTGTAAAGTGTCACTAATCCTATGGAAGTAGGACTACAGACCTTAATTTTGTGAGAAATGACTTACTAAACACCAATACCAATAAGTGTATTCAGCTACTTATAAAAGTCAAACCAAGTAAAGGACATTAGAACATATATAGAAAATTTTCTTTTCTCCCTTGAAGTTGAGCAAATTTTTTTCATATCTTTTTTTTTTTTTAACATGCACCCAACATGCAAATAAATTCAAAGATGCAAATGATCACAAGTACTACACCATCACTAAGAAATTTTCCCAAGTACTTAAATTAAGTCTAAATGGTGTAAAGTGTATACGTGGATCATGTGTCATAAGTGCCACTACTTTCTCATGAAAATGACTCCATACCTTAAATTTGTGAGAAAGAATATGCGAGCATCACTGTTAAATAAGTATTTTTCTCTACTGATGAAAGTCAAACCAGTGCAATTTTCATTAGGACCTAAAAATAATGCTCCTTTTATTTATATCAGTTTTTCTCCCCCTGAGTTTTAGCATCAATCTTTTAAACAATTTATATTTTTTTCTTTTTCATCATATTTCTCAATTTCACATCTTATGTGCAAACCCTTTTTCATTAAGCAACTAAGATGACTCATGCAACGAGTTTTAGGCCGGTTAACCCAAGTCAGTTGATCATAGGCACCAGGTTATGAGAAACCCATCGGGTTTAATTGCTCGAGTCAACTAGGCTTCAAGAAAGAGTATAAGATGATACACAATTTATTTCATTTCTCCAGGGGATTTTATTAGAGAATATTTCAACTAATATAAGGTCAATTCACGTTCAAGGTCACCTTACTAACTAATGACTACCATCTCAAATCTCACACATGCTGTTTAGACTAACTCACAATATTATAATGTGTGTTGTGTGGATTTTACATGAAAACACCTATATTCAGTACTCCAGCATACGAGATAGTTGATAAGTAATAATGTGATGAAAAGAGTATCGTCCCACATGAACTAAATCTTAAATGATTAATTCTAAATTATTCGTACGAATTATATTAATGCATTGGTTTGTATGAATGTATGAGATAATTGTATTGGACTTGTGAATCTACATATTGATGTTCTATTTTCAATTCTCAACTTATGTAATCTAGTGTGATTTATGAATTCATGACAATTGATCCATTTTTATCTAACTATCTTTTTTGAGGTAAATTTAACATATTCTGAGCAGAACCTGGTTATATTCCTTTGTAGAGTAATCCATTAACATATACGATTATCTAGAAGATTATT
Organism: Fraxinus americana; assembly: GCA_035079005.1. Lineage (NCBI taxonomy): Eukaryota > Viridiplantae > Streptophyta > Magnoliopsida > Lamiales > Oleaceae > Fraxinus > Fraxinus americana. The sequence goes on along the minus strand of CM068707.1, from coordinate 5,135,477 downwards.
CATGTCATACATGTTATTCTTAGTATCTATTGCCACGTGTTAACCTTGTAGTGTTTTAAACTTATTGTGAACCTCCCAACACTACAACAAACAACTAATTATCTAATTTGTGATCAATCAATCAAATAAGGAAAGATTCATGCAAGATAAAACAAAAAGGCACAAATACACTAAACTATTAGTCTTTGAATTAAAAATAGGAAATCAATTATTTCATCTTAATCCAATACAAAGGTGAATTTAGCCTAGCATGTTTCTATATAATTTACACAAAGATTTATGAAAAGACATCACTCAAAAAATTGAAAAATACAATAAGCTTTATGGAAAAATGAATCTCTTGTTCTTGATCTTGATTTCCATTCTTTGAGTCTTCAAACCTCTATGTTAATTTTCGTTCAATCCATTTCTAGTCTTCTTCTCTATGACAGAATACGTTGTGTACCATTTTCTGCCTCTAGAATTAAGTTAAATTGTGGCCAAAAGTTCTTATGTGGAGTTTCAACTGTAGAAGGAAACTGGCTCATTTGCCCAGAATATAATCATGCGTTCGCAGGGTAGAACAGTTTGCGTTTGCATGGTTGATATAATTTAGCCTTGGGTTGCCAAAATACTTGCGATCGCATGGCATTGGTACTTTGTGACCAACTTGCAATTGGTCCCTGAATTTCCTCCCAAGGTTTGATTTGGTCATTTTTCTCGCAATTTCAGTTCTGTCTCTCATTCACATCCAATTGATTTCCAATATTCCTCAATCATCAATATTTGGTCTATATAAAATACTTTATCAAAATTAATATCAAATATCCTCGTTTGATGGCCTACATAAGTGTACAATATATACTTATCAACTAATCCGCATTTTTATAATTCCCTCAATTCTTCGTTGATGGCAGTCAGCATTTTTATATTTCCCTTCACACTAGGTTGATGGCAGTCCATTGAACTGTCCTATTCATATCAATGAAATTGGTGGTCCTACCATAGAGGATCTAAGCAAGCATAGAAATTATTGATAATTTTTTCTGTAAAAACAGAAAAAAATTCCTGTAACAAACAAGAAAAACAGAGCACGTAGAGCAGCAAAAACGAAGAATAGGGAGAAAAAAAAAATTCCTTTTTTTGGAGAGGGAGAGAAGTTCTGTACTTTCCTCAAATAAAAATTGGTAACTTATAACGGATATATAAAAATGAAAAGCTATCAGTTTTGGTTACACAAGCTAAGAGCCATTCTTTTTCACCTATTCAAAAAACTTAATTATTTACTTACACATAAAACCTGGACTAATGTACAGAAAACCTGAATTTAGAGAACATAAGAAATCTAATCATCATGGTTTCTGCAGGTCACCTTTCCACCTTTCCTCTGCGGTAGATTGACCTTGACAACCTAGAGCAGGAGTTTTAGAGCAAATCTTCAATTCCTTTAATTATAAACAAAGTCTTGACCTTAAAGTACTACTTCAGATTCCCAATTCAAGAAACGAAACTGAGAGCACTGGGGTCAATATGCATTCAAGCTAACGTTTATTGCTTGTCTATTAATTCTGTGAGGTTTATATTTTGTATTGGCGATTCTGTGAACAAATTGATCAACTTGAACATTTATCAAAGTTTAGGGACTAAATTATAAAGTTTCATAGTTGGTAGGTTAGCATAGGGTTTGGGGTTATATGTTTGAAACAAGAAGAAGTCACGCCGAATTTTCGCTAGCTGCTCGCCGGAGTGTTGCTCAAGCGACTGAAGCAGAAACTACCTCACTCATTTTCGCCCCACTGTCGCTCGAGCGAAAAAGCCACTTCACTAGAGTGACATATTATACTAGGAAATCTAATTTTCTATTTTTGAGTTTTTTACTTGGTCTATACAACCTAATTCGTCCAACCTATATATTGAAAGCGCCGTATTTTCTGAAAGTGAGATTGAACAACATAATATTCAAGAAGAATACATCCTACACAAGATCAAAAGTTCAATCTTTCAATTCATATGAGCTTCTTTCATTGAAAACATCAAAGCTATCAAATCAAACACTGGATTGGTTTCTTTGCTTGGATCTGCTGTAAGATTGTGACGTCAACTATGCTGCATTAAAGATCAAGGAAGAGTTTGAAGAATGGGGAGTTCTTTGGGAAGATCTACATGAGATAAACTGCGTAAAGAGTCAGGATTAGAGTTCGTGTGCTCATTCCAAGAGGACTGCTTTACAAAGAAGAGCTAGGACTGGTGTTGGTGTGTACATTTCAAGAAGGTTGCTTCATACTTCAGACAGAAGATCAGAAAGCTTGCGTTGTCAACTTTGCTGGTAGTCTGTAAGTTATTTTAACAGTTTATAGTGGATCTTTGACTAGCAAAGTGCCCGGAATTTTTCCCATGTTGGGTTTCTCCGTGAACAATTCTGGTGTTGTTTATTGCTTTATTTACTGCTTTGACATTATTGCGGTATTTCAACATATGACAAATTGAATTGTTTGACTAATCACCTAGACATAATTAACTTGTGACTTGTTGCATGTTAATTAAGTATTAATTCCGCATTTACACCTAATCATCCCCCTCTAGGTGTAGTAGTGTCGAATCTTGCGTTTCTCAAATTCTATTAGACAAGAAACAGTGAAACACTCTGAAACCATGAATATATCAAATAAAGATTTCCTTTTACTTTTTGTCATAAGCCTTTTTTTATGTCCATCCAGAAAATTACTAACATATTCTATGACTACTACACAGATCCTTAGAGATGGTGATTCCATGGTTTCATCTGGCAGAAGTTAGAATTAGGATTCTTTAGCTCTGGAAATTCGAAAAATCGATACATGGGCATGTGGTACAAGGGAATAACAGTTCGACCATGTTATGGGTTGCCAATAGAGAAATTCCACCTACAAATATATCAGGAGTCTCGAAAGTCATCGAGTCAGGACTTCTAGTTCTTCCAAACAACAATAATGGTGGCATCATATGGTCTTCTAATACATCACAACCTGTGAAAACTCCGGTTGTAAAACTGCTGGACTTGGGAAGCCTTATTGCGAAAGATGTAAATGACGATGACCCGGGAAATTTCCTTTGAGAGAGTTTTCATTATCTAACTGACAGTTTTCTCAGGAATGTAGTGTTGGCAAGAGTTGTATCAATCAATATTGCATAATTAAATATTGTAATGGAGAGATTTTAGATTAGATAATCAATCCTACCTATCGGTTTTAGATGTTCCAAACTTTGATTCCCAGGCTGAGAAACAACTACAATCAATCACCACATACACCATGGCTCAACTCAATACTCCTTCACCCGCTTGCCACAAGTTTACTATTCCATTAACCCACAAAGGATCAATAATGGTGGATGCAATTAACCACAAAGGAATTAAGAGGAGAAGGAAGCAATGGTCTCACTCAAAACACCAAGCCCTCTTTCTTCACACACTATTGCACCACACAACTCACGGTTTCAAAGGGATGGATATATATACAAATGGATTAGGTCACATATTATTGGGCCAAAGAACCAATTGATTGGGCAAACCAAATAACAAGGGAAATGGGCATAACAATAATCCAAAACCACAAACCAATCACAACCACCAATCTAACTCCAACTTGGACCTTCAAAAAGTGTCGGTAGTATTCAAGTCTAGCCAAGTTTATGGTGTCGATAAATTTTCGACAACTGTTTTTCATCATCGCCCGGACTTATTGGGTATCAAAAAACCCAACAAATCTCCACCTTGATTCCCAATAAATCTGCAAACAACCAAAACATACAGTTTATACTTGCATAATCAAGGTAATCAATAAAATTGGTATCGCAAACCTTACCTCGTGTTTTGAACCCGAAACACATACTATATCTGCTCCATGTACTCACCAGAGCTAAGACCAAGAACACCCAAGTAGAAGCAGATAATTACAGCAATCAATCAAGAGTAAATAAACATGTGATTGAGATATCATATATAGGATAACGCATAGATTTTTCAAAACATGTTCACACAGAACGACATATTAACATCAAGTTAATCAACAGGCCAACACATATGCAACGAATGCATAAATGACCTTATGAAAAAATCTCACCCCACTTATCATATCCCATTACGTGTTGCTCGCACCTCGAGAACACATATCTTACCTCATTACCCACAATGCTCACTAGACTAATCACTTAAACCATGTCTAACTAGTAAGCCTCTATAGATCCTAAGTTCTCGGGATAATCCTCTATCACCACATCACTTCTCCCAACCTACGTGGATAATGGGTCTCCACCTAACAGAAGTGATAGAAGTGTCTCTCTCACACTCCACTTGATCAGGATCTCTTCACAGATAAAGGATTCCAACATTTGATCACATCTCCACTCGTGATCCAAATATCACACTCCACATCCTCGGTAACCCACCAAAGTACCCTTAGGCATCTATACTCCACCTTACCAAAAGACATACAACACACTGCTAATGCATCCCAACCCACTATGCATGTAAACAATTACACCAAGTAATAAGATCACTCCAATTCATGTCAATGCACATATCAAACACATTGAAAATCAACATATAATCATGCAACGAAATTGAGCAATCACACACATGCAGAAAGGATTACACACGGATGCAAATGCAGTAACTAGGGTAACACTCAATAAGCCTCACTAGGGTCATCACTCAACCCTAATGCTAAATTCGTCTCACCTTTCAACTTACCATTCTACTTATCCTTGTTCTTCTTAGGACAGTCCCTAATAAAGTGTCCAGTCTTACCACAACTGTAACACCGTCTACAACTGGACTTGGCCCATGTTTTGCCCTTCTTCTTACTATCTTCATCACTCGAGACACTACTCGAATCACTACTGTCTTGAGCTCTACCCGAACTCATCTGCTTAAACGTCATTCTACTCCTCATCATATGCAGCTCACCACTTCTCTTATCTTCTTTTTCAGCCTTAATCTTCATCACCTTACTCTTAAGGGAATCTGTGACAATCTCGAGTTTTAAAGTGTCTCTACCATACTTAATTACATTCTTAAACTCTCTATATGAATCAGGCATAGAATTCGGCAAAATGATGGCCTTGTAAGTTTCATACACCTTCCCATTAACTATGTCTTGAACCAACTTGTTAAAAATATCCAAATTGTCATCAAGATCCTTTGAAGGATCCATTTTAAAGCTAAAAAATCTTTCAATCAAGTACAACTTATTAGGAGTAGACTTAAGCAGATATAAGTCTTCCAACTTTTGCCAAAGTTTTTTGATAGAATTAAGTTTTCCAACTTTTCTCAAAACAGTATCGGATAGGTGTAAAATAATTGAAGTGTTAGCAAGTTCGTCATATTCTTCTTTTTGTACTTCTGTTAGATTTATAGGAAATTTGCCATCTGTAGCCTTTGAAACTTTTTGTTGAACCAAAATCATCTTCATCTTTTGTTGTCAAATTGAAAAGTCTCATTTCCCATTGAAAATTCCAATTTCGAAATGTGAAGACATTTTGAAAAACAAAACAACAAAAAATATACAAATAGGTCACACAAAGTAATCCTAAGAAAACAATATACACCGTTCTAGATTTCTAGGGTTTTGTAAGATTCACGATCTTAGATCAAGGGAATGTTCAAACGGGTCAAGGCTAGGTGTTCTAACAGAATAATCAATGCAACACGAAAGCATATCAACAAAAATTCAAAATTCTCACGCAATTAAACACGGAAGCAAATATCAACATGCAGTTAAAACCAACACTTCAAATAGAGCAATCAATTCCTAAACTTCAAGCACAAGCAATAGTTATCCCTTCACGGTAACTCCAATCCTAATATCACCTCACACGATGACGCGCTAATGTTGAAATTTAAACGGGATAAACCAATTTACCAGAGCGGACCTATCTGTGTCTGTAAATTACGAAAGAAGCGAACTTATCACTTTAGGGCCACCACTATTCGCCTTAAAGTCTCCAGCAACTGCAACAACCAACAGAGCGAAAAATTGAATTACGATCGCAGGGCAAAATCATCCAGATTTTACTGTATACCCTGAAACACAAAACTAATAGCACAAAATCGCTAGAAAAGTCAAAATAAAGATTCTGCCTAAAGGAAGTTTCTCCAGGAGGAACCCGACGTGCCACCACACTCCTCTACAATTAAGCTTCACGTACCGCCACACTCACCGCCGGAGAAGCTCACATGCCGGCCCCCCAACACCTCCTCCACCTGCTGATCCTCCCTGTGGTATTGGATTCTTCAAATGGCCACTGGTTTGGCCAAAAATCGAGGTTGCAAGTCCAGTTTTTGGGAAAAAAATTGGGCAATTTTCTTATTCAGATTCTGTCGGATTTCTGGGCTGTTTCTGGCCGAAAATCACCACCAAAACCACCAAAAAACTGATGTGATACCAAATGTTGATTTTATATGCTCCAAACTGTGATTCCCGAGCTCAGAAACAACTACAACCACCACATACACCAAGGCTCGACTCAATACTCCTTCACTTGGTTGCCAGAAGTTTACTCTTCTATTAACCCACAAAGGATCAATAATGGTGGATGCAATTAACCCCAAAGGAAGGAAGAGGAGAAGGAAGCAATGGTCTCACTCGAAACACCAAGAATGGCTATCCTATTTCTTCACACATTATTGCACCACACAACTCACGGTTTCAAAGGGATGGATATATATTCAAATGGATCAGGTCACATATTATTGGGCCAAAGAACCAATTGATTGGGCAAACCAAATAACAAGGTAAATGGGAATAACAATAATCCAAAACGGCAAATCAATCACAACCACCAATCCAACTCCAATTTAGACCTTCCAAAAGTGTCGGTAGTATTCGAGTCAAGCCAAGTTTATGGTGTCGATAAATTTTCGACAACTATTTTTCATCATCGCCCGGATTTATTGGGTATTCAAAAACCTAACACTACCATAAACATGTCTTCCTTAATACTAGCCTTAGATCATGCATAGACCAAATTGAGATTGTCCATTCTCCAATTTATGTATAAGGCTACTGTAATGGAAATTTATAGAAAATAAAGCAATTACCTTCCATGTTTTGACATGAAGTTCGGTTCGAACTTTATTACTTGAAAGTTCTAATTAGTAGAATATTTAGACCCAACATGCGGAAATAATCAATTAAAAGCAACAAGTCATGTTTTAATTGTTTTTAGACGATTAGATCAAACAAGTCAATTTATCATATGCTTGAATGCTATAGTTTGTAAATTTCGTAAAGTAAATAGCACCGATATGATTACGGAGAAAACCCTTCTCAAAGAATCAAAAACTCGGAGAACTTTGTCGGTCAACAATCCACTATAAATGATTACGATTATAGTATGGTCCAAACCCGACTAACCCTTAGTCCCCTATAAGCTGTGACCTTCTTCTTATATTCACCTTGCCTATTGGATCGTGTGCTCCTCAACACTACGCAAATATAATACAAATAAGAGTCTAACACAAGGTGAAGTCATATTACAATAAGTAAAATCAATAACGGAGTATTTGAGTTGAAATAGGAGTCGAAAACACTGCTTTGACTCATTGTAGTCTTCAATTTCTTCAAAACTTCTCCAAAACAAACAACCAACTCACAATATACCTCAAAAAGAAATTTAGGTCACATCGAAGTTCTAACAAATCTCTACCTTGACATGAACTCCAATGAACGAAGTTTCAAAAATTATCCACTTGGAGACAAATTTCACAAAAATAAAACTTAACTCTTCAACTCCAACAAAATTCTCCAGATAAAAACTCCTCCAAATTACCCCACCTCTTCCACAAAGCCCAACTAGGGCAAACTCAGCAACTATGAATTGAATCCAAACACTGCTTACCAGCAAAATTACCTTGGACACCAAACTTGTCTGAATCACCACGAACAACAAAATCATCAAGTTCACAACCAACTCCATCCGAGTTACCAAATTTGCTCGAATTATCCCCCATGAGCAACAAGATCACAACTAACTCCACTTGAGCTAGTGGAAGGTTCTTTAATACCAAATTTGCTCAAATTGTCACCATGAACACCCCGATCACAATCAACTTCATCCGAGTCAACGTTTATCAAACCATAAGCAACCAAATCAGCTTGACCGAATCTCTCCTGATGTCTAATATCTTTTTTCTTCAATTTAGTGATAGTTGCATCAAATGTGATCTTCGAACCTCCAAGACGTATAACTGGGACTTTTTGTGCTCCTTCCAATCCTTACGTTGCTTCTCCCTTAGAGTCCAAACAAAAATCTTGATGCCCTTGTCTTGTTTGATTTATTTCATCTTGCCAAATATCTTGTTGATTTCATAACAAACTAGTTTTAGAGCAAATTGGTATTCACTTTATTTTTAACAGAGATGAAACATGGTGGATTTAAAATCTTGGTAATTGTATTTCTTTCTTCTTAATTAAAATTTTGTAAACTAGGTTAAAGTTATAAAAATTTAGATTAAATTAGATGACACGTTACTCATTGACTCTACATTCCAATATCTTTACCTGCATGCAATTAATTAAGAACTCAACAAAAACAGAGAAAACATATATATGAATTTGCAAGGCCATCCATTGTGTAACGAAATACCAACCTGATATATTGCAGGACAATTTGTGTTGAGAATATTAAATGACATTTAGAAAGCTTGTAAAGATAAGCAAGCTGACTCAAAATAATCACCTTGAACTATGAACGTTACTGAGTTGAAAGCCATAGATAAGGTCTAATAGTGTCTAACTGTGGAGGCCACCGACCATATCATAAGTAAGACAATGCACCAGGGTACCTAAAAGGCTATATAAAGGAGCTTGGATTGAGTTTAACCACGATGCCAAGAACAAGATAACATAATGCTAGCACAATTAAATGAATATATATCTGTACTGTTATAGCTGATAATATCATTTAAAATGAACTGTTAATTATTTACTACAAGCTTAGATAGCAAGACCTTGCTATTCCAGGTCAATACTGATGGAATGGAGTAGGGAAATAGCTCCAGATACCATGGACTAGTCAGCATTTTAATATTCCCCTCATTTACGGAACCAATCCAATGAATTGTCCTTTCCATATAAATGGAACAGTGGTCCTACTCGGATCTAAGCATGCATATGGATATTTGAAGCATAACCTTGGCCTTATAATACTTCAGATTTGGCGATTGGATGCAATTTTTCCAAGTCTAGCTAAGGAGCCTACACAAAACCTCATATTAAGTCCGTATTGTCACGGGACTAGATTTCTTACACTAGAAAACTAGACACCGTGCGGCCTTAACGCAACACAATTCCCGTCCCTACGAGAAAGCGCTAAGTCAGCCTTTCGACGCCCAAGAATGATTCAACCTTGTAGGCTAAATCAAGACAAACTTTGAGTATGAGATTTTGGAAGTAAAGACAATATCGAGAACAAGTAAGTTTGGGGAGAAAATCTCTCTTTCAATAAAAACTCCACACCAATGTAATATACAATGTGATCTAAGAATTATATGAATAGCATGAATCCCATAAATTGCATGCCTTCCAACAATTTTCTCAACTCACGTATACTACTTGAAATTCTAAGTGATTCCAATCTAATTCCATCTAATAAATTACGAAGGGACCTCATCCCTATTTATAGGCAAATCCCATGTAAACCTCCTTAGATTTAATGGCTAGGATCAATCCTCATCAATCCCCCATCCAAGGGTCCCCATTGGCCACAACTTGCCTTTAAACCTCCTTAGACCAAGTGGAAGCAAACTTGGACTTTGCTTCTTTGCAAGTGGATTCTTCCTTCAAAAATCCCATGGGAATTATGTCCCTTTCATAGTCATCAAGTTGAGTTTCTCTTCCTTCCTTGGCCATTTCCTTGCAAGTGGGTTAAGTAACCAACTTGAACAAGTCTTCCCAAAATATCCCAAAATATCCCAGCATCCTACAGAAAACCACCTGGTATGCTGGGATTTACTGCCCATGTCGCGCCCATGTCACTGCTTTAGTCAGGCAGCCTGCAATCTGTGTTGCTGCGCTGCCTGCGTCGTGACGCGACTGCAGTCTGTGTCTGGCCATGTCCTGGCTGCGTCCTGGGAGCTGCCTGCAATCTGCCTGCGATGTCCTGGGAGCCGCAATCCGCTCGCGATGATCGCACAGCAGCGCGATCGATCACACCCGAATTTTCTAGGCATGACCTGGACATGAACCAGCCACCATGGATGTTAGTCATTTCCCCACCATTTTAGGTGACATCCCTGTGTCATGCTAGATTTTAGGACATCACCTTGCGACCCGTCACAATCTCCCCCACCTAATCCGCTAACGCCCTCGTAGCGGACCGTGCTCGGCATTTCTCCAAGTACATCATGCCGTGCGTTGTCCTCATCATCCTCAGGGATTTTAACCACTCTCATCCCCGAAAGACGTTGAGTTCCTAGGGGAACATCTTTGGTAGCATCAAGCAATTGGAGTGAATTCATCCGAGCTTCAACCCCATTATGGCTATGTGCTACTTCCGGTTGGTTTGCCGAGATGGATGCCAATGATCCTCGCTTTGGACAATCCCTCATGAGGTGTGGTCCTTTACAAAGAAAGCAACCACGAGGGGTGAAATTGTTCCCTTTCTTTTCGGCATACTCCTTCCTCCATGAAGGTTGCGTGTTGCCACCGGGTCTAGAATCAACTTGGGAATTTTGCCTCCCTTCCGGCTTGCTCCATTGCACGGACTTCCCGAAGTTTCCATCATATCCCCCAAAATTCCCTTTAGCGGGCTTGATGGTTCTAGCTTCCGACTCGGCACTTTCTTCAAACTCCGTCAAAGACTCGGCTACCGTAATAGCTTCATCTACGGTCTTGACATCGCGCCGTTGCAACTCACGTTGCATCCAACTAGCACATCCATCTAGGAAATAGAATAGGGAGTCCTCCTCCGGCATGCTTGGGATTTGAAGCACAAGGGTCGTGAATTCTTTGACATAGTCACGAATTGTCCCCGTATGTTTCAACATCCTCAACCTCTTGCGAGCTTCGTAGACGACATTCTCCGGGTAAAATTGCCTTTTGAGCTCCCTTTTGAACACATCCCATGTGTCAATGTTGCAAGCTCCCCGCGCAATTTCACCATGCTTACGACGCCACCATAACGCCGCAACATCCGAGAGGTACATTGAAGCGGTCCGCACCTTCATGGACTCCTCCATAAGATTAACGCCTTCAAAGTAGACCTCCATTTGCCATAGGAAATTTTCCACTTCCGAGGCATCACGTCGTCCGTCATAATTCTTTGGTTTTGGATACTCGATCCTTGGCCCAACAATGCTAGTAGCGGCACCTCCGCTTGAACTAGCGGTAGAATTTTTGTATTGCTCGAGCTCCTTTCTCATTCTCTCCATCATCAAGGATGATTGATTTCCTTGACCTTGTACGGCGGACACGGCATCTAAGAGTTTGGCTTGGAGTCTACCAAAATCTTCCGTCATCGCGGCTTGTCGAGCTACCACAGCTTGGACATCGCCTTTCACCGTTTGGACATCATTCTCCAATGATGCTTGTACGTCCAACACCTCTTGGACATTAGATTGGAGTGTTTCCAACTTCCCAATGGAGTGTTCCTCTAACGCCTCCATGGAATTTTCAAGAGATTCGATCCTATCACCCATATTTGCGATGATTGGATCAAGCTTGCCCTCCATGGCAATCGCCTCCCGCGCCTTACTCTTGCTCCGAGTCTTCTTTGCTTCACTTGGGGCAACACCACGTCCCCTTTCCTCAACCTCCAAAGTTTGTTGTGGATCCGTCATGATAACAACTTATCACTTGACGAACTCGCTCTGATACCACTTGTCACGGACTAGATTTCTTACACTAGAAAACTAGACACCGTGCGGCCTTAACGCAACACAATTCCCGTCCCTACGAGAAAGCGCTAAGTCAGCCTTTCGACGCCCAAGAATGATTCAACCTTGTAGGCTAAATCAAGACAAACTTTGAGTATGAGATTTTGGAAGTAAAGACAATATCGAGAACAAGTAAGTTTGGGGAGAAAATCTCTCTTTCAATAAAAACTCCACACCAATGTAATATACAATGTGATCTAAGAATTATATGAATAGCATGAATCCCATAAATTGCATGCCTTCCAACAATTTTCTCAACTCACGTATACTACTTGAAATTCTAAGTGATTCCAATCTAATTCAATCTAATAAATTACAAAGGGACCTCATCCCTATTTATAGGCAAATCCCATGTAAACCTCCTTAGATTTAATGGCTAGGATCAATCCTCATCAATCCCCCATCCAAGGGTCCCCATTGGCCACAACTTGCCTTTAAACCTCCTTAGACCAAGTGGAAGCAAACTTGGACTTTGCTTCTTTGCAAGTGGATTCTTCCTTCAAAAATCCCATGGGAATTATGTCCCTTTCATAGTCATCAAGTTGAGTTTCTCTTCCTTCCTTGGCCATTTCCTTGCAAGTGGGTTAAGTAACCAACTTGAACAAGTCTTCCCAAAATATTCCAGCAATCTGCCCATAGTATTTTCCTACAGAAAACCACCTGGTATGCTGGGATTTACTGCCCATGTCGCGCCCATGTCACTGCTTTAGTCAGGCAGCCTGCAATCTGTGTTGTCACTACGTCGCGCTGTGGACGCGATCGCAGCCTCGTGTCCGGCCATGTCCCGCCCGCGATGTCCCGGGAGCCGCCCGCAATGCACTGCGATGTCCCGGGGAGCCGCACCGCAATCCGCTCGCGATGATCGCTCAATGGCGCAGTTGGATCGCAGGCCACACCCGAATTTTCTAGGCATGATCTGGACATGAACCAGCCACCATGGATGTTAGTCATTTCCCCACCATTTTCGGTGACATCCCTGTGTCATGCTAGATTTTAGGACATCACCTTGCGACCCGTCACAATCTCCCCCACCTAATCCGCTAACGCCCTCGTAGCGGACCGTGCTCGGCATTTCTCCAAGTACATCATGCCGTGCGTTGTCCTCATCATCCTCAGGGATTTTAACCACTCTCATCCCCGAAAGACGTTGAGTTCCTAGGGGAACATCTTTGGTAGCATCAAGCAATTGGAGTGAATTCATCCGAGCTTCAACCCCATTATGGCTATGTGCTACTTCCGGTTGGTTTGCCGAGATGGATGCCAATGATCCTCGCTTTGGACAATCCCTCATGAGGTGTGGTCCTTTACAAAGAAAGCAACCACGAGGGGTGAAATTGTTCCCTTTCTTTTCGGCATACTCCTTCCTCCATGAAGGTTGCGTGTTGCCACCGGGTCTAGAATCAACTTGGGAATTTTGCCTCCCTTCCGGCTTGCTCCATTGCACGGACTTCCCGAAGTTTCCATCATATCCCCCAAAATTCCCTTTAGCGGGCTTGATGGTTCTAGCTTCCGACTCGGCACTTTCTTCAAACTCCGTCAAAGACTCGGCTACCGTAATAGCTTCATCTACGGTCTTGACATCGCGCCGTTGCAACTCACGTTGCATCCAACTAGCACATCCATCTAGGAAATAGAATAGGGAGTCCTCCTCCGGCATGCTTGGGATTTGAAGCACAAGGGTCGTGAATTCTTTGACATAGTCACGAATTGTCCCCGTATGTTTCAACATCCTCAACCTCTTGCGAGCTTCGTAGACGACATTCTCCGGGTAAAATTGCCTTTTGAGCTCCCTTTTGAACACATCCCATGTGTCAATGTTGCAAGCTCCCCGCGCAATTTCACCATGCTTACGACGCCACCATAACGCCGCAACATCCGAGAGGTACATTGAAGCGGTCCGCACCTTCATGGACTCCTCCATAAGATTAACGCCTTCAAAGTAGACCTCCATTTGCCATAGGAAATTTTCCACTTCCGAGGCATCACGTCGTCCGTCATAATTCTTTGGTTTTGGATACTCGATCCTTGGCCCAACAATGCTAGTAGCGGCACCTCCGCTTGAACTAGCGGTAGAATTTTTGTATTGCTCGAGCTCCTTTCTCATTCTCTCCATCATCAAGGATGATTGATTTCCTTGACCTTGTACGGCGGACACGGCATCTAAGAGTTTGGCTTGGAGTCTACCAAAATCTTCCGTCATCGCGGCTTGTCGAGCTACCACAGCTTGGACATCGCCTTTCACCGTTTGGACATCATTCTCCAATGATGCTTGTACGTCCAACACCTCTTGGACATTAGATTGGAGTGTTTCCAACTTCCCAATGGAGTGTTCCTCTAACGCCTCCATGGAATTTTCAAGAGATTCGATCCTATCACCCATATTTGCGATGATTGGATCAAGCTTGCCCTCCATGGCAATCGCCTCCCGCGCCTTACTCTTGCTCCGAGTCTTCTTTGCTTCACTTGGGGCAACACCACGTCCCCTTTCCTCAACCTCCAAAGTTTGTTGTGGATCCGTCATGATAACAACTTATCACTTGACGAACTCGCTCTGATACCACTTGTCACGGGACTAGATTTCTTACACTAGAAAACTAGACACCGTGCGGCCTTAACGCAACACAATTCCCGTCCCTACGAGAAAGCGCTAAGTCAGCCTTTCGACGCCCAAGAATGATTCAACCTTGTAGGCTAAATCAAGACAAACTTTGAGTATGAGATTTTGGAAGTAAAGACAATATCGAGAACAAGTAAGTTTGGGGAGAAAATCTCTCTTTCAATAAAAACTCCACACCAATGTAATATACAATGTGATCTAAGAATTATATGAATAGCATGAATCCCATAAATTGCATGCCTTCCAACAATTTTCTCAACTCACGTATACTACTTGAAATTCTAAGTGATTCCAATCTAATTCCATCTAATAAATTACAAAGGGACCTCATCCCTATTTATAGGCAAATCCCATGTAAACCTCCTTAGATTTAATGGCTAGGATCAATCCTCATCAATCCCCCATCCAAGGGTCCCCATTGGCCACAACTTGCCTTTAAACCTCCTTAGACCAAGTGGAAGCAAACTTGGACTTTGCTTCTTTGCAAGTGGATTCTTCCTTCAAAAATCCCATGGGAATTATGTCCATTTCATAGTCATCAAGTTGAGTTTCTCTTCCTTCCTTGGCCATTTCCTTGCAAGTGGGTTAAGTAACCAACTTGAACAAGTCTTCCCAAAATATTCCAGCAATCTGCCCATAGTATTTTCCTATAGAAAACCACCTGGTATGCTGGGATTTACTGCCCATGTCGCGCCCATGTCACTGCTTTAGTCAGGCAGCCTGCATCTGTGTTGTCGTCGCTGCTGACGCGATCGCATCGTGTCTGCAGTCATGTCCTGGCTGCGTCCTGGGAGCTGCCTGCAATCTGCCTGCGATGTCCTGGGAGCCGCACTGCAATGCACTGCGATGATCGCTGTGGCAGCGCAGTGACTGCAGTCACACCCGAATTTTCTAGGCATGATCTGGACATGAACCAGCCACCATGGATGTTAGTCATTTCCCCACCATTTTAGGTGACATCCCTGTGTCATGCTAGATTTTAGGACATCACCTTGCGACCCGTCACAGTATGCATTCAATTCTACTTATTGCCTAAAAATCAATTCTATTAAGAGAGAGAGATAGAGAGAGAGAGAGACATTAGAACTAGAACCATGAAGATATCAAATAAATATTCCCTCTTATTTTTTTTCTTAATAGCTCATCAAAGACTAATCCTGTGATAAGTAGAGAAAGAGATGTGAGCGTGGAAATAATTTGTGATTGGTCCACATGTTAGAGTAATTAAAATACACAAAAGTCTATTGAACCTTTCTCTTCTTCTCATAGATTGTTTCTTGTTGTCTATAATCTTATAACAAGTTATGAGCATGAAGTTCTGACCAGTTGAGTTAGCAAAATCAATTCATCTTTCTGCTCACAAATCTCTAGCCAGTTGGATAGGAAATTCTTTTTTTCTTCAATCAAAGAAAAACAAGTTCTAACAAATTGAGTGTACAAAGAAACTTTTCTTTTCTCTTTAAAAAAAAGGTGAGCATTCTCTTAACTTTGAATTACATAACAAAGCGTTACAGCTATTCGATTTGTTTATATCTATTTACTATATCAATTTATGATAGATAAATATTTTCTTAAATGTAATTTTTTTTGTGTAATATTCCATCACAATATTTTAGAATAATATTGTATTATTATTCTTGAAAAAGAATTAATCAAAATCAATATTCTAGAAGAATATTGTAGTATTGGTTGTGAAAAAGAATATTATATTTATATTATTTTATTGCTCTTGAAGAAGCGTAAATTTACAATAATAATATTGTATAGTTACTCTTAAAATAGTATAATATGTTTGCATATCATATTCTAGACGAACTTCATGTTGATTTTATTGATGAAACTTGACTTTTTTAAAACAATAATCTAGAAAAATATTGTGTTCATACTCCTAAAGAAGTATAGATCTTATATATCTTTATGTACTAGAGAATATTTTGTAGTTGCTATCTAAATAAAGCATGAATTTATACTTATCAAAATTTTAGAAGAATATTGGATTGATGCTTGATGAATTAAGTGTGACACTTTTGTTGTTACTAAGTTGTATTTTTTGATCTTGATTTGTCACACGTTTTTCAACATTGTCTAGCTTATGTTATGATGGTTGGTTAGGCTAGTTTGGTTTGATCACAAGTTGTTGTAATTGACAAGCAAAGTGTAGTGGTAGTAGGTAGAATATTTGGTAGAAAATCGTTTTGAATTGTACCAAATGTATGGCTATATGTATCAGCCGTGTTCCACCATTTTGGGTGATTGAAATATACGACTTTCCCTCCTCTTTGTCTTCAATAATCTATCAGTGGTATCAGAGCTTTTTCAGATCTTTGAAGGGCTGGAAAAGAAGCTGAAAAATAGTTAAAACCAATAAGTTTGAGCAAATTTGGTAAGCTGTGTGCAAAACCGGTAAGCTGTGAGCAAATCCGGTAAGTTAAACACAAAACAGAGTGTTTTATGCAAAATCAGTAAGTTTGAGTGAATCTGGTGAGTTGAGTGGAAAACCGGTAAGTTTAAGCAAATTCGGTAACTTTAAATCCGGTAAGATATATCAAAATGGGTAAGATCTATCGAATCCGATAACTTCAAAAAATAGTAAGATCTGGCAAAACCGGTAAGAGCTTCATCATACCGGTAAGAAGATGGCTTCAAGCAGTTTCTCAGCACCCTTACCTTCAATGTTTACAGGTGAGAACTACGATTTTTAGGCTGTGAAGATGAAGGCTTATCTAAAAGCCTATGATATGTGGGAAATCACAGAATCTAGAGTAGAGCCACCCCCACTTAGAGCAAATCCAACTATAACTCAGCTAAAGCAACATAGTGGGGAGGTTGTAAAAAAGTTTAAGGCCCTGTCTTGCATTCAATCGGCTGTCTCTGATGCAATCTTTACCAGGATCTTTACTTGTGAAACAGAAAAATGAGGCTTGGGATAGGTTGCTTGAGGAGTCTAAGGGGAATACAAGGACAAGGAAAATGCAAGTTCTCAATCTTAGAAGGGAGTATGAGACACTGAAGATAAAGGGGGCTGAATCTGTTAAAGACTACTCAGATAGGTTGATGAAAGTGGTGAACAAAATAAGGTTGTTAGGGGATGAACTTCCTGATAAGCGGGTGTTAGAAAAGGTTCTTATTAGTTTTCTTGAGAAATTTGAGGTAAAAATCTCTTTTTTTGAAGATTCCAGAGATTTCTCTATCATTACCTTATTTGAGCTCATAAATGCCTTGCAAAAAACTGAGCAAAGGAGGTTGTTCAGATAGGAAGAACAAGTTGAAGGAGCTCTATTTGCCAAAGGAAAGTATAAAGCTCAAACAAGCTTTGGTGTAAAGAAGCAACAATCTGAAAAGAAGAAAGGAGAGAACAGCAGAACTGCAGGTAAAAATGAAGTTTATCCACCATGTCCACATTGAAAGAAAATTGGCCACTCTCACAAATGGTTTTGGTACAAGCTAGGAGTCAAATGCAGAGCATGTAAACAATTTATCCATGTCCAAAAAGTGTGTAAAAACCAGAAGGAGAAGCAGGATCCACAGCAAGCTCAAGTGGCAAAAATTCATCAGCACGAGGAACGTTTGTTCACAACAATGAATGAAAGGGCGTGCAACAATAATGAAATGTGGCTATTGGACAGTGGATATACTCACCATATGACCTCCAATTCCAGCATTTTTGTAAAGCTTGATGAAGGCTATAGATCAAAGGTTAAAGTGGGGAATGGAGAGTTTGTAGAGGTGAAGGGAGTTGGTGAAATTTCAGTGCAGACCTTTACAGGCACCGAATATATTTCTGATGTTTTATATGTTCCAAATATCGATCAAAACTTGATAAGTGTTGATCAATTGACAAGAGATGCACTATATTAGATTCAAAAAATCAAAAAGTGATGACCATTGACATGAGGAATAGAAGCTTCCCTTTAGAATGGAAAACTGTAGGTGATCAGGCACTTGCAAGCACTGTCATTGAGTCTTCACTATGGCATAAGAGATTTGGACATGTTAACTACACATCACTTAAACAATTACATGATTTCGAGTTGGTTGAAAACTTGACTGAAATCAGTGAGGATGATGGATGTGTATTTAAAATCTGTCAACTGGGAAAGCAAACTAGGTTGCCATTTCCTAAAAATCAGTCTAGAATGGCTTCAAACAAGCTACAGCTTATCCATTCTGATGTATGTGGTCCAATGAGAATCCCTACTTTAAATGGCAGTAAGTATTTTGTGCTGTTTATTGATGATTTAGCTAGAATGTGCTGGGTATATTTTCTGAGACAGAAGTTTGAAGTTGCTGGTGTATTTCAAAGGTTTAAGAACCTGGTAGAAAATGAGAGCAACTGCAGAATAAAGGCTATAAGATTAGACAATGGAACCGAATATTGCTGCAACCAATTTGATAAATTTTATGTTGAACGGTTATGAAGATGGCTAGGTGTCTGATGTTGGAGAGAAAGGTGCCTAAAGAGTTTTGGGCTGAGGCTATAAGTACTTCAGTTTATTTACTTAATAGGTTGCCTACTAAATCTTTAGACAGAAAAACAAAATTTGAGGCCTGGTATGGAATGAAACTAGATATCTCTCATTTGAAGATTTTTGGAAGCCTTTGTTACACTCATATACCTGATGTGAAGAGGCATAAATTAAGCTAAAAAGCTGAGGTTGGAGTGCTAATTGGTTACTACAGTAATGCCAAAGGCTATAGGGCATTCAATCCTCATAGTAAAAGATAGTATCTAGCAGGGATATCAAGGTAGATGAAGAAGTTTCATGAGAATCATCTGCAAGCAATCAACCTCAGGTTCCAAATGCTATTCCTCAAGCAATTAAAACTGATGTCAATGAAGAAGAGGAATTTGATAGTGATTCAGATTCAAAAAACGAAGTACTGAGGACTAGACCATTAGCTGATGTGTATGCCAGATGTAATTCAGCTCAACTAGAACCTTCAAACTTTGCAGAAGCTGAGAATTCTAAGGAGTGGATGGCTGCAATGAAGGAGGAGCTAAACATGATTGAGAAGAATGAAACGTGAGTGTTAGTAGACGGGCCAAAAGAAACTAAGTTGAACTCTGATGGTTCAATCAATAGGTTGAAAGTTAGGCTGGTTGTGAAGGGATATGTTCAACAATTTGGCATTGACTTCACAGATACTTTTGCACCAGCGGCAAGATATGAAACAATCAGATTACTATTTGCCATTGCTGCTCAAGGAGGTTGGAAAATTCATCAATTGAATGTTAAGTTAGCCTTCTTAAATGGCTACTTAAATGATGAGATATTTGTTGATCAACCTGATGGTGTTCCTAAGAAGCATAAATTTATACCTACTAATATTTTAGAAAAATATTATGATTAATTTAAATGCATAGAAATTTCAAAAGAATATTGTTGTATTGCTTGTGAACAATCATAACCAAGAATATATCAATATTTCAAAAAAATATTATGTCGTCGCTCTTGAATAAGCGTTACTCTATATTAAATAATATTCTAGTGAAATATCATTTAATACTTTTGAAAAATATTTTATTCCTTAAAAATCACAAATTTATGCATATTAAATTTTGTTAGGAATATTATATTATTGATCTCAGAAGAGCATAACATTATAGAACAATATTTTTAAAAATTTCGGTGGTTATTCTTAAAGAATCACAAATTTATACACTTCAATGAAAATATTGAATTGGTCACGAAGAATTGATATTTTAATTAAACTACTCTTAAATATGCAAAAAATTATTTATATTAGTATTCTAGAAAAATACTATTTTGATACTTCGGAAGAGCTAATACTGCGTTATGGGGAAGAATACAATTTTACTATTGATAGTAATTCATTCTTTACTAAATTAAAAAGATACCTCCTAAATTGCTAAAATATGTGTCATGGTTGATACTATTTAGATATTAATACAATTGAAACAAATATTGTATTGAACCAGAAGTTCAATTGTTGAATGTATCATTGTTTGGCCTCATGAGTTGTGGACTATCACTAGATCAATAATGATGCGAAATTGGGAATTTAAATGGACATTTAATGAAGAACCATAAAATTCTTCTGTATAATGAATTCTCATATAATACTTGTCCTTTGCATTATAAACTTATTTTTATCATCACTAGCTAATGTTGGAACTAATTTTTTATAATCTTAAAATCTTAAAAATTACTTAAGGCGATATATAAGACCCAACACCCTCCATGTTGACTTTCTAAATATAATATATATCTAATAGATTCATTTACTAGATGATTGGATTGAGTTTGTAACCTAAAGTTTACGAAACTACTTTCTCAAAATTTAAAATTATGAGCATAATTTTCATATTATACCATTAGCTTCTATTTGGGCCACCTTTTTTTTATATTTGTATAAGAAATATGACCGTTTGACCAATAAATTTCTGACAATCCCATGACTTCCTGCTGTACAAAAAATCATACTTTGCAAACAATTTTCCACATTTGCGCTTTTTCCCAATCCAAAAAAAAACCATAAATGGACAAAAAACAAATAAGGACAAAAGTACAGAAATGTAAATTGGTGTAAATCAAATTTGAAATGGAATGGAGTCACATGTAGGCAGTCCCACATTGATTTGATGTGAAAATGCATTATGAGGATAAAAATGGGGATCAAACGGAGGCTAAGACAATATATCATGTCATTGTTGGTGAGTTTACATCCCAAACTTTTGATAACTGTCAGTTGGAATGACGATAAATGGTATCACAATTGATTGTTAAGTACCTCTAATTAATTCCTAGCCATTAATATTGAGAACAAAGTACTTCCCATTTCGACTTAGGGATTTTATTTTATGAGCAGCAACACTCATACGCATCATGCCAACATCAAAGTTCTCATGTTCAGAGCCTAAAATTTTTTCGTCTAATGATTTTTTTTTATACTTCAATATATGTGTGTGTGTGTGTGTGTGTACTTTGTTCCACCACAATGCAGTGAGATTGATATTAAAGAATGCTGATAATACATATTTAGTATGTGCCTTTTTAAAAATGTATTAAGAACTAACAATTATATTTTATAATGTAGGTCACTGATTCTCAGTTTTATTGAACCATTTTCTCAACATTAGGGGGAGAGAGACATTAGTACTTGAAAATAATACTTAATGTATCATTATATTATCTAGATCTTGCAAAAGACAATTTGAACAAGAAGTTTGAAAGATAATTTATTATATGCATTTATTGATAGAAGAGATTAATAATATCTCACGCACCAATTTTAATACTCCAAGTCGAATTGACATACTGGGAAGACAAGTCATTAATATTATATTTGATAAATTCATGGCACACTTGAAGCGTGATGACATTCGACTCTAAGACAAAAATATCTAAAAAAGGGGGGAACGAATAAGGAAGGTGATCCTATTTAGGAGGCATATACTCTTGGAGAACATGTAGAGATAACTAATTACAAAACCCCAGAAGAGGATCAAGTACTTCAAAAAATGAAAGTGGAGATATCTCATTAAGTTATATTATTATGAGAAAGAAATAAAATCGAAAAGAAAAAGTTTTCAATAACACTTTTGTAGGTAAATGTACAACTTAATATTATGAATATCAAAGCTATCGAAATAAATTTGTTGAAGCATATTGAGCGAGTAAATGATTGGCCAAATAAAAGGGAACAATTCTAGAAAAAATTGAACTTATTAGAGAAACTTAAATTTTAGAGGAGCTACCATTCGAACACTTAAAGGTATATGATTATACGAAAAGTAAATACAAAAAATGAAGTCATAACATATAATGCATGACTTTCAACATAATAA
Organism: Fraxinus americana; assembly: GCA_035079005.1. Lineage (NCBI taxonomy): Eukaryota > Viridiplantae > Streptophyta > Magnoliopsida > Lamiales > Oleaceae > Fraxinus > Fraxinus americana. Next base: position 5,113,157 of record CM068707.1, on the reverse strand, counting down.
ATTTTGCAAAGACTTGCACAAATATATAAATTATTCTATGGTGGATGCAATCACAAATCTACGTCTCGTTATCATGATAATCCATGAAATTTGATATGCATATAATAAATATCGCTATAGTCAGCTCATCTATTATGACTATTAGTACTATCACTAAAGCATTATACAAGTGATATTACTGTGAAGGGAGTAAATATATGTTGTACTCTTTTTTCATTGATCGAGGTTTTTTCCTACTATGTTTCCTTGGCAAAAATTTTAAAGAGCAAACTTTTATACCTATTCAAAGAAATAATATACTTTTTTTTTTCTTTCATTAGGATTTTTCTTAGTAAGGTTTTAACAAGGCATATTCTTCGTGTAATGAATGTCCAAATTGTCTATGAAACTTCCAAAGAGACAACAACAAAACCTATTTTTCAATGGACCATCACGTTGACTAAAAGATAAGTATCTTGTATGAAGATGATATTGCTTGAAAGCCATAAATGGAACATAGTTTTCCGGAATTGTGCTTTTGAAGTCATTGGAGTATAAGACATTGGTGACTCCATACAAGAATTTTCACTAATTGAAGTTTGGGGGAGTAGTTGTACTCATTTTCCTTCGCTCAAATTTTATTCCATTAATTTTTTTGGCTCAAGTTTTAACAAGGCAAATACTGTGTAATGAGATCATTCAAGGGGGAGTGTTGTAAATATATTTTTAATGGTGAATGATCATTATAGCCGCTACAACCCTATTTATTATAATTATTATATCCCTTGTAGCTCTAGTTCTTTCCTATAAATATAGAGCAATAGTTCTCAATAAAATACAAAAAATTCTATTAACTCTTTAGACTCTTCTCTTATTTTTTCTCCTCTGAAGTATTATAACATTTTACCATATTTCAATAATTGGTCTCGTAACTCTTGATAGGCATGTCACAACAGTTTTGAGAATTGACGGCAAAGTGATTTGTTACGTTTTCCTCTTTTTTATTTATTAAATATGTTTTCTGAAAATATCAAAACCTGTGAAATAACAAGAACTACTTTTTTTTTTTTCTGAATGTAATTTTTTGTAGTTACTTAAACGAAAATAAAGCAAATAGAATAAACCTATTTCCTCATACTTTAAAGGAATATGCATGAGAATGGCTACGCTCACTACTTCCTAGGAGCATTGTTTCATGGAGTGACAAAGTATAGAAATTTACCTTAAAATTCTTCTCACCTCCTCGAGTCCATCAAATCAAAAATAAACTCCACACTTTCAAGCAAAAGGACCTCAAGAGCTATCCAAAAGCACGGAAAAGATTCAAAATTTACTTCAAAAAGTTCCCCGAATCTGGATATTTAAAAAATGCTAAGATCTGCATATTTTGCGACCTTAATACCTTAACATAGTCGATGCTTCAGTTGGAAGATTGATAATGGATATGTCATTAGGCAATGCTTAAATTTTTTTGAGAGAATTGCACAAAATCAGTCTATGTAGCTATCTGAAATGGAAAATTGTGAGTATTAACAATATATATACAGTTACAGCATTGGCAGCCTAAATGGAAGTAATAAAAAAATTGGACAACCTATTTCAAAATGAGAGCATGGTATACCAACCAACACTAGTCTGCGGGGGGCTGCGGGGCAGATCATACAACTACAAGTTGTCCTTTAGCCTTCAAGCATGTTTATTAGTCTGAAGAGGTACAATATGCACATAATTCTCAAAGACAGTAGAACTACCCTTACTCCACACATATAATCTAGGTTGGAGCAAGCATCCGAACTTCTCATGGGTTAATAATTAGGGTTGGGGAGAGCAGATTTAGGACAACCCACCAAAATTTAGCAATAATAAGAGAATGAGCATTGTTGGAAGAATTAGTAGCTTGGTACCTCACCAAGAGTGAGACTGATTTTCAGAGCCAGCAAGCTGTAATCAAAATTTAGAAATTTAGATAGGGCAAATGGCAGTTGCATTGTCCAACAAAACACATGGTACCTTGCCAAGTGACGTAGAATAGGACCCACAGGAACATGTGTTATCAATTCAAGGTGTGTAATATGAAGTTGCTGAGACACCATCAATCAAATCAGGTATCTTTGTTTGAGCTTATGTACCATTTATTCCATTCCTTCAAAGGTTTCAAAGGCAACAAAAGAGGAACAAGTCCAGGCCATCACAATGAGAAGTGCAATTCAGCTACCAAAAATCAGTGTAAAGAAGAAAGGGATCGAAGAGAATTAGGTACCTATTACAGGTGAAGAACAAGTGATTCAGTCTAAAAAATTAGCAAACGTTAATCAAGAATAACAGTTAGACAGTCTACATATTAAGGCAACTGTTACTGTCAATAAACATATACCTTTAGTCCCATTCCTTCAAAGGTTGCAGAATAATGTCCTCAGGCAACTTTATTTCAACATTCCTTTCATTGACTCCATTCTACAAATTCCAAATTATATTAACTTTTTGAAAGAGATGTTAACTAAGAAGAGAAAGATGCCGTAGATAAAATAATGGCATTGACTTAAGAGTGCAATGCAATCCTAAAGTACAAGCTCCTTGCTGAACTGAAAGATCCAAGGAGTTTTACTTTACCTTGCTCTATAGGAAATTCACATTATATAAATGCTTTATTTGATTCTGGAGTAAGTATTAATTCAGTGCTTTGTCTATCTACAAGAAATTAGGATTGGGTGATCCTCAAACAACTTTGATTATTCTACAACTAGCTAACAGGTCACTCAAGCATCATTAAGGAGTCGTTGAGGATTAGCTCATCAAAGCTGGAGATCTCATCTTCTCAACTAATTTCATTATCCTTAATATAGAAAAAGATCACTACAACAAAATTAAGCTTTTGCAACGTTGCTAAAACCTTTTTGCAACGTTTTTGCATGTGTTGCGGGCTTCAGTGTTGCCGTAGACTATAAGGATACGGCAACGTTTATACACCGCTGCAAAAGCTAAATACAAACGTTACCGTTTAGTTTTTGCAACGTTTAAAAAACGTTGCAAATGATAAAAAAACGTTGCTGAAAGTCATTTGCAACGTTTTTTAAACGTTGTCGTAGGTCTTTGGCAACGTTTTTGAAACGTTGCCGTAGATCTACGGCAACGTTTCAAAAACGTTGCCAAAAACCTACGGCAACGCTTAAAAAATGTTGCCAAAGGTCTTTGGCAACATTTTTAAAATGTTGCCGTAGGTCTTTGGCAACATTTTTAAACGTTGTCGTAGGTCATATTGCAGTTTTTTTTTTATTATTATTATAAACAATTTATGTAAATTGATCGACAAAATTGAAAATACTCCTTTTGAACAAATTTTAAAATTGCATAAAAATTGATAATTTCATTACAAATTTTTGAATCCATACACTTGAACATTAAAATCTAATACAACATTACCTAAATAAAAAGGAGTTTCAAAATGAAATAAAATTAGGAATAAAATTTTGGACAAACAGCGGCAGACTCTAGCAATAACACTTGACGAGCGTCTTTTAACATCAGTTTCTTTTGACATTTCTTCTGCCAATAACTTCTTTATTGGTGTTCGAGTGGCTCATCTAGAAGTAATTCCTGGAAAAGTCGAAATCATAAGAAATCAAGTAGAAGTAGTAAACAAGTAAAAGTGGACATTATACTTAAGTGGAAATAAAAGAAAATTGAACATAAAGTTTCTTAGACCATCAACTAAGAGTTTCAGCATGTACAGTGGTAAGTAATAATTGGAAGATTAGTGGGCTACAAACAATGAACAATTACTGACGGCCTGCTCTAAACAAGAGCCCCTTGTACAGCAATCTATTGATTTTGCAAACCAAAGGATTCCAAAGCAACAATATAGTTAAGACTCTTCACTATTGCTCACCTAGATTTCTTACTCTTATAGCCTTGAATTCTACATTATTGGGGTCCTTCAAGTACACCCTACGAGGATCAATGCTTACAACAACCGCCTAATATTAAAGCAGAGGAATTCATTAAAGTGAGACTTTGACATTTTGGAAAGGGTATTGTAGAAGAAGTTGATGCATGCCAATTTGCTATTTTCTTAATCCTCAATGAAGATAAAGTACAGGATGAGAAATTAATATTTGGACCATTACTTTTTTTTCTTTATTATCAGTGACTATCTTCAAAGCAAGCAAATTAAACATATCTAATCAAGAAATTATAAGATAAAATCCCTCACTATATCACTTGGAGGTATTGAATCCAAACAACAAAATATGAATTAATTACTCTGTAACATGAAGCCAACCAAATGAAGCCAAATCAAGAGCTATCTTTCTTCAGGTATCTCACACTCAAAGCCATGAAGATTCACAAGGTAAGTCTTCTTTTTTCTCCTTGCTGAAAAACAGATATTCCATATTTGATGGGTATTTTCTTCTCTTCAATAACATAAATAAGTATATCCACAAGATTTACAAGACAGCAGTGCATAGCTGATCGGGAGCTCTAAAGACTAAGTAAAACACTATGTAGTTTAACAAGAGATTACTTTATGATAATCTAAACAAATAGTGAAGCCAATTGCATCTTGAAGGCTTGCCATTAGATAATGACAAGAAAATTACTTCCGAACTTCAAGCATCAATGGAGAAAAAATGTAAGCCAAGCAAATATTATTAAGCCTCAACATTAAAAATGACATAGAAGCAAAGCAAAAGGCCAACAGACTGCTTGAAATTTGACACCGATGGTAGTAAACTAGTATAGTGACTGATTCAATATCCATTATATTGCGAAAATATTGTCAAGAGTGAAGCAGGATGCAAATCATACCAACATTTGGCCCTTTTGGTTACAATTGACGGACACGCTGCTCTTCTAGAGGAGGAAGCACATCATCAGTCTGCATAAAAAGTTCACAACAAGGTTATCCTCGACATACTTCAAAAGAAAATAAATTAAACTTTTTGCAACTGAATTTTACATAATTTGAGGATGATTTACTTAGTTCCAAAGCAATAAATAACAATGTGAAGAGAAATAGCTTCCATCTACTCCAATGTATGTCAATCCGGACAAGAATATAAACATCTCCAAAAGAATCAAATTCGCCAATAAAATTACTCACTTAATACGGGCAAATTTGTCTCTATTTTTTTACCAATGTTTAGTCAACCTCAACCTCATCCTCTACTCAAACCCATCACCGATAAAAAGAAAACCCTGAGAAAGATTGAAAAAGAACCTTTTGACGACCATCATGTGTGAATGCTAAATTCATAAATCCCATTATAACAGAGCCATTTTTCATTCAGAATTTCAAATTCGACAGCAGTATAGAAAGAGTAGAAATAAAAATTAGTAGAAGTTTATGCTATATTACTGTGTAATTTGCTCCGTAGAGAAAACTTCAAGAAATTGAATAGTTGAATTTCTTGACAAGCAACAACACGGAAAAATTAAGAAATCAAGATCAAAACTTACAAATGAAGATGAAAATTTGGTTTGCAGAATCTTGGTCAGCAGCTGTTGCAAGAAAACCATCCAGCTGCTAAGATTTTCACTTTCAGTCCATCTTTCTCTCACAAATCGAACTCTCCAACTCTGTTTTCTCTCTTCATCCATGATGGGTCATCTGCATTTTCGTTCTCTGTCTCCATCAAGTATGGGTCTGCGGTGACGGCTTTGGGTGAGAGGCGAAGAAAGAAGTGGGAGTGAGGTAGCGGTGGAAATGGTGGGATTGAAAGAGATTGAGAGAGGAGAGGCGTGAATGGAGGGAGGCGAGAATGGAGGGATTTTGTTGGGAGGGAGGTGTGAATTAGTCTAGGGTTTGGTTTATTTTTTATTTTTATCATTTGAGCTTGTATATAATTTAATTTGAGAAAAAAGTGCAAAAATTTTCGCAACGTTTTCTGAACGTTGCAAAAAGTAATTTTTTACGTAACGTTCAAAAAACGTTGCCAAAAGTGGAATTTTAGCAACGTTCAAAAAACGTTGCCAAAGGTGAACTTTGGCAACGTTTTTTTGAACGTTGCAAAAAATTAAATTTTTCAAAACTTTAACTTTTCTCAACATTTATAAAACGTTGCAAAAGGCGACATTAGCAACATTTATTTAAAAAATGTTGCGAAAGCTCAATTATTTTAGCCAATAGCAACATTCACTTGCTAAAATGTTGCAATAGACCCCATTAGCAACATTTAATCAACGAATGTTGCCTTTTGCGTGTTGCAAAAGGCCATTTTTGGTGTAGTAACACTTGCTAGTAATCTAGGGAAGATCAGTCTCAACAACTGGATGAGCATTGATGGATTTTAAAAGGGTGAGATAATCTTGATGGTAGAAGAAAAATAACAAAGCTTCACCATGAATTCTCCATTCAGGCAACCATCTTACATTGAGGAGTGCAAAATGATTGACCATAAAGGAAAAGATGATTGGAGAAGTCATCGCTGTCAAGCTAATGACTATAAATAAGCGCTTATTAGGAAGCAACATAATTTTCTTATCATTTATTTATATTTACTTTCTAGAATATAGGATTAGTAATTTCTTTGCTTTTCGTAGTATATGATATCTTCATCCTCATATTTCCATTTAGGTTGGGTTTGAGCTTACTATAAATTGCTTCATAATATGATTGATTTCTATTTATTTTGAAGGAACATGATACCTGAAACAAACATGTACAAGATAAGGAAAAAGATATAGCAAGTGATCCAGCACTTTCATGTCAATCCATCCACCCCTTCAGATTTATAGCAAGGGAGTACATATATAGTTCCTTAATTTTTATATATTACTTGTATAATTCTAGACATTGAACGTCTATTATAAGCTTGGAGGTGAAAAACATTGAGTATGTTATCTGTTTTTACGGTTTTGGATTTTTGTTCACGTGGAAAAAAAATGAACATTCAAACAAAATAGTTATTTTCAGTGCTTGTATAGGTTTGATAATCTTGTCTTCTATAATGCATATATTTGGAACCATGTGTTAGACTATAAATTGTAGAAAAGTTTTATGTTAGATTGATTTATGCATGTTCATGTGAAACTTGATATCTTTATTCACAAAATTTATGTTTTGCATCATGAAAGATTAATTTGACTCAAAATTTTGAATAGGTTGAAAAATAGTGGACCTTAGATACATAATCCAAATAACCACTATAACACACATCCTGAAACCAATTCTAGCATAGTTTGGAGAAGATTGAGTTGCTTTAGAGAAATATTAAGATAAGTGTAAATTTCATGTGCTAAATTCTGTGTGGATTATACAAATAGAAAATTAGGTGAAAACTTGAAGTTAGGGATTGGTTCTTGAGAATAAGTGTCTAATAAAGGGCATTGCACTAATCATTGCTTGACAAGGGAAAAAGATGCCATTTTATTAAGTTACCCTATAAAAGATCATAATGATGACACTTACCGAAAATTCTAAAAGAAAACTAAAAAAGGATCAAGCTAGTGCATGAAACAAAATATGCACAGCAAACTTGAAAAAGCAGTTGCATAAAATAGAAGATATATTACATACCTAGATTAAGCCCCAAATACTTATTTGAGAGAATTAGACTTTTGACAATGGATTATTAGTTTAGTTTATTCTTGTAGGTTGAAATAGTCAAAAATAAGAAGAATCCACATTTGTTGATGTTTTGAGCTGCAATTAGTAAAATTTAACCAAACTAGAAAGGGATATGATTAGTATATGAATTAAACCTTAGATCACACCTTGGAAAAAGAGTAAAAAATAAGTTTGGGGTATGCATCTCACGAGAGAAGAAAAGGTAAATTTGACCATTGAGGGTCGAAATTTGAATCACTTTATGAAATTATGATGCTCTGCATGAATCTTCACACACGTGTGTCGGTTTTGCATGAAATGAGTATAAATTAACTTTAGCAATGTGATTTTAAAGAAGTTCATAGTTTTAATAAAGGAATTCAATCCTGACACTAATGGCAAGTTATCAAATCATATTTGTTTAAAAAAATTGTTTAAGTCAAGTACTATTTTTGTTTGAGGAAAAATATTTTTCGTTCAAGTTTGAGGTGTTTTATAAGTGTATTTTGTACACTTATCTAAGTCGTTGAATGAGACTAATTTTACGAATTTTAATGACTTATTACTTAATTATGTATATATTTTGTCTATTAGGTACGACTTGATGTCAAATGATGGAATTGGACAAAATGAGCAGAAATGGGCTAAAATAGAAAACATTCAAAGTTTGAGGATCAAAGTGAAAATATCCAATAATTGATCTGGACAATTAAGATCACATAGGATCATTTGGGTGCAATTAGAAGTTCAAAAGCTAATAATCAAATTTTACATAATTCTAATAAACAAAAATAGTAAATATGATTCAATACAATATGCTAACTTAATTAGCCTACTCGAAAAGTTAGACAGCAATCACAATTGACCAAAAAAATATTACAAAATATTGGATCAATATCCGAGTTTGCTTATATGACCAACAAGATATCCCAAAAATATCTGAGTTCCCCTTCATCCGTTCTCAACACAGAAGCTAGAGGACATAGAAATGGACCTGCAGCAACACAATGAAGGACAAAATTATTTACCAAAATTAAGGAAAAAATTTACCCAACAACAAAAATCACCCAAAAAAAAATCCCAAATAAATTCAATAATTATAAACGAAGGTAATACAAAATTCACTTCATGAAATGACCAAAATGAAGTATTCCTCTACTAGTATCCCAACACATCTAACCAATGCCAATATAGTTCACAGCAAAAGAATCACAACACATCTAACCATAGTTCACAGCATAAAAAAGTAGTAGAGCAAAAAAGCAGAACAAACAAGATCAGGGAAAAAAGAGAGTTAGTCTAAGGTCTAATCACAGCCAGGAATATTTATCCAATAAAACAAAATCTTCCAAGAAACATACCTTCATCATACAACTCTAACACTACTCTTTGGTCAAGCAACAGTACTTCACATGGCTTCACGAAGAGTTCAAAATTCATCTATAGGTCTGTATAAAGTCAAATCATCCATATACACTTCATCAACCCAAACTTTCCAACAGTCTCTCCCGAGTGGCAAGTGATGCACCTTCGCACTTGGGTCTGTTGTTGCAATTCTTCCTTCTGCTACAACTTCTTCCTCTTCAAACATGTACCAATGCACTAGTTGACACCTAGCATTTTCCATACGTACAATACCCCCTTCGACACCACTTCCTTTGGTAGACTACAAATTCATAGTAAATAGAAAATATATTATTTTTATTAGTATACTCCAATCTAATTTTATATTTAATAAACTTGTAATAATGTTGGATACATTAACCTGAGGAGTAAAAGCATTTGAAGTCCCATCCTCCGCATTCTGAAAAATGATACGAAGATTATAAAAATTATTCTACATATACTTGGGTATAATAAGTTATATTATCACAATACAAATAATGATCAAACGTTTTAACATGTTGACTTAACTTGAGAAGTGCTTCAACCTTTTCTTCTAGGGCTCCCATCCTTTCCGACTGAATTTTTAATTGGTTTTCAAGTTCTCTAACTCTCCCATTACTTTGAATTTGTCCATCCACTTTTGATGGTGCAATTCCAAACCCAAGTTCCCGAACTCTTCCATGACGTTCAGGACTTAACCCTCGAGCAACAGCATTATCGCGGATAGAATCTCTGCTGATGTATTAGAAATTGATTGAGCACAATCTTCAATCTTTTTCTGCATTCATGTAACTCAAATTTTATACTAAAATGTGATATAATACAACCTATTATTCAAGATCCACATCATGTTGTGCATAGAAGTCCTTAAACATCCTATGTGACTCAGGTATTTCTGCATTTAGCAAATTTGATTCACTTGCTTGTTCTCCATGAAATACCCAGACACTGTATGTAGGATCCATATCCTTAATAATCAAATGTTCATAGACTGTATCATAATGGTGATGCATTAGATTCCTACACCTAACACAAAGGCATACTATCATTTCTAAATTGCAACTTTCACGAGCTCGTTCAACAAACTTCTGGGCTCCATCTCTATATTGTTCTGAAAATCTACAAGTTAAATTTTATGATCATTATAAGTTACATTTTGTTCGATTGATATCTAGATCTGCAATATTTAATTTTAGATGATAACCTTGATAAGTGTAGTCACTCTTTGTCCATTGTATGTAAAGATACTATTCAACACTGAACAAGAAGAAGATACATTAGATAAAAAGATTAGTAAATGCTATAAGGAGCCCATATGTAAAACCTGCTCAAATAATCTCACAATTGATACTTAATCTAATCTAAAGAAATTGGTTTATCGACAACATAGTAGCGGACATCCAAATATGGGCTATAGTTATCGTGCCACTACTTAATTGACATTTATATCACTTATCAGGGAGTATGAGTCCTCCATAATAGAGTGCTAGAAATTTTATCAACATGGAAAATTTTCACAAAATATTTGCATACTCCATGAAGTTCATTAGTATGTTCAAATCTGAGCTCTATTCTATGTGAAGATAATTATTCCTCTAATATGTAGTCTATTATATTATAAAAATTCCTTTTTGTCAATATATTTAATCACATTTATGCATTGTACTTCTATAATATGTAGTCTATATTCATTTATGCATTTTACTTCTAAAATCACATTTACCAAAATAAATGATAATAAAAAATACCACAATATTATCTCAAACTACTAATTCACAATTCACAGATCACAAACATCAGACATTCAGACCCAAAATTATCTCAAGCTAAAATACCCAAAATTATCTCAAGCTACTAATTCACAATTCACAAATCACAGACATCAAACATTCAGACCACAATATTATCTCAAGCTACTAATACTATATTCATAATTCACCAATAATCCAAATTATCCAATATTCCAATTGCTAAAGAAATTAAGAAAATACCTGATGGCTGATGATCCGGGCGAAGAGAACTCAGAGCAGTCACTGGACTCTGGAGTCTGGAGAGTCCGTGGTCTGCAGAGGCCGGAGCGGGAGAGCGGCGGAGCCGGAGGCTGGAGAGTGGAGAAAAATCCTGCAAAATCAACATATTTGCTTTTACATTCATAAACTCAACCAACCAACACAAAGAAATTCAAGGGAGAAAAAAGAAAAGTCCCAAAATGGCAAAATCTTCTACCTTCTGGACACTGCCTCTGCGTACGATTCTTGGAAGTGTGACACGAGGAAGGCGCGAGGGACGTGAGGCGAAGGCTTCGAAGTGCGAAGATTAGATGGGTTGGAACTTGGATTCTTGGAAGTTCGGATTTCTAAAAATGCGGGGAGTGGGGACTGCGAAGCGAAGATGCCGGAGTTAGGGACCTGAGGTGCCGCCGTACCGGGTTCTTGAGCAGTTGAGCGGTCAGCAGAAGCTGCGAATAGTGGAGGGCTAGACTTGGAGCGGCGGAGGCAGAGTCGAGCAGAGGATGAGACTTGAGAGGAAGGAATGATTTGTGAATTGTGAGTGTGAACGAGGTTTAATTTCTGGACTCAAAGGTTTGGGCTTTTTCTCTTGGGCTGCGACAATTGATTGAGCAACAGCCTATAACTAATAAAAAAAATTGAGCCCAAACAAAAATTTTGAGCCCAGAAGTTCAGGGTAGGCATGTGCCCACCCTGGGCCTAACATGGCTCCGCCCCTGGATGCATAGGTGTCAAAAATACCTCACAATACTAATGTGTTACAATTTCAACCAATCATAGATGTACATGATGCATTTCATCCAATCTAAACCAAACCACGAATCAACACTATAATTTTACTAATCAGAAGGAAGAGAACTAATGAAACAGAGCAATCTCACTACCAAATTCACATTCCCGTCCCCATCAGCCATACCCTTTCAGGAATCACTGCAATCACTACAATAAGCTACTAAAACAAATTCTAGATTACGAAAAAGTACGAAGACTAACCAAAAATATGAGAGGCGCCGGTGGTGGAAGGCGGCGAGACTGAGAATCCTTCTTCTTCCCTGGTTCTGTGGCGAGGCAGAGCAAACGAATTCAAGTTGCAGATGCTTGATTTTCCAGATTATAAGATGCTGATGGTGGATTTGCCAGATTAAGATGCTGGATTTGCCGGATTAAGATTGAGACGGCGGATGAGAGAATGGGAGATGGCGATTTCGTTTAAGGTAGAAAGTGCGAAATGGCTCTCCTTTTGGATTATAAGATACGTCGGTTCGGGTTGGCGGGTTTGGGTATTTTGTGGGTTGGAGTTGAAATGGGCCAAAAAATTTAGGCCCTAAACATTTTGGGCTTGACTGAAAAAAAATTATGGGCCAAAACGAATATATTGTCGGGTTGAAATTGATGGACTCATTTTAATAGGCCAGACAAGTTTTCGCAACGTTTCTTGAGCGTTGCGAAAGGTAATACCTTCCGCAACATTTTGTAAACGTTGCGAAAGGTCATACCTTCCACAACGTTCTTTAAACGTTGCGAAAGGTATCGCAACGCTCAAGAAACGTTGCGAAAAATTGTCTACCGTAACATTTTTTTAAAAAACGTTGCTAAAACTTATTTATATTAACCAATGGCAACATTCACTTCCCAAAATGTTGCCAAAAGACCATTTTGGCAACATTTATCAACAAATATTGCCTTTTAAATATTGCTAATGACTATTTTTGTTGTAGTGAATCAAGAGCTAATTTACATATTTTGGGAGAGAAGATCAAAATCTAGAAAGCATTGAAATTACATCAAGAAATTGAAATTTTCAACCTTGAAATTGAAGAAGAACATCTTTTGCATTTTTTCATGATCCCCATGATGATTCTTCTTGTAATTTAAATGAAGTCATTCTAGGCTGTATCCCTTTTTATATTGGATGATATGAACCATATTGTTTATTTATTTCAATTCAAGACTAGTATTTTATTTAATGTGTTTCTTGATTAATTTTGCATTTCCAATGCATTATTTAATTGTGTAGCTACCAATTAGATAATTAATTGCTTGTTATAGTGATGAAAAGTTCACAATAAGTTTAAAACGAGTCAAGATTAACACGTGTAATAGTTAGGAATAACAATATCGCATCTGCAATCATATAGATAATCATAAAATTTAATGCGTTCTAATTATACAAATTCTGACTATGAATATGATCGGGTCCTAATTAGAATAGATTTAATTTATCTTGAAAAATAAAATTATAAATCATAGCTTTATCGATTGTAAAGAATACATGAATAAGACTACATTGCATAATCAAGAACTGAGTAGATAACAATAGAAAGATTCTAAATCCAATACAATCATCCATAATTTGATTTTTTTTAAAAAAACAATTTTTACATATTTCTGAGTTTAGTTTCGCATAATTCCAAATAAAAACACTTTTGTTTACATATTCCGGATTACATACAAAACTAGTACACTTGAATTGAAATTTATTCCTTGTGGGACGATGACTCATGTCATCACATTTATTACTTGTTAACAATCCAATACACTTGTGATAATTGTCCCATAAAGAAACATCTAACAAAATACTAGAGAATCTAGAACACCAATTGCTTATACAATTTGGAAAGTCTTCCATTTATTATATCTTCTAGGATTCCCATAAGATTCTTTAGCCCTTGAAATTCTAAGAATTGATAGATTGGCATGTGGTACAAGAAAAGATAAAACCTCTTGCAGCGTTTAATAAACATTGCAAAATGCACTTTTTGCAACATTTTATTTACAAAATAAAATGTTGCTAAAGCTTAATTATATTAACTAATAGCAACATTCACTTATTAAAATGTTGCAATAGACCCCTTTAGCAATACTTAACTATCGAATGTTGCCTTTTATGTGTTGCAAATGGTGTTTTTTCCACGTAAAAAGGTCGAGTTGGAAATAGCATCGTCAATACTAACTTTTTTCAACGTAAATAGGATCATAGAGTCACTACAACAAACGTTGCCGTAGGCCTACAGCAACGTTTGGACGTGTGTTGCAAATCCAGGTGTTGTCGTAGAGTAGAGAGATACGGCAACGTTTGACAAATGTTGCGAAAGACAGCCTACGACAACGTTTGGTAAACGTTGCCGTATCTATCAACGTTCGCAACGTTTGCCAAATGTCGGCGTAGGGTGGATTTTATTTTTTTATTTTTTTCAAACAACAATTTATGTAAATAGATTGGCAAAATTGAAAATGCAACTTATGAACAAATTTTGGAATTGCATAAAAATTGATAATTTCATTACAAATTTTTGAATCCATACACTTGAACGTTAGAATGGGATACAACACCACTTAAATAGAAAGAAGCTTCAAAATGAAATAAAATGGCAAGGGAAAAACTCGATCATAAACGGAACACACAAACTACTCTCTTTCTTCAAGTAGACCAGCATCTATCATACAGTCAACTCTTTCATCTACATATTGATCCAATGCTGGAACAGATGCATCCAGACATATAAAACAGCAATCATATCTGAAATTATTAGCTCGGCCCCAGTTCTGCCCTGGCACATTTAGAAATAAGATAATTAAACAGGATGTTATGGTCCGCATGATATTATCCTATTTAGTCCACTAAAATCTGAAGCTGTATGACAACATGAATGAAAGCAGAGAATGCTTTATTTTGTAAAAATAAAATAACTAAAAGGACAGCGAAATGCAGTAAGTTGATTCAAGTTGCTTGCTAATGTTAAATAAAAAGAAATAACTTATTTCTTCTGTTTCTTTGATATCGTTTCATGTACTCTTCAAATAGACAAATAACAAGTAAACTTTTTAAAGATCAGTAATTTTGAGGTTACACATTTAGTGCATAAAGTTGGCTTCTCTTTGACATATGAAGCTTAAAGAATGACAACTAAGACAACTAAAATGACAGAAATATAATGATGAAGGATGCAAAGGAAATAGATAATTTAGAATGAAAAAATTAGAGGTTCAAAGCATGTATAGATAATGTCCTTGATATAGATATACAATGGTAGCAGGTGGCAGTATGTAGATAGAGCAACCTGCAGTTGTGTGTGTGTGTAGCAGGTGGAAATGTGTCCCAGATTTAGATGTGCTAGTAGAAAACAAGTGCCATAACAGTCAGGGATAAGCAATTGTGATTATGTAGATAAGCCAAGATTTAGAACAAACCTCCTTGATATTCCCCTGCAATAGCTCGCTTGGACGGACACCAGAACGGATATATAAACTTATGTATTGATTAATCTGCCATATTTGCGAATCAACATTGAGTTACTAAACAATCTAAAAAATTGGAAGTTAAAAAGATAAAGTCTGCAATTTTATTTGACAAACCTATGCCATATATTTTTTACTTTTCAGTGCTGATGACTGTATGAAGTATTAATTATGTCATTGAATAACTTTTCCAGAATCCGACAGTTTAACCAATGATGAAGACTTCATCAGTAACCCTAAATGTAACTAAGAAGAGGAAAAAGAAAAATATGACCACTATTCCTATATATAAGGGCAGATAATTAAGATTTGAAAACACATATCATTATAACCATACATATGCCTGCCCATTCAATTACAAAATGAACCATACAGAGTTGCTAGCTCAACTCAAGAAAGAAATTTACTCATAGATCCAGGGGTGAAAGCTGCTCCTCCATTCAGCAATTCCTTCAGGAAACCATAGAGCAATCTCTTTCCTTGCACTCTCCACCACATTGCTGCCATGAATGACATTCCTGCAACCGCAAAAACAAGTGTCTTCTTTCTCTATTGTAAAGCTCTTTTCAATTTAATGATGCTATAGCAACGAGGAACAAGAGCAGAGAACTTCAAAGATGTTCTATTTCAGTAAACACGTTGATATTTGTTTCACATCCTTTAACGTCCAAAAAGTTTTAGTGTGAGTTTAGAACATTGAAAAATACAGCAATTATATAGATACTATAGAACTCCCCTTTCTGCACATAAATAGATACTATAGAACTCCAAGAAACCATATCTCTCTCACTGACATTTCTTCAAATATTTTCTTAGCATTATATAAACACCCCATTTCACCATACAACTACAGGAATAGGCTAGTGATGTAAAAATGGGTCAGGACCAGGTATCTAACAATATGTATCACTCAGGCTAAATACTGATAATTCCTAAAATTTCATATACTAGTGTGATATCCAGAAAGTCCAGGCTCAATACCAATCACCTCCCAGTGGATGAAAATTAGCATTATCTTTTGCCTCTCCACTGGCAATCTGCTGTGATCGCCATTCCTGCAATTAAACTCAAGTTAAGGAAAAAGATGGAAAAGCATTACTCATCAGTACACCAACCAATTGACATTTCCACCAACAAATCACAAATATATTTCGAAATTTGAAATTCCAGAATCAAATAATGATTGAACTTTAGGCAATGCAAAGCAAAACTGACCTTTGGACTAGCAGTGGGCGATGGGCGGAGTGGCGGTGGCAAGCGTGGCAGACTGGCGGCAAGGACGGACCAGGTTGAATCGCGAAAGCTAAATGAAACTATGAGGCTGAATCGTGGAGGCTAAATTGAATTATGAGGCTGAATAACAGCCGTAGGCAGTGAAAATGCTGGTTGGAGGGTTTTTACAAAAGGGGTATCAAATTCCAAGTTCCTTACAGTAGAGGATTTTGTAGGAGGAGGAAACGGGAGCATGGAGCGTAAATTCCAAGTTCCTCACAATAGATGCACGCCGGATTGGCATCGAGGGCGGGAGAGGAATGAATGGAAGGAGTGTTAGGGTTTGGGTTATTTTTTATTTCTATCATGTGTGCCTGCATATAATTTAATTTGGGAAAAAGGTACAAAACTTTTCGCAACGTTCAGAAAACGTTGCAAAAGTAAAACATTTAGCAACGTTTGATAAAAGTTGCTAAAGGTAAGACTTTTCACAACGTTTGCAACGTTCACCAAACGTTGCTAAAAGTCATCTTTAGCAACGTTTATCAAACGTTGCGAAAGGTAAGACTTTTAGCAACCTTTATCAAACGTTGCTAAGACTTTTTGCAACGTTTGATAAACGTTGCTAAAGGTAAAACCTTTCGCAACTCTCAATAAACGTTGCTAAAGGTGTCTACCGCAACATTTTTATAAAAAACGTTGTCAAAACTCATTTATTAATACCAATGGCAACATTCACCTTCTAAAATGTTGCCAAAAAACCCTTTTTGCAACATTTGTCAACAAATGTTGCATTTTTAATGTTGCAAATGACCATTTTTGTTGTAGTGTGCATGTGGTCTACTAATTTTATCCAATCTTTCTTTGTGCTTCTCCACCCAATAAAAATATCCTTCATCAGCACAGAGTCATCAACCGAGGTGGTGGAATCTGGCAACAAGTCAGCAACAGAGGTGGCGGTGGGATTAACAGAATCAAATGGAGGGAAAAAAAACCTGGACCATCAACGGATGTGACAGAAGGCCTAAGGAACTAAGTGGTTCTGTGAAATAAAAAGTCACTCCAAGTTGAACACATCTCTGTGCATCAAAGGGAAAAAATCAGATCTGGTAATCATAGAAACATTGGAGACTAAGGAGTCGCAAATGTGTGGCCTCAAATTTTTCTCACTCGCTGGCTCAGCGTGATATTGAAATAGACTGTGCACAGAGTTTCGCTATTTGAATGGCAAGGTGTGCATGCACAAGCATTGCACTTCCCTTGCACATTTTTTAAGACATAATCAATTTCCACAGCCTATTTAATTTCCTATACTTAAATTGTTCCTTCACCTTTTTGTGAAATGCATTTTCATCGAGTTATGTTGTCGTGTTTACAAACGACAAATATTTGATGGATTTTAGTATTGTGCGAGAAAACCCCAATTTTAGTGGCTTTTCAACGGAATATTTGGTTAAAGAAATAAAACTAATAGATACTTCCAGTTTTTTATTTTTCTTGAGAATCTTGTATTTTGCAAAACTTTTGAAAGATCGTGTAGTAAGAAAAATATAAAATGTTGTTTTAATATAATTAAAGATGGGTTGGAGTCTTTCCACGATTCGATCCGAAAATAGTGACTATTGAAGTATGTTTGGTGAGTAATGTGGACACTAAAATAGATAAAATTATATGGTCACATGATGTCCACGAATTACGTCCACAGTCCATGAATTCTACCAACCAGCGAGACAAGCTGGATTTCTTTGATATAGCCCATGAAAAATCTAATTGTGACTCAAGTAGTTCTTTTGTAGTCACTTCCAATTCAATGTCTCCAGCAGTTCTCAAAATGAGTCGTCCAAAATAGAAAATGAACCCAAAAACCTCGTCTTCCATGATCGCAGCTTCTCCCCTCGGAAACACGCAGGGGTTGGTCTTGGAACAGCACTTCTTCGCAACCCCAAAAATCAGAACATCAATCCCAGCGTGTTTCCATGTTGAAAGGTGAATGGAGTGCATATATGGTCTACCCATTTTTCCATTTTTTCCGCGGGCATCTCCACCCAAGAAAAATAGCCATGATAGGAACAGAGTGGGCAACCAAGGAAGCAGAATCTGGCAAGGAGTCAGCAATAGAGGTGGTGGTGGGATTAACAGAATCAAACCAAGCGGCAGAAACTGGAGTGACAGAAGGCCTAAGGAAATAGGTGGTTCTTTTAAGTGGAAGCCTCTCCAAGTTGAACTCATCTCCTCCTCACTCACTGCCACAAGACAGTCTCCTTCAGCCATTGATGGAGAATTTCTGATAAGAAAAAAGGGCGATAGTTTCAGTCAGTAGGGCACGAGTTTTGTCTAGGTGCCTTGTCCTGTCTAATTTCTCGAAGCTTTAAACAAGGGTTTGGATTTTCCAGGAACTGCAGCAATCTGTTGTGGGATTCTGCTGCATTTATATAGACAGTATGTAAGTAATAAATTCCTATTACATAAACTCTTATCTCAGTATAAAAAATGAACAAAATGGTAAAATTACTGTGTGCGGGTAACTGCAAAGAAGTGAACATAGATCTTGTTAAGCAAATTTTGTTGTCAAACTATCTTCCCGAGCAATGATGTTAAATCATATTATTCAGTTGGCATTTACCAAATGGCTGAAAAGAAATGTTGACACCCCGATTGGAATAACTCGAACCTATAACTAGATGGACCACTAATAATAGCCTAATTTATTTTAGAGTTGCTCGTGGCTCAATCCATAGCTCCTTTGATGAAGACAAAATAATAACTCGATTTAATTTCGGGTTTGTTCGTTTTTGACGAATTGCTAGTCTAATTTGAGTGGAAACGGGTCAATGATCACAACTCAGGGCCTTTGGCCCTGAAGCAGGTCAAATTTTGGACAAATTCCATCGTTTAGGCCCTCAATTATGCGTTTTTGCCGTTTATGATAATTTTTGTTTTGGGAATATCTTAGTCAAATAAACTCGGATTTGATTTCCGTTCGTTGGGGGACGATCCTGATGATTAGGAGAATCAAGATCCGTGATTATCTCAATTTTTTCCATTTTTGGAAAAAATAATATTTTTTATTATTATGTAATTTCTTTCCGAATTTTATTAGGGTTTCGCTATTTAAACGTTGTAAACCTTTTGAGGCAGCTCAGTTTTGAATAAAATAAAGTTTTCTTGAATTTCTCTTGATTGAAATTCTTTTTGTGAGATTTTTGTCTTTCCTATAAGCTTCCCCTGCATCAGTTGGTATCAGAGCCGAAGTCGTTCCTTCATCATGCCTTCAAGAAGACGTTAAGAAACTCGTGAAGCCCTAGTAGAGGAAATACATAGACGTGATAAAATCGCACAGCTGCGTCAACAAGTGGAGTTGCTGACACAGCAAGTTGCTGCACTTATGCCGCAGCAACATGCACCTAGGGGTCGTGGTCGTCGTGGGCAGGTTCCGATTGAGGAAGTCCAACACCGTGATCATATTATTCAGAATGTTACGATTGAAGAAATAACAGAGGAGGAAGAGTTTGATTATGACAATCTGCCTATATTTGACAATGAAGACATTGAAGAAGCAACAGAGGAGGAAGAGTTTGATTATGGAGGTCCGCCTATATTTGACAATGAAGACATTGAAGAAGCAATAGAGGATGAAGAGTTTGATTATGAATGTCCGCCTATATTTGACAATGAAGACACTGAAGAATCAACAGAAGAGGAAGAGTTTGATTATTACGGTCCGCCTATATTTGACAGTGAAGGTGTAGAAAAAGCAGCAGAGAAGGAGGAGTTTGTGATTGATGAGTCATTGTTGGTGAGGCGGAGTTTTCTGACTTCCCTGAAAAATAACACTGACTGGTTGCGTACTAATCTCTTCCAGTCGACGTGTACTATTGGGGAAAAGAAAAGTGTGTTGCTTCCAGATAAAGGCTCAGTTAAAGCAGTTGGGGATGACGCCAATTTACTGACCAGAGTGAAGTTCGAGACAAATATGGAAGGATATGGGATAGTGTATGTGCTGGTGGAAAAGTCAGTTGACAGTGAACAGGAGGTCACTCGCAGGATTCAGTCATTGCTCGAGGAATTTCATGAGAACTTCCCGGAAGAGCTCCCAGATGGATTACCGCCAGAGCCGTCATTTCGAGGTGATAATTCTGATGATGATGAGGTTTTTACCCCCATCAAATTCGAGGGCGAATTTTTCTCAACCCGTGGAGAATGATGAAGACAAAATAATAACTCGATTTAATTTCGGATTTGTTCGTTTTTTACGAATTGCTAGTCTAATTTGAGTGGAAACGGGTCAATGATCACAACTCAAGGCCTTTGGCCTTGAAGCACGTCAAATTTTGGACAAATTCCATCGTTTAGGCCCTCAATTATACGTTTTTGCCGTTTATTGTAATTTTTGTTTTTGCAATATCTTAGTCAAATAAACTCGAATTTGATTTCCGTTTGTTGGGGGACGATCCTGATGATTAGGAGAATCAAGATCCGTGATTATCTCAATTTTTTCCATTTTTGAAAAAAATAATATTTTTTATTATTATGTAATTTCTTTCCGAATTTTATTAGGGTTTCGCTATTTAAACGTTGTAAACCTTTTGAGGCAGCTCAGTTTTGAATGAAATAAAGTTTTCTTGAATTTCTCTTGATTGAAATTCTTTTTGTGAGATTTTTGTCTTTCCTATAAGCTTCCCCTGCATCATCCTTGGACGGCTTTTGTAGTTAGCCCACTCATTAAACACCTATGGACCATATTGGGCTTGGCTCATTGTCTAACCTAAAATTAACCTAACTATTATATATGGTTTTTCTTCTTGATACCGTGTCTTTCCAAAACCCTTTAGTGATAACCTTGGCTACGTTCCGTCTTCTGCTTCGTGCTGTCGTTTGTCTTGGTTCTTCTCTTCTCTCTAGTTATTTCCAGCCTATGTGGCTGCTATAATACCTTCCTTTGTGTGTTTCTTGGTGGGTACTAAAAGCAACCGGAGTGGGTGAAGTTATAGGTGATATTTTGGGTTGATCCCTCGTGGTGGTCTCGATTGTTTTGGAATTAAAGTGATCCCAAAAACTTTTTGGTGATTAAATTTTCTACACTACGGATCTCTCTGCATTAGATCTTTGTGATTTCATCTCTGTAAGGCTATTCTGCACTGAACAAATTTTCGTGCATTTTGTTAGGTATTTAATGTAATTGGCAAGTCTCTGAACAAAAGTGACTTAAATTGATATGTTGTAAGTCAATGAGTAATGTGCAAATAGTAAAAAGTTGTGTTATATTAGGTCTAGGGTTCGAGAGTCGAAAAGAAGGAAAAACGGCGTCGGAATATCGCTAGGGTCTGGCTCAAGCGTCAGAAATAGAAATTGAGTCGCCTGCGTGTCGCCTTACCTTCGCTCAAGCGACAACCTATCGCTCGACTGTCGCTCATCCCTTGCTCGAGCGACAGTGCTATCTAGAAATTTTTTAATTCATTTTTAAAAACTTTTTGTCCGACCCATTCATTCCTTAACCTAACCTATAAATACCAAACGCCACAGAACAGTTTTTCTAAGGTTGATCATTGAGCAAACACTTAGGGGTTGTTCTCTTTACCGTTTTCAGCCCCGTTTTCTGTTTTCGATTTTCCAAAATAGTGAAAACATGTTTACTTACTTAGTTTCAAAAACTAATTTCCGAAAACAAGTTTAAAATTTACAAAGAAAATCGAAAACGAAAAAAATGTTGTTTTAGGTGTTTTCAGTTAAAATCAAGCCAAATTTTTCAAAACATGTTTTGGGTGTTTTCAAAATTCCACTACCGTCAACCATCACTGCACCACCGCCAACAAGGACTGGACCACCGCGACTACCACTGCCAACCACCACTGCACCACTGAGACCACTACTGATCTACCACCAACAAGGACTGCACCATCGCGACCACCACTGAACCACCACCAACAAGGACTGCACCACCGCCAACTACCACTGCACCATCACGATTTGACGCCGAACAGAATAGTGATTATTCTGCAGGCTAGTTCTACCAGCAATTTCACAGGGAAAAATACAAGATTAACACCGAAAAATACAGAGAAAACGTCTCTAAATTTTAGAGAATTTTATTATATCACACAATAATCAAAATAAGTCCACAAGCCGGACTTTATAGCCAAAATTCGAATTTTACCAAAAATGGAAAAATCTCAAAAAATCACGCCAAACGAAAATATGAAATAAAATAAGTATTCTGCAAAAAGAATCTAGCCCAAATCGGGTTAAAAATCATCTCCTAACTTGCAATCGAAATATTACCAAAAATAGCAAAAATTAACTAAAAATAGCAATTCGGAAGGGAAAACATTGGAATGTGAGGATAAAAACGGCACACACCGAGCAACGCTCGGTGCCCACGAAGTGCGCGCCGAGACGAGCTTTTCGGATTGTGGTCATAATCACGATTCTGATAACCGTAGCCAAAGTCATGGTCAAATTACCGAAACACAACACAATTGTCAAAGTTACGCAATCACTTGCCATCCTTGCGCCGATCTGCCAACTCGTGATACCTTAGAGCCATTAACGTGTTATCTGACAACTTAGCATCTGACTCGTACCCTCCTGCATCACGATCCAACCTTTTAAGATAAACACCACTACACCACCGCCAACAAAAAAGGAAACCTACTACCATTGTCGCCTCTGCCACAACAAAACCCACCCATAGGGCTGTCCGTGGGTCGGTTCGGTTCGTTCTGAAGATACCCGAACAGACCCAAAACTTTCGGGTATTTAATAAATGGACCCGTCAGGTCCAAATATAATTTTGGAACCGTTCGGGTTCGGTTCCGTTCGGTTCGGTTCGGGTGGGTTCGGTTCCGTAATATGATCAAATTTTTTAATATTTACAGCAACACTACATAAATACAACTAATGACATTTCATTCGTAACTTTTACAAATTAACGTAACCCAATTCAAAAACATATAAATAACTAGCCGTCCAATAAGATTAATTCAGTGTATACAAATACCAAAAAGTAGATATTAATATTACAGCAAAACTACATAAAGTATATTCATTTGCTTCAAATTAAAATGGGTTAATGGGTTTTAAAAATGATTTGGACTTTAAAATTAAAATTATGAAATGATCTGATTTATTTAATTAATTTGCTAATTTGTATAAAAAAAATAAAATAATTTAATTAATTCAATATAAAAAATAAAAAAATTATTTAGTTTCGGTTCTTATTCGGTTCTTCGGTTCTTGGTCTAGACCCGAGACCCGACCCAAACCCATCGGTTCTCGATTCGGGTACCCGTTCGGGTATTTAATTTATGAAGAACCGCTCGGTTCGGCTCGGCTCGGTTCGGTTCGGGTTCGGTCCGGTTCGAGACTTTTGGACACCCCTACCCACCCACCACCTCGTCGCCTAGCCACAACACCACCGCCAACAAAAAATTGGAGTAGAACTACCACCACTACAAAAAAAAATGAAGGACTGCAGCATCGCACATGGCTGAGCGACCACTGCCAACTACCCTCTCCAAGCGTAGCACTGCACAGCCGAAATTATATTTTGTATCAATATATTTGGTTCTGTTGTGATACTTGGGATCCTTTGTATATGCAATGGTTGCCTGACTATCATAGTAAATCAATATAGGTCTCACATCACAACTAAGGACTCTTAGATGCTATAAGAATCTCCTTAACCAAACAACTTCATATATCGTTGAAGTACATACTACGAATTCTGCTTCCATTGTGGACAATGAAATGCATGTTTGTTTCTTACTACTCCAAGAGATTGCGTCATTGTTAAGCAAGAATGCATTTCCCAAAGTTGATTTGTGCTCATCTAGGTTTCTACCCCAATCAGCATTTGTGTATTCTTTTAAGCACAAATCATTCTCTTCATAGCATAAGGAGTAATTAGCAGTACTTTTCAAGTATCTCAATATCCTCTGAACAACTTTCTAATGCTCCCTTCCGAGGATTAGATTGATACTGCTGACTAGAACTACGACATAACAAATGTCGATGGGAGTACACATCATAGCATATATCAAACTCCCAACCCCACTAGAGTATAGAACTCTGGACATTTCTTATTTTTCCTCAAGAGTTTTACAACACATACTAAGAATTAGAGTTTCACCTTTCGGTACAGGAGTGTCAATGGGATTGCAATTAGAGTTTCACCTTTCGGTACAAGAGTGTCAATGGGATTGCAATTCTCCATTTTGAAATATTCAAGAATTTTCTTTATATGTGGCTCTTGTGATAGAGCAAGAAGCATCTTTGAACGATCCCTATTTATTTTAACACCTAATATATAATCTGCTTCACCCATGTCCTTCATTTCCAAATTTGAGGACAATCATTTCTTAATAGTTTCAATAGACTCCTTATCATTCCCGGCCAATAAGATATCATCCGTATAGAGAGATAAAATTACAAATTGCTCATTAAACCTTTTCAAATAAATATAGTAATCTTTGTCCATCATGACAAAATTGTACAAGATAACTGCCTTGTCAAATCTCAAGTACTACTGTCTAGAAGACTGCTTTAGGCCATAGATTGACCTATTCAATTTACAATCTTTATTATATTGGTCTCTTTTAATGAAACCTACTGATTATTACATGTAAATCTCTTCATCCAATCCTCTATTGAGAAAGACATTCTTCATGTTCATTTGATGTACTTTTAAATCTAAACATGCCACGATAGCTAAGGGTAGGCAAATTGATGTAAATCTCACTACTGGTGAAAATGTCTCTTCATAATCTATACTCTTCTATTAAGTATAACCATTTGCCACCAAGCAAACTTTAGGCCTCTCTATAGTCTCATCAGCTCTTCGCTTTATTTTGAGAACCTTTTTGTTCTCAATGGCTTTTTGACCAAATGGAAGATCAACCAAGTCCTAGACTTGATTCGATTTCATAGACTACATCACTTCTTCCATTACATTCTTCCAATTTTCCTTTGCAGTGTATGAAAGAGCTTCTTGTACTGATTTTGGTTCTTCTGAAGATACTCAAAAAACTTGTCCTTCTATCACGAAATGACGTTTAGGCATACTTTTTCTAGTACTCTTACGAATTGAAAGCTCTGAAGTGACCCTATCACTAGAGTTAGAGATAAATTTCTGCCACTTAGATCGACATGTGGAAATGATTCAGAATATAGATGGTCTAGTAGGTACCAATATAGATGGAACTCTATTCTGAATATAAGTCGCAGTTAACAAAGCATCTCCCCAATGGGAAATAGGTAAGTTAGCCTGTTCCATCATGGACCTCACCATTTCTACCAACGTTCTATTCTTCATCTCAGTAACACCATTTTGTTAAGGTGTATTGGGAATAGTTAACTACCTAACGGTTCCCTTGTCATTACATAGCTCTTTAAACCCTTTAGACAGATATTCATGCCCCCGATCAGTTCTTAAAGCTTTCATCTTTTTATCTATTTGATTTTCTACCACATTTAAATATCGTCTAAAACATTCTAATACCTCAAACTTATGAGAAATCAAATAGACATAACTATACCACGTGAAATTGTCTAGAAAAGTAATGAAACAAGAGGCCCATGCACTACAACAAAAAAATCACCATTTGCAACCTATAAAATGCAATATTTGTTAATTGAGTGTTGCTAAAGGGGTCTATCGCAACATTTTAGTGAATGTTGCCATTGGTTAACATAATTGAGCATTGGCAACATTTTTTAAATACATGTTGCTAATTTGCCTTTTGCAACATTTCTTGAAAGTTGTGAAAAGTTTTATTTTTTGCAACATTTATTGAACGTTGTTAAAATCTGGTTCTACAGTAACGTTTAATACATGTTGCTGAAACACTTAATATATAGCATTTTGCAACGTTCATTGACTGTTGTAAAAGTTTTCACTTCTTGCACCAATACAATCTTCTTTAACACCATTGAGGCAATTTTGGCTTTCTGAACCTAGTCAATGGCTTCAAAAGCAATTTTAGGAGTCTCTACCAAACCTAACCTGAACCAATTGAATGGGCTGCAACCTAACTTCTAGAACTTCCTTTTGTCTTTTTCTACTTCCTAATGTTTTTGAAGCAACATACCCACTTTTCAGTGCACTCAATTTTTAAAAATGTCAGCAAGAACTGTTGGTGTAGATGTGATTTTCATACCTCTACTTTCATGAACCGGAATGAGGAGAACAAATTTGTCTATGTTGTTTCCTTCGTGAGAAAAATAAAAACCGTGACAGACAGTAAGGAAGAAATGCTTCATGCTTTATTTCACTTCCACAGACCAGGAATTTTACCATTCAGGAAGACGGGCTTGCCTTCTTTGTCGTAGCCCAGTAAATATCTGATGGCACAATAAGTAGTTTTTCAGTAATTAATTCCTGTTCTCCATCCACGGTTGCGCTTAATATTTACCCAAACAGAAAAACACACCACAAACATCATGTCTTCCGAGATGTTCATAGCTTCTCCCCTTTGAATCAGGATTGTGTTGGTCCCGGAACACCAATTCTATTCAACCTATAAAATCAGATCATTGCTCTTTCGAATCTAGAACGTTGAGTTAAATATAGCACATGAATTCCAGCTTGTTTCAAGGTAGAAAGATGCATAGAATATTGCAGTCTATCAGTGTAATATAGTCCATTGGTGGGCATCTCCATCCAATAAAATTTTCCTTGAGAAGCACAGATTCAGAAACCAAAGTGGCAGTGGGATTCTTGTTAACAAACAGAATGGCAAAAATCTGACTTTCCATGGAGGTGACAGAAGGCATCAAGAAAATACTTAAATAAAAATGAAAATAAACAGTAATCCATGAGATGTGATTTTCATACCTCTACTTTAATGAACTGCAATGAGAACATATTTGCCTATGTTGTTTCCTTCATGGAGAGAGGAAAAAAAAAAAAAACCGTGACAGACAGTAAGGGAGAAATGCTTCATGCTTGATTTCACTTCCACAGACCAGGAATTTTACAATTTAGGAAGGCAGGTTTGCTTTCTTTGTTGTAGCCCAGAAAATATATGATGGCACGTCAAGTAGTTTTGGGTAATGGATTGAGGTTATCCATCAACAGCTGCGCTTTATACTGGTTTACCCAAACATAAAAACACACCACATACATCATGTCTTCCAAGATGTTTGTAGCTTCTCCAATTTGAACCAGGATTGTGTTGGACCCGGAACACCAATTCTCTTCACCCCGTAAAATCAGATCATCACTCTTTTGAATCTGGAATGTTGAGTTGATTATAGCGTGTGAATTCCAGCTTATTTCCGGGTAGAAAGATGCATAGAACAATCAATTTTCCTGTACATGATAGAGACTCGAAAATATCCACCACATTACATGCATAGCTCTTCTTTCACATGTGTGCAAACACAACCATTGCACTTCCCTTGCACATTTTTGCAACATTTTCTATGACATAATAGATATCCACGGCATGTTGATTTCCTATTCTTGATTGTTCCTTTACTGGAATAATTCATTCTCATCGAATTATGCTGCCATGTTTACAAACGACGACTTTTTGATGGATTTGAATATTCTACGAGTGAAACCCCAATATTGGTGGCTTTCAGGTGAATATTTGGTTAGAAGAAATAAAATTATCAGATGCTTATTTTTGCTTGGAGAAAAGATAGTGTTAGACGTGTTTTGAATGATGACGTAGCAAGAAAATGTAAAAATTTGTTGGAATTTGATGCCATTTGTGACATTAGCTTTCTAACTATTTTTGGGGCAATGATGAAAATGGGCCAAGCCCAAAAGCTGTTGAAATGTTTTTGTGGAAAACATTGCCCAATAACTCAGTTAAGAATCAAGCCCATAACCCGAGCCCAAAAGGAATAATCAAGTCCGTTTCTCTGGACCGTCGGATGGAATCTGATCTAACGGTGGATGGCTTAATCTATATATGCTGGTTGACTGTTCATTATTTGATAGAATTTCCCTTCACCCCGTTCATTGCTTTGTGCGAGAAACTATTCTAGAGGGTTCTTCCTGCCTTTGTGTCTTCGTGTTCTGCTCTGTAGTTTACTGCCTTTGTGGATGGATTGAAACATTTGGTTTCTAATCCTTGTTCTGTGTGATATTGCCTTTGTGGTTGATGGTGTTTGGAGGAGTAGATCGTTTCGTTCGAATGTGTCCACTGAAGTAGCTTCTTGGATTATTTCCTTAGGGCTTTGGGTAGTTTGTGGCTGGTTTGAGATTGTACAGGCGGGTACAATATCTTTGTGAATTTCTGAGCCCATTGTAACTTTCAGATTTTCTTTGTGATTAATCTGATTTCGAATGTTCTTGGTGAATATATTTCTGCTTCCTAATGGTATATTCCTTACAGATGATAGGCTATAATTTTCAAGATTGGATTTGATTCAAAATAATTAATCCAAATTAAATATCTTATTTGCAACTACTGGAGCATGATTGATGAATGGATGGTACAACAGATAAAATTGTATGGCCACGCGATGTGAGAGATAATGCTCAATGCAATCAACTTCTAGGCTAACAAACTCGCTCGGTCTCAAACATCAAACAAGCCCCTCAAATTCATGACATGAACCAGATTGAAGTATTTCCCAATAATAATTTTCCTTTAAACCATGTGAGTGAAGAAGTTGTTTGCAGCTCTAATCTAATGGTTCTCAATAAAATCTTCTTTAGCGCCATCTATTGCCAATTACGCTTTCTCCATTCCCACTTCCTTTATGCCATGCCATTGATCCAATCTTTTCTCACCAAACCCCGTCTAATTGGGCATGGGACGTCATATTTGGAATCACTCCCATCCAAGCCTGCAACACCTGGAATGGGACTGTAATCTTAAGTTCAATGACTTCCTTTTCTCCTTGTCCAGTTCCACTTTTTTTTTTTTTTTCAAACAAGGGCCCCTTTCAGTGCACTTAAATTCTATAAATGACAGCAAGAACTTCTAGTGCAAGTGCAATTTTTGTGCCTCTAGCTAAATGAACTGCAATGGAGAGAATATTTTCGCCGACAGCCAGTGTGCAAGAAGCGCTTCATGCTCAAATTTACTTCCACAGTCCATGAATTTTACCATCCAGGGAAACGGGGTGGATTTCCTTGCTCTATTCTGGGAATGATCTAATGGTGCCTTAGTAGTTCTTTTGTAGTCACACCCATTTTGTCGTATCCTTCAGTACTTGAAACTAAATCGCCTAAAACAGAAAAAGACCACAGAAACATCATGTCCTCCAAGCTGATTGTAGTTTCTCCCCACGGGAACAAGAATGTATTGGTCCTGGCACACCACTTCTCCGCAACCTCAAAAATTAGATCATTATTCTGGTGAATCTGGAAGGTCGAGTTTGTAATAGCATCGTAAATTTAAGCTTGTTTCCAGGTAGATACGTGCATAGAGTGCATGCAGTCTAATAATTTCATGCAATCTTTCTGTGGGCATCTCTGTCCATTAAAAATAACCATCATCGGCACTGAGTCAGCAACCTAGGTGGTGGAATCCGGCAACGAGTCAGCAACAGAGGTAGTGGTGGGATTAACCAAATCCAATGTAGGGCAAAAACTGGACCATCAACGGATATGACAAAAGGCCTAAGGAACTAGGTGATTCTGTGAAATGAGAAGTCACTCCAAGTTGAACACATCTCCGCGCCAAAGGGAACTGATTGGATCTGGTAATCATAGCAAAATCGGAGACTAAGGAGTCACAAATGTATGGCCTCAATTTTTCTTAATAGCTGGCTCAGCCTGATATTGAAATAGATTATGCAATGAGTTCCACCATTCAAATGGCAAGTGTGCACTCACAATCATTGCACTTCCCTTGCATATTTTTGAAACATTTTTTAAGACAATCAATTTCCACGTCCAATTGTGTTCCTATACTTGATTGGTCCTTCACCTTTTCGTGGAATGCATTTCGATCAAGTTACTCTGTCGTGTTTACAAACATTAACTATTTGATGGATTTCAATATTCTGTGACTAAAAATGCCAGTTTTGGTGGCTTTTCAGGTGAATATTTGATTAGAGAGAAAAAATTAATACATGCTTCCACTTTTTATTTTTGCTTGAGAATCTTATATTATGCATAACTTTTGAAAGATTATGTCGCAAGCAAAATGTAAAAATGTTGTTTACCTATAATTAAAGAAGGATTGGAGTCTTTCTATGATTTGATTTGTAAAGCTATTCCAGATTGAATATGTTGTTTAGTGACCACTGGAGCGTATTTGATGAGCAACATGGACCCTATAATTGGAGATGGAAAGTAATGTTAGGAATCTCTCCCAAACCTAAGCCTTCAGCAGTCTAAATGGGGCTGTAACCTTAACTTCAATAACGTCCTTTGTGTCCTTGTGAATAGAGTGCATACTGTCTATCCATTTTTTCTGCGGGCATCTCCACCCAAGAAAAATAGCCTTGATAGGAACAGAGTCTGCAACCAAGGTGGCGGAATCTGGCAAGGAGTCAGCAGTAGAGGTAGCGGTGGGATTAACAGAATCAAACGAAGGGGCAAAAATTGGAGTGACAGAAGGTTTATAGAAATAGGTGGTTCTGCTAAATGGAAGCCTCTCCAAGTTGAACTCATCTCCTCCTCTCTCACAGCCACAAGATGGTCTCCTTCAGCCATTGATGGAGAATTTCCGAGAAGAAAAAAAAAAGAGCAATATTTTCAGTTGGTAGGGAAGGAGTTTTGCCTGGTATGGCTTGTCCTGTCTAGTTTCTCGAAGGATTTGGTGTGTGGAGAGACAATCAAGGGTGGGTTTTTCAGGAACGGCAGCAAACTGTTGTGGGTTTCTTCTGCATTTATACAGACAGTAATTGGGAAGAAATAAATTACAGTTAAACTCTTTATCTCAGCACAAAAAAATACACAAAATGTTAAAATTATGTGTGCTGGCAAATGCACAAAATGTTTAATTTACTTTTACAAATTAAACATGTATGGAAGACTACAATAAATTTTCCTGTACATGATAGCTCAAGACTCGAAAACATCCACAACACGACGCATATCGCTCTTCTTTCACATGCTCATGCACAGTCGTTGCACTTTCCTTGCACATTTTTGCAACATTTTTTATGACATAATAGGCATCCACAGCGTATTAATAGAATAATGTGTAGGGAAAATTATGAGCAAATTGATCGGGCCCAAACCCACACCACCAAGCCCAAGTGAGGTTCCAACCCAAAACCAATTGATAATGGGTGGAATAGCCCACTTAGGTTATATGGTGGATTTCTTTTCTTCTCTCAACCGATGTGAGACTTCTTGTTTGCTCCCAACAATCCTCCCCTCAAATGAAGGACCACATCATTGTGGCCTCCCCTCAAACGATAATCCATTCGCCAATCATCTTGTACCGTCGTTATTACCGTCACCCTCGACCAAACGGGACCCGCTGCCTAACCACCAATGTCAGGAAGACTTTTGACACAAGGCACCTCAAACGCGAATGATTTTTACCTCGATCGCCACTACGCTTTCTACTGCGTTCCTCCGACCCTGGGCTCTGATACCACTGTTAAGGATTATTAGGAGCAATTACCCAAGGCCCAGCCCACACCACCAGGCCCAAGTGAGGTTCCATCCCAAAACCAATTGGCAATAGGTGAAGTAGCCCACTTGGATTATATGGTGGATTTCTTTTCTTCTTTCAACCGATGTGGGACTTCTTGTTTGCTCCCAACATAATGCATTCTCATCAGGTTATGCTACCGTGTTTACAAACGATGACTTTATGACGGATTTGAATATTCTGCGAGTAAAACCCCAATATTGGTGGCTTTCAGTTGAATATTTTGTTAGAATTGATAAAATTAGTAGATGCTTCTACTTTTCTATTGTTTCATTAAAATCTTATGTTATTCACATCTTTTGAATGATGACATGGCAAGAAAATGTAAAAATGTTGAAAAGCTATAATTTTCAAAATGGATTGGAGTCTTTCTACAATTTGATTCGAAAGATTTATTCCAAATTATATATCATGTTTAGCAACTACTAGAGCGTTATTGATGAGTATTATGGATAATATAATAGATTGAATTGTATGGTCACGTATTGGCCATATTTCGACCCAGTCTTTGGGATGCCACTAATAACTAACGAATGGCAAGCTCAATGCAATCAATTTCTAGGCTAACAAGCTTGCTCAATCTCAAACATGAAACAAGCCCCTCAATTCATCACATGAACCAAATTGAAATATTCACGATAATAATTTTCCTCGAAAACCATCTGAGGGAAGTTGTTTGCAGCCCTCATGTAAGGGAGCCGAATAAAATCTTCTTTAGTGCCATCAAGTGCCAATAACACTTTCCCCATTCTCCCTTCCTTTATGCCATGCCATTGAGCCAATCTTGGCTCACCAAACCCGGTCGAATTAGGCGTGGCATGTAATGTTTGGAATCTCTCCCACCCAATCCTGCACCAGTTGGAATGGGACTGTTCCCTTAAGTTCAATACATTCCTTTTGTCCTTGTCCAGTTCCACATTTTTTTTGAAACAAGGGCCCCTTTCAGTGCACTTAAACTATAAATGACAAGAAGAACCATTAAAAAGAAGTTTCCTATATTTTCGTAAACATAAGTTCAATAACGTCCTTTTTGTCCTTGTCCGGTTCCACATTTTTTCACTTAAAATTCTATAAATGTCAGCAAGAACATCTGGTGCAAGTGTTTCAAGTGATTCTTTTTTTTTTTTTTTTAAGTCAAAATTATTGAACTCGCGTTAAAAGATTGGTTACTATTATGAACATTTTTAACCATTAGTCTTTTTATTGCATCCACGTTCTATACAAATTTTTCTTTATGTTACTTTAAACTCTTAAGTTCTAGTCACACTCGGGAATATAAGACCTGGGGCATCGCATACATTCATGAGCATCGCATTTCCTTTGCACATTTTTGCAACAATTTTATTGGTTTCCTATGCTTGATTGTTCCTGTATTGCAATATATTTGATCGAGTTATGATGTCGTGTTTACAAATAAAAACTTTTTGATGGAATTGAATATTTTGTGAGTAAATCCCCCATATCTGTGGATTTTCACATGAATAGATGGTTAGAAAAAAAAAAAAATTAATTGGTGCTTCCACTTTTCTATTGTTTCTTGGAGAAAATCTTATGTTATACACATGTTAAGAAAGATGACATGGCAAGAAAATGTAAAAAATGTTGATTGGCCATTATTTTCAAGATGGATTGGATTCTTCCTACGATTTGATTCGAAATAATTATTTCAAATTAAATGTCATGTTTAATGACTAGTTGAATGTGGCCCTCGTTTGAGCCCCATTTTTTCTCATTCCATTACATTAATTTTTTCTCTCTCTTCATCTCAACCACACATTCTCAAATAAAATAATATTACACACAAATCTAAAACTTTTCCACCACACATTTTCACATCAATCACTATTCTACAAATTTTCAACCCCAAAAAATGGGGGCCAAACAGGGGCTAATAAACAAAATTGTACGGCCACACGATGTGAGAGATATTCTCTATCCAATCAAATTCTAGGCTAAAAAACTTAGAGGGCGTCAAACATTGTACATGGACTTCAGTTCAACACATTGTTTGAAAAAATATCATTGGCGAATTCACGGGATTGTGAGGTGTTAGAGTAAAAATTTACAATTGTGGTCAGGTTAGCATCTGCTAATTTAATCAGAAAGAAAGGAGTTAAGGAGCTTGGTTTTTGCATTTGAGATGCGTGAAATTATTTTGTACTCTTCTTTTGCAGCAAAGTGGCGTATGGACACCACTATAAATTTAGGTGTGCACTTTGCTAGTTTTCCAATTCTACTTTTGTAAATTATTGATCTCACAAAGAGGAATTACGGCTTATCAATGACAAAGAAATGCCATATACTTGAAATTCTTCTTCAATATTGCTTAACATTACACTAAGAGGGTGTTTGGTGGGGATTAAAATTGAATTTTTAGTAGATTGTAATAGAAGTTTTTGAAATGCGTGATTGAAAAGCTGTGTGATCCATGAAAGATGTAGTTAATATTGATTGTTTGACTTTGACATAGATTAAAATCTGATTTTAATTAGAAACAAACAAGGCCTAAAATACAAAACAAAAGACTTCGCAAAAATATTCTGTGAACTTTTCAAAAAAGTGGGCTTATGATCATTTGTAATGGGTTGGTATGCAACGGAATAATGGGGTTGAGTATGCAACACAATGGTACAGAATCAGATTATATTCATTTTTACACAATTTTGATCTCTCTAATTATCATCTGGTGTATTATTTTCAGTATTTTCTGTAGATGATTCTTGTGCTTCTTCTTTATTTTCAGCTTGGCCCTTGCCTACGGATAGATACTCTAGAGCAGTTACAACATCGCTGATCAAAGGGCGCGTAGAAGCTTCCTCTTGGAGACACATGGCTGCAACCGCAAGAGCTTGACAGAGTGCCTTTTCCGGGTAATTTCCCTCAAGCAATGGATCCGCCATCAAATGGAACTTTTTCTTGTCTTTGAACAAAGGTTGTGCCTGCCATTTTCATAAAATTAACCCCAGTTTTCATCACACTAACTTAACATGGTATAATGAGAGAGGATGACGTCAAAAAGGTAATATTTTCATGTGGAACTGATACACAAGAATACATGATTAAAAAATTTAGTAGAAAACAAGGTCAATAAAACATTTCTGAACGTGGAGATAAACCCGAAAAAGCTATTTACGTTGAACATATCAGCATGAATAATGCCAGATCAAACATAATGGAGTGGCAATAAGGCTTAAATTTCTTCTCGTTGATCACAATTTAGATGCAGTTTGGATATGGCATAAGACTCTACCCCTTCCCTCCAATCTCATGGATATGTTAGAATTGGACCTTCTGTGGTGTAACTTCTATTAGAAGTTAAATTTTTTAACACTGATAATTTCGAATAGTTATTCTGCTTAATGCATTGTTTGGTCATGGAGAGGTCTTGAGGTTAACGTACCCAAGTAATTAAGTTTTGCTCTTCACTTGGTCTTGAATTGTCAATGACTCTCCGACCAGTGATCAACTCCAAAAACACGACCCCAAAACTGTACACGTCTGACTTCGTAGTCAACTGACCTGTGGATGCATACTCGGGAGCACAATAACCATAGGTACCCATCACCCTGGTAGAAACATGTGTTTTGTCACCAGTCGGACCTAGCTTGGCAAGGCCAAAATCAGAAAGTCTCGGGTTGAAGCTCTCATCTAAAAGTATATTGGATGCTTTAAAATCTCTGTAAATCACAGGAGGATTAGCTGTCTCGTGCAAATATTCAAGTCCTTTTGCTGCTCCTGCTGCAACTTTCATCCTCGTGTTCCAATCAAGAGGCTTTTTGTCTGGGCCTATATCTGGAAAGCAAAGTTGGGCTAATCAGCATTTTCTACATGAAAAATGAACATCTGTAGATGAAAAGGTGAAGTTCATAAGAAAGTATAAAATCAGAATAGATAAGACTTTGTTGAGTCGAGTATTATTTTTAAATGCCATTTGTAAATAGCATTGGGAACCAGTCAGACGTACTTAGGAGATGATCCTCGAGTGAACCATTGGGCATGTACTCGTAGACTAATATTCTCTGGTCACCATCGGAACAATATCCTACTAAATTAACAAGGTTAGGGTGGTGAAGAAGACTCAAAATCAGAACTTCCACAAGGAATTCACGATTTCCTTGGAAACCATTTCTGTCAAGTTTCTTGACTGCAACATCCTGAGAGACATCAACACGAGAAATAGCAAAGTTAAAAATGTAGCTTCTAATAGCACACAACTATGTGTAAGTTTAGAAGGCAGTGAGAATGACTATAAGAAATGGGAAGGGAGGGTAGTCGAATTACTGTATTTTTGCTTTCAATGTGACCTTTGTACACTCTCCCAAAACCACCTTCACCTATCAAAGTCTCAGGGTTGAAGTCTTGAGTAGCAACACTCAACTCATGAAACGTAAATATTTGAGAAGAAATATTCCCCTTTCCGAGTTTTTCTATTTCTTCTGTTATATACCTTCTCCTGCTGCTATCTGTATGTTATATAACCAAATCAGTTTTGTACATCTCAAAGATCGATACAAAGTAAATTGTTCAATTCGCTAGCCATATTGTTATGAAATCCTAGTATTTCGGTCTAAATTATTGGTACTCAAAAAATAACAAAAAGTCTGAAATTTTGTATTATGAGAAATGTCTAGCTGTTATTTTGTGGAAAAACACTTTTTTCTCCGCTTATCCTTATCCCACTCTAGGAGAATTTAGTAGTAGATTCTATAGGAACTGAAAGATTGTATTGGTTCAAATACCTTCCTGTCATTGCAATATCCTTATCCCACTCTAGGAGAATATCTTCCTGTCACTGCAATATTTCTGACAAGAAACCTACAGTTGTTTTATTAATGATAGTTACAATATCCATCTTTACCTTACAGAGTTGGAATTGCTAACAAAGATGAATGTGCTAACTATGGATATGAATGCCGGAAATAGATCCCTTTTCAATTAAAATTAGAAAAAGCAATGTCTCCTTGCATAATACATTTGGCACTTTTACTAGGATTCAATTCCCAACAGAAGCCTTCATTAGCAAATAAACTAGAATAAGTGAAGTCCAAGATCTTAAAAATGGATTTAACGAAAAATCTGAAAACCGATTACATGTCTATTTTACGCTACATAACCTGCACTCATGAAGGGGACAAGAACCAGGAAGAGGTTGCAAATGCAATGATAATGGATCATAAGAAAGATATCAATCATCTAACAGAAGAGAAACAAGGAATTGAGGGAATGAAAACCTCTCAAAAGGACAATAACGGACATCAAAGATGCTTAATCGGGATAAATTATAAATACATTTTCTAACCTGATTTGTAGGAGATATTTGCAAACGAGGACAAGGATTTGTTGTCCTTGTGATCTTGAATGCTCTTCTTCGATAGCTTTTTCTTGATTTTCTCTTGTGACATGCAAAATGAAAAACAGCTCATCGTCCTTTAACTTCTTGTGCTATCACACCTCAACCATTCAAGATAACAAAACCATAAATCTCAAAAATGAGTATGAATGTTTATCTTCTTTTCAGAAAAATAATAGAATTATAATTTTGAATTGCATCCTGACTCAGAATCTCCTGGAAAGGGAAATTTCACCTTCACCCTGAAGAGAAAGAGTCATTTTCTGGTCTGTCAAGAAACTCAGAAGAAATCCCCAGGGTAATTTCTCTCAC
This sequence comes from Fraxinus americana, assembly GCA_035079005.1. Classification (NCBI taxonomy): domain Eukaryota; kingdom Viridiplantae; phylum Streptophyta; class Magnoliopsida; order Lamiales; family Oleaceae; genus Fraxinus; species Fraxinus americana. The sequence goes on along the minus strand of CM068707.1, from coordinate 5,075,552 downwards.
TTCAAAACAAGTGTTAGGATAGAATTGATGCTGTCAAATTTTCTAAATTTAGTACATGGTCATGATCCTATTTACAACTGTCCATGGACAAAGGATGAGAAGCATGTCCACAAATAGTATTACGCTGTCTATACTACTTACCATTTTGCATTAACTAATGCATGGTTCAACTAGGTTGCACCGAATCGGATACTGGCAATGAAGAATGAAATGAGATAGGACACTTGATAACGCTATTTCTCAAAAAATAGTAAGAGTAAGAATCGAAATGTTGTAGAAACATTGTATAAAAATTAAAATTTATTTTATGTAAAGATTTGGGGGTTCCATCTTAAAAGGTCAACCTTATTAAGAGGAGTAGCCCAAGATCTTTATTAATTGGTCTGTGTCAACATCATTTATCGATGTGGGATATATATCCCTTAACACGCCCCCGCAAGATGGTGGCTCATTTGAGCAGACCAATCTTGAAATCCACGTGCTCATTTTAGAGTCTTAACGGGATCGAATCGCTCGTTGGAGCATAATGGGCTCTGATACCATGTAAAGATTTGGGGGTTCCATCTTAAAAGGTCAACCTTATTAAGAGGAGTAGCCCAAGATCTTTATTAATTGGTCTGTGTCAACATCATTTATCGATGTGGGATATATATCCATTAACATTTTATAAATGTAATATTTAGTCCTTGTTTGGGCTCCATTCTCCTAAAATACATTTTTTTCTTTTTTATTTTTAACCACACATTCTTCAATAAAATAATATTTCTCGCAAATTCAAAATCTTTTCTTATTTTTTAACCAGACATTCTTCAAAATATTACTATTCAAAAATGTATTTTTTTCTCAAGATGCATTTTTAATGGAGCCCAAATTTCACAAAAGATATTTAATATTAATTAAAACTCTAATCACTTGTTAATATTTTTGAAGTACACGAATTAAAGAGTGAATTATAATAATCTTAGTTAAACCCCATAATACAGTTATTTTTAAGTTTACAACATGTCGATAATAATGTGCAATACTTACTTACATTTTTCAAATATTTTGGTCAAAAGTTTCCGTTAATTTTCCTCAAAGTTAATTTTATTTAAAAATAAATAAATAAATCTTCATGAGTTTCCGAAATGTTTCCTGGAGTTTTCAGAGAATTTTAGGGTTGTTCTCTTTGTATTTCATTTTTGTGTTTTGAGTTTTAAATTTATTTTGGATTTTGTATTTTGAGTGTCTTCATTTTTGAGATTGTTGAAAATATGTTCTTTTTGCCATTTTGAAAAAAAAATTTGAAAACACACAAAACGCGTTTTGAAATTTTTAACTTTATTGGAGAGCAACTCTTCTCAAAATTTCACTATAACTGAAAACACCCAAAACGATAAATTCTTTATTTTTTTTTTAAATAGGCGGGTATATTCATCATTTCACGGTTTTTTATTGAGAAATTAGATGCAAATTGATAGAAATGATGTCAAATGTGTAATTAATGATGAAAATACAAAAAAAATGAAATGGATGGACTTTTCCGCTATAATTGTGAAAGGTAGACACATTATGTGCTAATTACTATTTTAATAATTTATTTGGGACTCAGTTGTGTTTTTTAAAAAAATTTAGGACTATGATTGCAATTAATTTTTTCTTGTTGTTCTATTTAAAGAGAATGGTATATTCATGATTTCACAATTTTTAATTGAAAAAATGGATGGAAACCTTTTGCTCAATGAAATAATGAAATAAGGGTGAAAATGCCAAAAAATGAAAGGTAAGAATCTTTTCCACAATGAAATGTGTGGACGTTATGTATTAAATTACGTTTTTATGATTATTAGAATTTTAGTTAAACACAAATTTTAAAATAATATAAAAATGTTCAAAAGAATTTTAATGAAAATAAATATAAGTTGATGAATTTAGAACGATATAATTTTATTTAATTTTTTTTTTTTTTGAACGATTATAGCCCTATTATAATTCAATTATTTAAATAATACCTTATTTTCGTTTTTCTATATTTATTTAATTTACAAACTATAATAAATACCACAAAATTCTTATTCATGCATATATTCCATAATATTAATTCTCAATTGATTAATATTCACATTCATTTAATTAATATTAATCTATTATTTTCATATTCTTGTTCACGTTCATATCCCTACTATTAATTCTCAATTTATTAGGGTCTGTTTTCTTTACCGTTTTCAAATCATTTTTAGTTATCAGTTTTCGAAAGTACTGAAACAATGTTTACTTACCTTTTTTTATAAACGAATTTTTAAAAACGAGTTTAAAATTTACAAAGAAAACGGAAAACGCCAAAAAAGTCGTTTTGGTTGTTTTCAGTTAAAACCAAGCCAAAACTTCATTTTTTTATTTTTGAAAACAATTTTTCAAAATGACAAAAAGAACAATCTCAAAATGGACACTGAAAACACAAAATTCAAAATGAATTAAAAACTAAAAACTGACAAAACGAAAAGAATAGACACTTAACATTTACATTCATTTAACTAATATTAATTATAATTTCACATTCAAGAATACAGTTGATTCGCGTCCACGCATGCTAATTAGCATCAAATTTCACTTAATTGAAAATTAAATTATATTTATTTTGTATAAATGATTTAACATTCATTATCACTATGTATATATTTCTTGATATTAATTCTGAATAAGTTAATATTCACGTTAATTTATGTATCATATTTGTCATTTATCTTTATTTATCAATTTAATTGTAATTCTATTATACATGTTTAAATATGCATTTCATTATTCACGTACATTATAATAATTAATATTTATTTTTGACAGTTCTCTCTCACATTTAAATCAAATGAATAAACGAAGGGCGAAATATTATTTTCACTTTAACATTTGTCAGACTAACGCGCAACTCATTTTAAAGGTGGATGGATATAAAAACCGACTCCCGGAAAAAAATAGAAATAGGAAAGTGGAGTCTGAACGGTCAATCAGTTTGGGGATAAACGGTAGAGGGAGAATTCAAAGAAAAAGAATGCAAAATTGTTACGCAATAAATTGGATGTAACATCTCCCATAATTCTCCTTTCGTTTTCTTGATTGTGTATATCTATGACGATCGAAGAAACGAAAGAAGAAAACTGAAGCCTCAATTAAAATTTTGCGAAGGATAATCAGGGTTGCAGGGCGCTAAGCGAAATCGCCAAAACGAAAAGAAAAATGATACATTGGTTAAAGCAGATACAGATCGCTTTTGGGGCCTCGTTTCTATGGCTCGTTTGCTTGATTTACTTTACCCAGGTTCTCGTCATTCGCCTGATTAAGTTCTATTATATTAATTTTTCTTTTGCATTACTTCTTGATGGGGTTTCTATATCTTGGAAATTGTTTAAATGTGAAGCGATGGAATATTTTTTATGAGCTTATGATTTATTGATCTATTGATTTCTTGTTTTAGGTGTTCTGAGTTTGTTGTTTCTTAGTTTTCCATTTTTCTACAACACGTTTAAAACCTCTAATTTCGTTCAGAGTTATTTAAAATTTCCCGAACCTGTTGTTTTTTAAATTTATTCTGATTAAAATTTCCGAAACTATCATCTTTGACAATTTTCCAGTTTGAGGATCTTGTGCTTCAAGATTTTTAAGGCAACTCCACTTGAATTGCAACCATATATGGTAAATTTGCTCCATTTCTGCATAATGCAGGAGTAAGAGTTTAATTTTCACTTGTTATCAGTTCTTTATAGCGATGAAATAAAGGAATAGGTCACCATGACATCAGTAATTCATGATATGTAGGTGTTTTATATTCTTTTATTGAAGCAAACTTCCAAGAAATTGGTGGGTATTTTACTCCTAAGCAGCTAACTTCCTTCGGCATTGTCTCGGGAGTATTATATAACATGTTTATGCGGATCCCTATTCTTGGAAATCTTTTTCGATTTTGCTAAAAATCCTGCTTGCTGAATGTGAGGTTCATTTAGTAAATACTCAGAGTCTTTTTCTCAATAATCCTCTATTCGTTGCAGTCTATTTAGCATAAAAAATATATATATATTTGTTTTTGCAAATTAGTTAACTTCTGGGTGCAGAAAATTGAAATTAATGGTTAGCTCAATAGTATAAGATGGATCAATGATTTTGTATCATTTTGAACACCTTTTCAAGATCTGCCGACTATTGATGGTCACCTGTTGGCAGTTGCATTCTTAAGATCAATGAAGTTATATGTTGTGAATTCTAACTCTCACACTTATTTCTCCATGATTCTATGGTAGCAGGGTTTCAGGTCATTCGTATGGACTGCTGTCTCATATCAGTTAAAAGACAATCTAAAGTTATCACCCTCAGCATCTCAGTTTGTGACCTCAATAGCATTTTTTCCATGGAGTATTAAACCATTATATGGGTATGGATCTAGCTGTGCTTCTCATGAAATACAAGCTTGATTTAGATATAGTCTATCCAGCTGTGCTTCTTATGTAACACTAGCCTAATTCAAACATACAGCCATATAGGCTACCTAGTTGCACTTCTCATGTAATACTAGCTCAAGTTAAAGATACAGGCTCTCGTTGGTTCCTCCTTAAGAAAGTCCCATATGCTGTGTCCAGAGAGTTCTTTCATTACTGCTTCAGCAGATCCCCCTAAACTTGATATTATTTTTTAAGTTTAATATATGCTACTTCATCTGGTAGGGGAAAAAGGAAAAGTGGGTTGGGGCCAAATGACCAATATTACATGGCTTAGCATGAAAGTTAACTAATATTTAAAGTTTTTGTGTCATAAAGTAATTATTTCACTGAAAAATGTCGAATTACTCTTCAATGCGAAGAATAATTATAATATCTAGTGTTTGATTGGTAAAGCTTTTGTTTGCTAAAAACCTAGTCAATCTTCAATTTTTACCAAATAGTTCATTGGAACCACAACTTTTATTCACTTTATCGCTCCACATTTCATGGGAGTCACCAGCTTTTATCAACTTTTAGCAACATCACAAGGTCCCCCTAATATGAACCTTGTTTTCTGAAATAAAGATCACGTGACTGAAATATCAATGGTTTACGCAAAAATAACCTATAGAATTATGTCCAATCAGGTCAATGACGTTCTTTGTCAGAACAATAGGCTATAAGCAGATGTTATCTTTTTGCGTGTTAAAGGGAGCTGAATAACTGCAACTCTTAGGGCTATTTATTATACTATTGTTTCTACTGTGATACATCAGTTCAAAAATTGGTCCTTTTTCTTTTGAGTCATCCTTAAGTATGATGTGAATTTTTGCAGAATATTATCCGATTGCATACCAATTCGAGGGAAAAAAAGGATACCTTACTTAGTACTAGCCACACTGCTTTCTCTTTTCCCATGGCTCATTTTAAGCCTGAGCATATCCTTGAGGAGTTCGAGTGTGCCCCTCGTGATTCTTCTAACAGTGCAAAATCTGGGCTCTGCAATGGCTGATGTTGTAATTGATGCCATGATAGCTGAGGCAGTAAGATCGGAACGGTACGTTTCCATTATTAAATACATGCTCTCTCTCTCTCTCTCTCTCGCTCCCTCCCTCCCTGATGTTATTGTTATTTTCCATTCACCTATTTATGTTTAAGATGCTAAATTGTTTATCTTTGTAAATTGTGAAACATAAGATATGGTAGGAAATTGGTCAAAGTTAGGCAAGATTTTAATTTGCTACTTACATAATTTGTGAATGTGTGATATGTTTCGGCCATTGGGCCGAAAATTAGCCTTTAGACTAATTTTACGGACTAGTTTGCTGCTTTTAATCGACCAAGGGTTAAAGTCTTGTCAATTGATCGCAAACTGCAAGTTAAGTTCCTTTTGAAGTCAGACTAGAGTTGAACAATCCGAATCTGTACGATACAGAAGTGGTTCATGTGCACCTGTAGGTTGAGTATTCCTGTATAGACATAAAAGCTTGACCAGGGGACATAAAATGTTTTTGCAGCAAAGATTGAAGTGTTGATTTGATGCAAAAGCTAACAGTTTCAGGCTAATGATCGCAGCTTGAACTTTGCACTCCAAACAAATAAACTAGATTGTCTTTTTAAATCCTGGAAATTTATTTGTGAAATCTTGATTTGATTGATTCGTCTTATAATTTTGAACTTTCCGTTAAGTACGCTGATCTCAATCATCAAGTGCAATTTTGCAAAGCCATAGTGTGGCAGATTGTCATAACTACAAAACGCTGAGCTTTATCATCATCTGTGACTTTGCATTAAATTAATTTGACACATTGATCAGCCCTTAAATGCACCAACCAAATAATAAAAGTTATATCTATGTTTGTACATACTGTTGGTGTACTTAAACATGATGCGACATCCATCGAGATTTATTTTCTATTGTGGATTTTTTATTATTTATGTTTTCTATTATTGGGCTTGTATTATTGGATTGGCCCAAGCCCTTCACTAATAGGGTTAGGTTTTACTATTTATATGGTTTTTGCATTGTAATTGACTCGGTGAATTGACTCAGTGAGATTGGCTCCAACCAACGTGTTCTCCCCTTTCCCCTGATTCTTCTTTTTCTTCTTCTGGCTTTTTCCTCTGCTTTCTTCTTCTTTTGTTGTTCTGCTTTCTTCTTTTCTGCTGCTGATTGCTTCTTCTCTTTTGTTGAATATTTCTCAATATATCCTACATCAAAACGTAATTCAGTTTGCTCAACATTCTTGTACTTTATGAAGCATGGGAACTTCTAGGGTAGTGGAGTGTCCATTTCCGACATATGTCATGTCAAACACTGATACATCTCCAAGAAATGTTTCCAACACGAACTTCATGCTATTTTTTTACATCTACTAATATGTATTTTTCTTTCTCTAGCATTATTAATATATAGTTCAACTGAAAGCTATTTTGATAGACTAAATAGCTACTAACCCGATTTAAAAGAATTTACCAACAAAAACCAAAACTAAAAAAAGAATTGATTTTATTAAAAAATGTAATGTGTAAAAATATATATGTGTGCTTATTTAAAGAATTAAAATTGACGTGTTTGTGTCCTACTTTTTTAAGTAATCAAGTGTCAACCTGTCCGCATTTGTGCTTCTTAGCTTGCACATGATCCTTTGTTATTTGAAGCTCTCTATCTCTATATGTTTTTCTTTTTATCGGCTTATAGAACGTGAATTAAGTTCTTACAAGTATACATGAACAGGGCCTCATTTGCTGGTGATCTTCAGTCCATATCTTGGATTGCAATGGCTTTGGGAGGAATATGTGGGAGTTTGCTTGGAGGATATGCACTAACTAATTTACCGATAAACAAAATATTTTTACTTTTTTCAGCATTACCGACCATCCAGCTATTTTCATGTTGTTTAGTGGAGGAGAGTTCTGTAAACAGGAAAGATTTTCCCAAACATTCTACTTCGAATGGAGTCTCCCAATCAATGAATGGTAGTTCTTTTCGCAAAGACAATCTTTCTGCTGAGAAGTCCAACAGTGTTTCGAAGAGAAAGAAGAGTCAGAAAAGTACCAAAAATGGACCAGTTACCATGAGTATTTCCGAGGTATCTAAAAAAGATGAATCCTTGGCAACACGATGGTTTCATTCTCTGAAACTAGCCACTTTTACATTGTTTAGGGCTTTTCGGCAGCCAATCATTCTAAGGTAATTCTTTCTAATTTAGCTGGTTCATACTTAGGTAGTGATTTTGTCTCACTTTTATTGCTTTAAATTGGAAATATTCTGAATCAATTTGCATGAATGTGAATGAGTTAATTGTTTATTTCTGTAATCACTATATGAACGCAAATAAATAATGCATCATTAAAGAGATTATCTGGATTTTTGAGGTAAACATCAGACAAGTAGAGCCACCCTTAGACTGACACTGTGAATTAGTCAATGCTGTAATCTATAGAGAAAATGTTATAATTATCATTCTATTCTTGTGGGTTAATTTATCATGCTAATGATTGTTTTTGTTTCTCACTCTCTCTTGGGAAATCTAGACCAATGGCTTGGTTTTTCCTAGCACATGTGACTTTTCCAAACCTATCGACTGTCATGTTCTATTACCAGACTGAATTTTTGAACCTGGAAGCATCCTTCTTGGGCACAACACGTGTTATTGGGTGGTTAGGCCTCATGATTGGAACCTTTATTTATAACCGGTTCTTGCAGAAGATGAAATTGAGAAGGATTCTGTTGTAAGTTGATCTTGTATCCATATCTTTTATTTGTTTACTTAAAGTTGAACGAAGATACGATTATTGGATTTGTTTTTCAAAATTGTTTATTCTTTCAATATCTTTGTATTTTCTGCAGGTGCACTCATATTGGGTTGTCTATTTTGATTCTTCTGGATGTAGTTTTGGTGTCTAGATCAAATATTTCATTAGGCATATCAGACAAGGTTATGGTGCTTTTTGGTTCAGCTCTCGCAGATGGCATCAATCAATTTAAGTATGTACTCCACATTTGGTATTAGAAGTCGATTTTATTTGCAGTACATAATACACACCCCATCAAGAATTTATGCATTCTCCCTTGCTTGGCTATCTATATGTATCTGTTGGTTTGTTTTTGCCCATTGAGTATAAATAACCTGACGATGAATCTTGAAAACTTGCAGTTAATAAACTCATTCAATTCTCTATTTCATCACAGGTTCATGCCTTTCCTCATCTTATCAGGGCAGCTTTGTCCACCTGGGATTGAAGGAACTTTATTTGCACTCTTTATGTCTATAAACAACTTAGGGTCGACACTTGGATCTTTCGTAGGTGCAGGACTGGCTTCAATTCTGAATATCTCCTCGGGTTCTTTCGACAACCTTCTCTTAGGAATCATTATCCAGTTTTTCTGCATCTTCATCCCGATCTGTTTCCTATTTTTGATACCAAAGGAAGCTACAGGAATATCAGCATAGTTTAGAACATGGAGCTTTCGAATCAAAAGAAATTCATTATTAGACAATGGGGCGACCGAGATTTCTCCCTCCTTTAACTTACTGTGACTTTTTTGCTCTAAACAGCGCAGTTAGATACAGGGATCAAACTGAAATAGCTATACATTTTGTGTGGTTTTCATTACATACTAACACACAGCATTTCTCTGGAGATTTTGATACATAGTTAAATAGACATTGAGAAATTGTTTTGACTTTTATTAAGTTGCTGCAATTTTGTTATTCAAAATTGCTGTTGAACAATTATCTATTTGTTGTTGTTATATTCCTACCATTTACACAAGTGAAAATGTGAAGGGAAAAAAACATGGTAATCACTGAAACTCTTGGACTGTTCTTATATGATTAGATTAAAATTTTATTTTATTTTTTATCTATTCAAATTCAGAACTGATGACTCCAAATTTAAGAAAAAAAGAAACAAGCATTGATCTTTTTAATTTGGAAAAAGAACATAAAAAGGTAAATTGAGGGTGAATTGTCAAGTTATTAAATTTCTTTACCGTATTGAGTTTTTTCTTATCTCAACTAATACTGGCTTAACATTCAAAAACATCAAACATTAGAAGTACGTTTAATTTCCTATACTAGATGTAATTGAAGAAGTATTAGCAATAAATATTTGTCTAATAATTTTTTCACTACTAAGGTAAGAGCATGCTTGAAAGTTGAAAATGGGGATGGGCCCAAGGGAATGAACTTGAAATGAATTCTCGAGCTCGATGTAGGTGATATAGAATGGATTGAATTTGTATCACACTATCATGAGCTTTCACTTTTGAGCACGGTGATGGCAATACCTAGGCTAGGTTGGTAAACCATTCTCGTGGGTGTCGAATAATGCAGGAGTATGCATGAAATGGGATGAACTTGACGGATTGAAAAACGAGGATGGACTCAGGGGAGCGATGACATATTCTTCCATCTAGTATCGCATTCTAAATACGATACACGCCTTCGAATCAAAAGTATGAAGTATTAAATAAGGTCGACAAATTTAATTAGAAACGCGCGAATCAAACTAAAATTGAATAGATTCAGCCAGTTTAGTTCAACCTAAGTTGATTTGGAATCGATATTAGGGTGGAGATTTTTACCCCAAATTACACTAATCAAACCAAATCAAATTGAACTAGCCAATTCAACTGGATTCCAATTAAAATTTAATTAATTTTGATTTGTAGAACCAAGAATTTAATTATTTTGGTACAACTATTAGTTCTATTTATACAACGTAATTTTAATTCAACTATACAATTATTTTTGTAATATTCTTAATATTAAAAAACTATAAAATTAATTTAATTTCAATATTACAATAGATAAACATGTAATATAAAAAAAGCTTGACATGCTTCTTGTTCTTTGCTCATTTAAATGAAAAATGATTGATGGGGAGGAAACAATATGCATTATTACACATTGCACAATCAAAAATCCAAAAATCCTTTGAATTCTGCATGTTTTTCGACTTTCTCAAACAAGGGAATGTAAGCTCTGTATGACAGAATACGAATTCCTTTCACCATGGGAATGAAAATACTGATGCATCAATGAAGTAGTGAAAACAGTTGGATTAACAGTCGAGGAAATACTAACATTCTTCGATTAATACAGTCACTCTACTCAGAGAACACAACAAAAAGCCTAGCCAGCAATATCGACAAATCCATGGTTATGGGTAATTGTTTCTCAGTAAATAACAGTATAGAATCAGTGTAGGAAGAGAAGCTACGTGCCATTACTCAGTCTTGGGCGGGAAATGGTTGCCACCAGTCACAATCTTGTACAGATAGAATATGGTCATGAGGACGCTGCAGACAACATTAGATAGTAAGCAAACCAATCTGAATAAACTACAGGGCATTCAACATGAAACAGAGTATGCGATGCAGCTCAAAAACAGAGCTCTCTACCTTCTTACACAACAATCTCAAACAAAATCGAAACCACAACAGAAGATGGACTTCTTCAACCAATTCAACAATTTGCAATCAAGAACTTGTGGATTTTAGTCATTTTCTTCATGCTATCAAGTTTCAGATTTAACATTTAGGTTTTCTAGGCTTAATTTAATTACATTTCCTTTCGGCTAAGCTTAATTACAATCTATAGAAATATGTTTACTAACAGATCTGCATGATCAATCATCTAATGAGCTTCAATATCCCTCAAGGTGAACGGAAAAGTGAGTTATTTAGATTTTTTTTAGTAAAGAGTAATTATGAATTTGGAATAGGTAAAATCACGCAGCACCGAGTCTTCCCCAGACTAGATGTCATAATTTGCAAGCTTTGTGAACTTTCTCTACTGCACTTTTCAGTTTTTTGAAAAGTAATTTACGCCTTGCTATAATATGATATGTGGTATGTAAAAAATTAAACACGTCAAGTTATACAATATGAATTATGAGAGATAACAAAAGGAATGAATGCACCAACTCCAAAACTCTACAATGCAAGTTTGAACAGAAAAGACCAGATGCAAAGGGGCTAGTTTATCATTTTCAGTTACCTGATCCCAGCAACAATGCCAGCAGGCATTATCTTTGAAGTTTGCATGTAACGCTGTGTCATGAACCAAGTCAGTATGGCAGCACAAACTGTTTAAGACAATGTAAAATTCATAAGAACAGAAGTAGATACAACTCAGACATTAAGCCTTGTTTGGTACAAATTTTTTGAAACTTATTTTCGACCACACATTCTCCCAGTAAAATAATTTTACACGTGGACCCATAATTTTTTCCTATTTTTTAACCACACGGTCTCCAAAAAAATCACTTTTCACAAAATCTATTCTCAAAAAGTATACATCAAACAGGCCCTAAATTACTCCAGAGATTTGGAAATTGAAGAGCTTACTCCATTTTGATTCTACTCTTAACTGTGGATAAGGAAAAGCTGTGATGCAAAGCGATATTCGTTTCTTGAATAGTCGGACATGAGAAGCAACACTACTCTTTTTAAGTTTTCAGATTCAGTGTCAAATTTCATACAATTTAGTGTGAAATCTACATCCAGGACTAAACATTGCCATAACATATGCTCTTGATGTTCCATAAATTTATTTTTCATTGTGCAACGATAACCCAAAATTCAGAGATAAGCCAGTTAAAACGCCAGTCAACAAATATTACCAAGCACAGAATCTAGAGTGAGCTATTTCAGTTGCATAAATAGCAAGAAGAAACAAGATGACATCAAACCATTTTTTTTTTAATACTAGCAGAAACCATATTCATTTTTTCCAGATCTAGACAAAATTTTATAGCTGTCATCTTAATTTCTTAATTATAGTTGCTACAATTAGATCCAATCCACATAATTTAACCGGATACGGATAAATGCATGATTCTCCAAAAGACATCAAATAATCACAAAAACATTACCCAAATGCTATATTAATAATTACCGTAAGTATTCTTGAAGAAAATAAGCAGTACCAGTTTCAATAATCAAGGCCAAATAGGAGTTTTTGCGTTTGTGGAAAGCTTGAAGGCTGAGATAACCGGCGAGTATAAGCAAGAATCCGGTGCCAAGTCCTCCGGCGAGTGAGGCTGTGCTGCCTTTCTTGGCATATCCAATGATCCCACCGCACGCCAGAATCAGCCCATATGGGATTGTAAAGCAAAAATCATGCATTTTCAACAACTGGGCCTTTGAAAATATTCAAATTTTCGAAAATTTAGCAGAATTTCAGAGCAAAATTTTCAACAGCAATGGCGTGTGGTTTGGTTTAAGTTGGTCAAATGTTCGTGTCACCAACTCCGTTACGGGGCTATCGGGCCAGAAATTTTCGTGTAAAATGTCCACTTTATCCTTGCATTAGGCTAAAGGTTGGAACTTTGGATGAAATTCTAAAGGGTAATGGTGTCTAATTGATTTGGCTATGAAATGGTCTGCGTGGGCACCACACTGCAAGTAACAGTTTCTCCTCCATTAGTTTCTTCACTTTCCTTTTTGGTGCAAGGGCATGTTTGATGTAGATTTTTTGAAAATAATTTTTTGTTAAAATTGAATTTTTTTTTTTTCAGAATATATTGCTAAAATGTAGAAAAATGGTACGAGTCCACAATCAATATTATTTTATTGAGAGAATGTGTAATTATAAATAAATTTAAGAAATAAGTTTTAAAGAACATATATCATATAAGGGCTAAAATTCATTACCGATAACCAAACTTTGATTTACTTAAAAATCTATTGATTCCATCTATTGACATCACTTTAACTAATGTAATATGTGGATGTTGAATTAACAATCATGATATATGGACATCATTTTGTAAATCAATTTTTACGTTGTGTCACGTAACAACGCACCATTAGATAGTTTAAATTTTTGACAGTTTTTGTATCCAATCAACACTCGCGAACATGCACAAATGTCTAACAATTATGTCAAGGAAGAGTATACAAGTGTCGAACAATTATGTCAATGAAGAGTATGAAAGTGGCATTTTCCAAAAAGATAAAAGTCGCTTGTACATCACATTTTTACGTCGTGCTTGACATCATCCTTGTTGGCAAGATTTGATTGGTGAAAAAAAATTAAGCCTCTGTTTGAGCCACATTAAAATTTTAATTCTCATTATTCTAGTCATTTTTAACCATACATTTTTCAATAAAATAATATTTTCCATCACATCAATAACTTTTCCTTCTTTTTCAATCATACATTCTCCATCAATCTACTATTCCAAAATACATTCTTCCAAAATAATGTGGCTCAAACACACTCTACTATCAAATGATAAGTTGACATGTGTCGAAATATAAAATTTGGTGTACACTACGATGCACACCAAACATGATTGTTTCCTAAAATTAATGATAGGATGATGTGTTTGTCAACGTCATACGACAATAAAATCACCTAATTCTTTCAAAAATATGAATTCAAAAATATATGAATTGAAAATTTTGTTTCTCTCTTTTAAACGCAAATTTGAAGGATGACGAAGTTCCAACCACACTATTGTGTGAATTGTGATGCGGACATACACGTTGGGCTTCTGTCAATTTTAACGTTCAAGTCAAATAATATCTTAAATAAATTGACAGAGATAGAGTGTAACCTAATTTTCATTAGTCGAAACAAGTTAACTTAAAAATCAGGTAAGAATGTTCTTTAAAGTAAGTATTTTTTTTTTTATTATTATTACCAATGGGACAAATTGCTCAATTAGTACCAGGATTCAATTTAAGTCTCTCATATGATTGAGGTCTTGAATTCGAATCTTGGGGGATGCATCGAAAACCGTGAGGGGTAAAATGGGTCTAGCCCTCCCAAAACGGACAGTACGTAAGATATGATAACGGCTCCAGCACAAGGTCGGGTCGTTACAAAAAAACGCACGTTTTTTTCTAACGACCCGACCTTGTGCCTGAGATGTTATCATATCTTACGTATTGTCCGCTCTAGGATGAGCTTCTGCCTACTTATCCCCTTACAACTTTCTGACGCGTCATCCAGAATTCGAACTCAAAACCTCCATCATATGGAAGACTTAAGTTGAGTCTTGGTAGTCATGCTTGGTGTACACTCTTTAGTGTACATCATGTATGACATTCGTCTCATAAAGGTGGGGGCCGGTAATTTAAAAAATCATGGATTCCACATTCTTTTGTGAGAGAGTGTCAAAATTAATGTACACAAAAATATACGAATGGATTTTCCCAATAAAATAATGAACTCAAACATGTTTACAAGTACAAAAAATAAAAAAGGAATAAAAAAAAAAGGAATGAGAATTGAAAATGAGGAAGAGAGAAATATACTCTTTTAACTTTCTATTTCTATAGATTCATTAGGTAAAGGATAAAATAATAAATACCAAACGATGTCGTATTTAATTTCTAAATCAACTTCCCTCCATCTAGGGTTTCCTAATGACATTCTTCAATTACTATTCAATTTGCTTCTGAATTCTGTCAATCGGATCAACCCACAATGTGAAATGAATGGATCGAATGTCACTCCAAGTTCGGATCCCAATCGGATTGCGACCCGGAACCCTGCCATTATACTTCCTTCTCAATCCATTACGTAACATAATCCTCAGATTTCCTCGAATCCAAACCCTAATTCCCCAAATGGTTACTCAATGCGGAGCCAGTAAGAGACCCACTTGTCCATCATGCTCCAAACCGACCCGTATTTGCCTCTGTGTGCGGCTCAAGACTCCGAGGCTTGATAACTCTGTAACCGTTACCATTTTTCAACACAGCCTTGAGAAAAAGCACCCTCTTAATTCCGCCAGAATCGCAACTTTGGGGCTTAAAAATGTCGACGTGATTTCAGTTTCTGATGTTAATTTACAAGCTCGTTTCCTTATTAGATTACTTGACCCGAGTTATAAAATCGATCGTGTCGATTGGGAACAAAGCGGCCTTCTTTTGGGGCAAATGCCAAGTCAAAGAGAGAGGGATGATTGTGTTGGAGCCTCAATTTCCGGAAATGGCGAATTGGGATTCGATTTTGTTGATTTTGATGGTGTGAAAATGCGTAAGATTTGCGAGAACAATGCAGTTTTCTCGCGGAATTCGGACTTCATGATGAGTGGAAGCATCCATTCCAAGTTAGAATCAGGTGTAATGGACGAAGTGTTTGATAAAGAAATAGCAGCTTCTCGAGGTCCCAAAAAAACTGTTATCGAATTTACTATTGAAAAGTATGGAGCTATTAGATCCTTCTATCATTGTTCAATGGACCCAAACAAACAACAAAAAAAGAATCTTGATGCTCTATTGTCATCTGATGTAGCCATTGGTGATATAAGAAAAGGCTTTGTTGTAAAAAAGCTTCTGAGAAAGCCATTGGATGTGAGGAATGAGTACCAAGAAACTGAAGAATTTGAAGCTGTAGTTCCTTCTGGATCAGTGCTTCTATTTCCGAGCGAAAACTCAGTTGGCATTGAGGGATTAGATTTCGAGGTGAGGAATTTGATTGTGTTGGATGGAACATGGGCCAAGGCAAAGAGAGTGTACAGTGAGAACCCATGGTTGAAACTTTTGCCACATTTAAGGTTGGATTTGGATAAAGTGAGCTTGTATAGTGAAGTGAGACATCAGCCGAGGGCTGGATATTTGTCCACAATCGAAAGCATTGTATATGCAATGAAGGCTTTAGGGGAAGATTCTGAAGGATTAGATGGTCTCTTGCACGTGTTCGAATCCATGGTTGGCGATCAGAGGCGAAGCAAGGATGAAAGATTGAACAAAGCCTCTGAAACACAGAGCATCTCATGAACTGTAAGCTCATGAAATCGATTTGTATACAAAAGATGATGGGTAAAGATGGTTGTTTCTCTTTGCTTATTGAACAGAATTTCAACATTATGTGACTGCAAATTTCCCTTTGCTTTGCTTAGTTGCTTCAATGTTTATTTGCTTTGAGAAAGTTATTTTGCAAGTTAATATAATGGAAAGGATAATCAGCTGTCAAAGAGAACGTTGGTCTGCTCAATAAATGCTTGTAGCCAAATAGGATAATATTGCGGATAAGATAGTAACCCATCGTTACCATATTACAAACATAGACATGCCGGTGAAAAAATTTGGAGCTAATGATCCATAAAGAAACTAGGCCGTCCCAAGAAAAGGGCAAGCATTTACATATGCCTAAGGAGTACATCCCAAGTCGACCGATTTAAGGTTCCACGAGTATGTTTCTCACTTCATGACTCCTTTCAGCAAGGCACCCTGAACCAACCAAAGAGGTTATCCAGACTTGATCAGACCTAACCGGTTCATCGTCATCATTCCTATGCCAGCTCCAAAACGCGTGAGTCGAGTTCACTATCCTGAGCTCGCCGTGACCAAAGCTTGCTTCACGGAAGATCGACCACTCAGGTTGGGGTTCCAAGTACCTATAAATAAATTTATAGTTACAGATACGAGTGTTCATAGTTTTCTTGCTTGGCTTTGTAATGAACAAATCTTACTAAGTCGACTTACTTGTGTGCTAAACCTTCTTGGTTTCCTCCATCACCAATTGTTATGTGGACAGGTCCGCAGGCATCTGATTTACCATTATAAACACGTCTCTGTTGCAGAATAGAATTGAAAGGTCAAATACCCATAAATCAAATATAATAGAAGCTATCGCTGGTGTAGCTTACCGAGCGCTCATAAGCATGCACATGACCAGCAAACACAAGATCCACACTAGCTGCATAAAGCAACGGTTCCATGGATGCCATCATGTCGTCACCTTCACCTTGATGAGCATGATTACTGTTATACCATGGCACATGGAATACTACAACGAGCCAGGGCGTCCTCTCACGGTCCACCTTCGAAAGATCAGCCTACAATTTGAAGTTACATAAACAATTCAGTTATATCAGCACGAGATCAACTTAAAAAATCATGCTCCAATAATAGCAAAATGTTACACCCTTTTCACGATCCAGTTCTATACCATGTTTATTCACGGCAAAGAAGTTCAATTGCCCAGACAATGTCAAGTGAACCTACCGATCTATTTGAAAATGGGAAAGAGATTTCAGTTCTTGGATATTTATTTGCCATATGCCCATAAGAGATGTATAAAATGAACCCTGAGCAAAGGAAACCCAAACAAACAATCTAGATAATCTGGACATGGGAGTTGGAACCTTGATGAGAATGAGCATTGAGGAACCCTAAGCAAAGGAAACCCAAACAAACAATCTAGATAATCTGGACATGGGAGTTGGAACCTTGATGAGAATGAGCATTGAGGATAGACAAGTGTTGGTACCAAGTGGAGCACGTGAGGCTTTCAGGTGTTAAATAGTAAGCTCTTCATACTAAATTAGCGATAATCAGTAAGTCTAGAGATAGAGAAAGACTGGTCTTAGGATAGGAGCAGCAGAAGGCACTGCAGGAGTGAGAAATAATTTGCGTTGTGATAGTTAAAAAATCAGCCCATGACACAAAATCATCCAATATTATTCAATCACCTAAGGATACCTAAAGGATTAATTTCCCGACCCCTGGTCATGTATGAAGTTATGAAACCTAAATGCCATGCTTGTTTGTCTAAAGCATCAACACACAGTGAATTAATAAAAAATAAATAAAAAAAATTAATTAGTACATTTTCAGGCAAGAAAGTATTGTCAACTAACCTTCAGCCAACTATATTGATCAGAGTACTCGTCATAATCAGTATAGGAACCAAGCATGATAACATGAATTCCTGCAACTTCAAATGAATAATACAGATTTGAACTAGACCCACTCTCCTCAAATGGCATCTTCCATCTTGAGTTATAAGATACGAATCCATCCTTTAAGATTGGTATCTCCTCCTTCTCGTGGTTCCCTTGTGTCACCATCCAGGGTCTTGAACTTGCAAGTGGCTGCACTAGCTCCCCAAATGTGTCCCACTTATGCTGCATGTAGTCAGCATAAGAGAGGTCTCCAGGAAGCACATAAACATCATATTTGCACTGCTCTATGTGGTCTATAGTCGATTTAGTCCATCCAGTCTGACCTAAGTCGCCAGCAACAGCAAAAGTAACCGGAAACTGTGATGGCGCGGTTTTGAACTGGAACTCGGGACCATTACCCCCGCATCGATAAAAATACACGGTGTCATCTTCAAGCGGTCCAATGACGGTATGGTGTATCTTTCCCGACTTATACAGAAAGTAACTATAACTAGTACTCTCTCCTTCAGCTTTAAAGTCATAGCTTTTGGGTGACGTTCCATATTCAACAACTGAAGGGGAAGATTTATCACTAGTGATCCACGTAATCCGCATGTGTTTATCTCCAGCCAACGAGATGTGAACCTGAAAATGGCCATTAACGCTACAAAGTTCAAGGAAACCAATTGCCAGTTCAAGTAGTAAGCCAACGTGTTGAGAGATAAACAACAGTTATGCAATTTTAACAACAGATCAACAGAACTATTCCGAAATTAGGGAACTTTTATGTCAACAATCTCTTAGAAAGTTCTATATTTTTGAAGAATTTGATACCATGAAAAGAATTCAACTTCATAATTCGACCATGAGCAACTCCAATGCAATCACACAGTTAAATCAGGTAAATGGTGACGTACCTAAACAGTATGAAGAAATCTAGTCCAATGACTAATAGTCCCATAGTTCATTAAAGAACAATTAACCCATTCTCTTTCAAAAAAAAAAAAAAAAAACAAGACATCCCACAACCAGAAAATCAATTCAAAGCTCAAAAACAACAAGAAAATCCGATTTTAAGAAAACCCACGTATAAATCAAAAGTAAAAAGAGCAAGAAACGGATTTCACCTGTTGAGGATTGGATGAGTGCTTAGGGCTCGATGGAAAGTGCAGAGCCTTACGACGAAGAGGTCTAACATAATCGGCACCGGTGCCTACTACTAAAAGCACCGTTAACACAACAATCATCGATTTTTTTTCCATGTTTTTCATTCCTCGGTCCGATTTATATTTTAGTGTTAAAAAACAGAGAAAATTTATTGCTTTCCCAGTAGATTATACAGTGAGTGGTCGTCTAGACTTTATCTGAGGGAGGTTTTCCTTCACCTTTTGAACAGTAATTTAGTGAATTGCATTTAAAGATTACGTAACGTTTGGACCTTGAAAGATGAACGGAAGAAATATAAGAATATTTTCCTATTATAATATTTTTTAAAACTTTCCTTTTTATGCTTATATCTGTATATCTTTTATATTTTGAGAGTTCATTATTTTCAATTCAAACTTTACGAATAATTCATCTCGTAAATATTTTCAAGAACATCTTAAAATTTCTTAAAGGCTTCTACTTCTTGTAGAAGCGGTGCACGAGGTTAAGAAGTTATTTTAAGTCAATTCTTTTAAAAATTCTTCAAACTAAAAAAAATGCTTTTTAAAATTTACTCAAGCATATTCAAAGTAAGAAAATGTTATTTGTACATAGCATTTTACAAGCCGCTACTCGTCAATTATGGCACCCATTATGTACGCTTAGCATAACCCATTCAAAGTAACTCCTAAGTGTCTGTTTGACCGTCTTTAATTTATTTTATGGTTTGTTATATAGTCATTTTCAATCAAATATTCACATAATAAAATATTTTATACGTATATGAAAAAATTCTCTACTTTTTGACCACACATTCTCTAAATATCACTATTTAAAACTCTATTTTTCTATCAAAATGGTTGTCAAACAGGCACTAACAACTTTTAATTTTTCAAAAGCACAAACAAACCCTTATACGTGATATACATGCCATGAAAAATCAGTGTGAATCCATTCTTAAAATTTTAAAGAGTTGTACATGGTGTTTTGTAAAGCAGAATGTCAGAATACCAAGTGAGAACACTGCATTGGATGTTGAACAATAAAAAAAAATTGAACAGAATAATTGAATGCTGCCAAGTGCCACCTAACATTTTGTCAAACTGCTTGACAAACTCAGGTAGCATGAAAGAAAAAATAGTTTCTAAGAGTGTGTTTGAGATACTTATTGAATAGTAAATTGATGGAGAATGTGGTTAAAAATGAAGGAAAAGTTATTGATGTGATGGGAAATATTATTTTATTAAAGAATGTGTGGTTAAAAATGAGTAGAAGAATGAGAATGAAAAAAATAATATGTACCAAACAGTACCTAAATTGATTGAACTCGAAAAAAATCTAACAGGTCGTAACCAAGTCATTGATTGAATTGCGTGTGTACTCTAGAAATGACTCGATGTGGGATCGACCCTACTTTTTTATTTTTTATCGCGTTGGACAACAACTTGAAAAAGGCCAAACCTGACTGAACCAAACCAACCTCAACCGATTGAACTCAAGCAATCGCATGTATAAAATAAAACTCCAATGGCTTTCGCCACTATAACCTTCCAAACCACGATATTTCTTCTTTTTTTAAATAATCAAAAAGACGGTCGTCTGGACGACGAAATAGAATTTGAAATTTATTAACACTCGAGAAAATTCAATTCCAAGACCAACATTAGGCATATTTAAAACACGAGAGAAAGGACAAGATTAGACAACTTATCCAACAATAGCTATCGAAGGAAATTCCTTGCGACCGGGACCTCGACTATAGCAATTCTGTGTCGCCCAAATTTTTCTCGAACCATTGCTAGAATACAGTGACCATACGCCATGTAAACCCACATTATCTCTGGGAAATTTAAAATCATAATTCAAGTCATGACAGTTCAAATATCGAAAAACACTAAAGCAAACATTTAATCATAACAATATGCAAACAAAATCCATCACTCAAAAACCTCCGAAAACTAAAATTGGAAAAGGTAAACAGAATCCACAGTAATATGGCAGAACACATCATCGTCTAGTACACAAACCAAACTCCAGTACATTATCAACCAGTTATGCACTGGATACATCGGCGAAGCTAAACATGGACGCATCAAAGCTAATTCGCACAGCTCCAAGAATTCTGACCTATGGCAGATCACTGCAAAAATTACAGCATGTAATCAGAATCCTCCAACACAATGACATTAATAAAAAAAAATTTGAAGAAGAAACGAAGTGAATCCATTCACTACTTGTGAACCACGAGTTCAATCCACAAAAAAGCTACCAATATCAAATTTGCAGGATAACGGGCCACCTTGATCTGATTTGCAGATGAGAAATTAGCATACCGACTCGATTTCATCCTTCCCATTCATAGTCCAAGGGAAACATTTTTTAGGAGGTGTTGCAACAACCAGGGGGAAGTTCGTACTTTATAACTCGAATATTTTTTTACTTCAAAAATAATAGAAAAGAATAAATAGGCAGAATGATACAAAAATAACTCTGATCTATTTTTGAGTTTATCCATAAATGAGATCTTATGAAAAATGTAACCGATTCTTTCGTTTCTTTGTGACACTGGCCATCTGCAGGGGAGTTTTGGATCCATTGCAAAAATAAAAAATATTCTCATATACACCCATCTTTTAAGAAAAGAATTTCTACTCTCTCAGAATTTACCATTGAGAGTAACCACAATCATTTGGATTACCCACTATTTCACACAAAATAGATATTTAGATATATCCATGCCATACAAATCAAGTGAATGTAACATAACCCTTCACACTGCGTAGATAACAGAGTAAAATTGTGATGGAACAATACCTGCTGTGGCTGTTGATAATTTGCATATCCCGCGCCTCCATAGTACATGTTCGGATCTTGAGGTGGAGCATAGTTACCATATGCTTCATACCCCCCTTGCGAGTAACCATAATATGAACTACCACCCAATTGGGTCTGATCCGACTGACACAAAAATTAAACAGAAATCAGAATGCAAGTTGCACAAGCGGGATACTAGAACTAGAAAGTATAGTTATGACAATAACCTGTCTGTTTGAAGGACTACGTCCCCATGAAAGGCGAATACTTTGCCCACCTAATTGGGTACCATTCAAGCTTGATAGAGCTTGTTCAGCAGATGGCCTGGAGAACAATACGGAAAAGAGTAATACATAATTAAACCGCAAAGCTTGCAAGACCGTATTACACCATATCCATGCATGCTTACCTATTAGCAAACTGAACAAACCCACAACGCTTTCCCATTGGTATTTTTACATGGACTAGTTCACCATATGGGGAAAAGACTTGCTTCAAAAGGTCGTCCGTAACATTGGGGTCTAGACCACCAACAAATATCTGCACTTATGACTTGAAATGAAGGTCACTACTATAAAAGTTAGAGAATATATAATACATACATAGAAAAAACTACGCACTGTGGTATTATTTGGATCGCTATCGCCCTGATTTCCTTGAGTATTCTGGAAGGAAGCTGCAAATGATATATGAATGTGAAGAAGGCCGGAATAAACATTAAACGAGATCTTTAAGAAATCACTATGGAAACCCAGGTCAAGATGGAATCCTAAGAGTAATGTGAAAGCACCAATTGCCGAAAACAAGAATATGGACGTATCTGATTACCTTAGCTTGGGGCATCACATTTCATGGGAATACATCAGTGCCCCCATACCCACCCACAAAGAAACAAACTATGTTCACCAAGCATAAGGTAGTTTAGCCTACCTCAGAAAAGGGACATGGTCCAACAACCTCCTGTTGCGTGTGTGTAATAAAGATGAAAATTTTATAATTACATTCTTTCACCCAAGAAAGAAAAATGATCGCTTTACCTTCTTCATGTGTACAGGACAGTGTGTACAATCACAACAGAGCAAGTACATCAAAGAATTAATTGCAAAGGTGATGGCCTAGAATATGAATGAATAATAACATGAAGGAGCTACCATTGCAGAATTGAATTGTATTGCAAATCGACATCAATAACCATGGTCAAATATTCTATAATAGCGCAGCCATGCACCTTAAGTTTAATTTTCTAAGCATTACATGTACACGTGTCTATGTGTAGAAAGCATCTAATTAGGTTCTCCAAAAAATACGCACCTATAGCTTCAGATTTTTTTTACCTTAGAATATTGGATTCAACATACAGAAACGGCACCATTGCCTGAAATTATGCTCCTTGTTACGGTTTACATTACAAGATATGAGACTTGAATCTCACATCGAAAGTTTAGGCTTTCGATGTGTGGTTTATATAGATTTTAGCTCTCCAACTTCAACAGCTAGTTTTTGAGGTATGGTTCTCCCAAGATCCATATCAATAGTATCAAAGCAAGTATCATGTCTCCCAGTTGCAATCAAGCGGGCATAGATAGACATCGGTGTAGCAATATTCGTCCGAAACTAGTCATGGACTAGTGCAAAGCGAGTCAAACATGGGCACATGGATCCCAAGCATGGTGGGTTGTTATGGTTCCCACGGCAAGGTATGAGATTTGAATCCCACATCGTATGTATGGGCTTTTAGTGCGTTGTTTATATAAGCTTGGACTCCCCAACTTCAACGGCTAGCTTTTGAGGTATAGTATTCCTAAGATCTATATCACTCCTACCCCAATCACCAATTAAAAAGATGTGAAGGATCACAAAATTCATAATATTCCACTTAATATTGAGTTACTTTTTATCGGGCTCTCAACATAAGCTAATGACTACACGGAACTCAAATGATAAATTGGCACATATAAATCAACATTGTTATAAAGAGATCCACAAATTTATGGATTTAATTGCATTTATGGATCCAGACTTTTCTTAAGGGATAAGTTTCACCAAAATTAATTATTCTCGTCTGAAAAAAAGATTGAAGATTGTACTCCAAAAATGATCCAGATATTGCACATTTTCTCCTAAAGAAATCATGCTGAATTTTCTTGATCCATGCATTAATTTAAATTTGAAAGCATAACTATTATCTAACAAAATCTGGAGTCCTATCCTCCATTATGGGGCCACTAGTACAGCCTTCACTATCGTCACAAAGAGCCTCAATGAAGGTTCCAGTGTCAGTTAGTCACAAGTAGGTCTTTAGCCATAGATATGCAGACTATTATATGTTCTAGTACTTCCGAGATTCTAAAATTTTGTAAAATGCCATATGAGTCAACACTTCTCCACATTACCACGGCCTCTTAGAATCACACCAATAGCCAAATGGCCACACGAATCCACTTCGTGATCAAACTCGGTGCAAATAGGTGAAAAGTCGGACTCGGCAATTACCACCAAAAAAAAGAGGTCCTTCACAAATGAAGTCAACATAAGGTCAAGAACCAGACGCAAAAAAGGTTCTTTCTCATCCTTTGTTGACCTTAATTAAACATGAAGTCGGAACACAAAGTTGATTTGCTCGCCAACTATAGGTGTGATTCAATGTACTTGTCGTATCCTCATGTTGCTATCAAGTTGGTTTTGATGTAAGGTACAACACATAATTATGAACTTTTTCCATCCCTCTAGATGTTATGGACACTAAGTCCTTGCCAAGGCCTTCTAATGTGGGACCATTTAGATCTGGGCAGAGGATGGATGGAGTGCAGGGGAGAGGAGAGGAGAGGAGAGGAAGAGAAAATGTATTAAGATAACTTTTGGATACAAGCCCTTACGCTGTAATTAAGCCAACCAACAAGCCAATTGCACACACTCCTTAAAATTTATGATAGTAACTGATAGAGATAATGCTTCCAAAGCCGAAAAAAGCAGAAGATACTATAGGATGAAAGCTACGAGCAGATTTTTGTGAAACACTTCGACTCAGCCACTGAAGAAGGGAAAGGCTGACCAACAGACTAGGCCAACTTACAGCTTGCTGTCATGCCATGGTTGAAGTATTAGGCTCTATAGATGGAACTATGTATTAGGTATTAGAGAGGAGAAAACACCATTCAGCACAAGCTTCATAAAGCCTATTGCAAAGATTCTAATCTTGTAGTGATATGCTGGACAAACATCATTGTAAGTTGTACAAGTTGCCAAGAAATGGTTCCTTCTCACATAGTTGGCTTAATTGAGCATTTCAGCAATCCAAGTGGTAGGTGGAATGAGTTCCTCCTATACCAACTTGCTCAGATTGCTGATTTCCATTTGCCAAAGGGATTAGGTAAGATTACCATGGACATTAATTTCTGAAGCATTAGTGAATGTATTGGAAAAGCCAAACAGAAAGGTTAATGATTTACTTTCATAGAGAGCAAGGGGAACCTGCAAAAACTTCAGAATGTGCACTACCTAAAAGATCAACAGGTAAAGAAAGGAATTTGAGAAGAAGCGAGGAATGCCCAAATTATGTAGCTCAATTTTTCCTAGAGGTTTCGTGATGATTGAAGCAGAATAACCATTAAAAGCGAATATAAGAGTTTAATAACTACATACCCACTCACTTTCCAGGTGACCAATGGAATTATAGAGAAACTACAAGGACAATTCTAATTTTTGCAAATCACTGTAACGATAAATTGGACTGTTCCCAAAAATTTGTTTAGAGAGCTGTCAAAGTTCATGGTCTACAGCTTATTGACACTTCAATTAAAGCCAAAGATCAATATATTTATAAAATTGAAAAGAAAGCTGCTCAAGAAATGATTATACTAAAAGAGATACTTGTATTCAAGAAAACATTTCTTTAAAAACTTTTGCAGGCGATTAAAAAGAAGGCAATAAAAGAAAGGTGAACAACTTCAGGGAAATGTAAAACCAAGGCCAAATCTTAAAACTTTGTCTATTTACTTCATATACAGTCATCTATATCCCTTTCGTAAGTTAAATTTTGAAGAGCTCACCTAGAAGGCATTCGGGAAATGGACAAAAATTGCATGAAGGAATTGATGAAATAGAATGACAAAGAAGTGGACTAATATCAACAAGAAAAGTAGAGGCAACGGAATGTAATCTCCAAAGAAAATTTAATTTAATTTAATTGACTTGTAACTTAAAGAATAAGGAACTGGAATTATCGCAGCATAAGAAACGCCACAAAGAAAAGGAAAAAAGGAAGCTTATCACCAAAACAAGTTAACTGACCTAAAAGGTGGCCATGTATTAACGGGGAATCATTTCAGCTGAAATCAGTTCCAGGCCCCCGTAAATGAGAGCCTCTCTTTTCCTGCTGTGAGACAACATGAGTTTTATAAGTTTTATCAAGTCTCAACAGAACTACAGGCGCCCAAGTTTAGAAAAAGTACTGGAAGGAAATGACTTGGTCTAAGTCCGGATATCTTCAAGACCATATCTATAAGATCATTAAAATTTGAAAACGCCATAAATAAACTCCAAAAGCACATCAAGGACAGGGTAACTGCTTCGCCAATTTGCATTTTGGAATTTTCTACAGCATGCACCACACAGCTTGGAAAATAAACAAGCCAATTGAAGAGGTAGATCAACATAAATTATTGCCCATGGATGCAGAAGATACCACTGCGAAACATACCTTTCGGAGTAGTAGTAGCCATAGGTGTTTTGTTAGAAGCAGGGCCAATTCTCATGGGCCTAGTTGAACAGGGAACACCATTCATTTCAGTCATAGCCCGTTGTTGTTCACCCTCATCCCCAAATTTAACAAATCCATATCCCTTGGAACGGCCAGTGTTCCTATCAGTCACAACTTTTGCACCCTTGACTGATGAGTACACGCCGGCAAATGTTTCTTGTAGGAGGTAATCTGTAACATCAGCAGACAAATCTCCAACAAATATAGTGTAGTCAGGCGTATCATCTGTGCGCCTTTGACCAGCACCAGGAGAAGCCCAGTTCAGGCGGAAAGTTTGCTCAGCATTGGGCATCAGTGCACCATTGTAGGTTTGTAAAATATTTTCCGCAGCAGCATGAGTTCTGAACTCCAGAAACCCGTAATGCTCAGACTGACCTGTTTGCTTGTTACGGATTACCTTTGCAGATACAAGCTGAAGACAGAAGGCATCAGTTGGTTATCATAGAACAACTGATAAACCATAATAGATAAACAACTAAATCGTTTGAACAAGGGATAGAATATTATATTAAAATTCTTAAGGCTAAGAAGCATGACAAGTCACACGCCCCCACCCTCGAAAAAAATTTGTTCTCCTACTTGATTATAGATGGTCAACTATGTAACCTGTAAACAGTGTACCAGACAGAACAGTTTGCCATACAAAAAGAAGCAAATTCTCTTTCCTGGTTTACCAAAACTTTGTCAAAATAAGATTCATTATCTACTCAGGTTATCCCATAAGCAAAATTTTTTATTTCCATTAAT
This sequence comes from Fraxinus americana, assembly GCA_035079005.1. Classification (NCBI taxonomy): domain Eukaryota; kingdom Viridiplantae; phylum Streptophyta; class Magnoliopsida; order Lamiales; family Oleaceae; genus Fraxinus; species Fraxinus americana. Next base: position 5,048,003 of record CM068707.1, on the reverse strand, counting down.
ACATAGTAATCGTGAGAAAAGATACACAACAGACTGCATAAATTGATCAAAATATCCAACATTGACAAAATTATCAAAAACACAAAATACAGAAACACTCCCGTAAATTTTTTACCAAAAATATATATACCTCGCCAGTATGGTAGAAGCAAGAAGTGAGATAATTCTCGTCCATCCAGTACTGAAGGTCCCCGATCCAAAGCGACCGAACCTCATCGGGTCCACCAGGGGCCACTGCAGGAGCAGAAACATTTGCTGGCGCGGCACCGTACTGCTGTTGCTGTTGGAATGGTGGTTGTTGGGCCCAGGGTTGTGGAGCTTGAGGAGGCATCATCATCCATTGCTGAGGCGGGTACTGGTGTTGCTGTTGCTGTTGCTGGTGCTGATCCATTGCCATTGGCGGTGGGACAGCTCCTCCGGGTTGTTGCATCATTATGAATTGAAACTGAAATTCCTTAACCCTAATTAAAAATTGAGAAAATTACGTGATGAAAGTGAAAATTAAAGGGAAAATAAATAGGAAATTTAGCTAAACCTAATTCGATAGGGTTTGAAGAAATGGACGGGACGTAATGAATAGCGGCGAAGGAGCCTTATACTTGAGTATTGATAGAGAGTCGGTGCTGGCAGAGTACATTAAAGTCGCTATAACATAACACGACTTTGTGTACACGCGACTTTAATCATATCGGTTTGTCGTATAGATTCTGGTTGTCATGTCGTCTGTGGCGTGTTTGGTTGAGATTTGAAAAAAAAAACATCCATTCTTTTCTTTTCTTTTTATATTATAAGAGAAATAAGCAAATACATTTTTGAACAAAAACCTTCCTCAAAACACTCAAACGTGTTTGGCCAAAATAAGCACTTAAAACTACTTTGAGCCCTTGTTCGTGGGAATTAAAATCAAATTTTTAATCGATTATGATAAAAAAAAAAAAAGTCAATAAAATGTGAGGTTGAACAGTTATGAGTCTCAGATAATATTTGACTTTGATTTAGATCCCACCAAACAAGGGTTTAATTTTTATTTAATCTCGTTTCTCAATCGAACCCGCTCTTACAAATTTATGTCAAAATGAGAGGAACGTTGAATTAGGGGTATTATAGGTAGCTTACAATTTTTTTAAAATATATATATATATATATATATATATATATATATATATATATATATATATATATATATATATATATATATATATCTTACTTATTTTTAACTATAATTAATAAAAATTATTTATTTTTACATACATTCTTACGAATATATTAACTTGTGTTTCACGTGGGTTATCGCCAACAATTAAAAAAAGTTCAAACGATTGTGTAAAGAACAAATCTCTTAAGACAAAGTTCCAAAATTAAGTGTTTTATTTATGAAGATTACAATTGGGAATTAGCAAAACGCCTCCAAGGAGCACAAGCACACGAAGTAAATTGAAAGTTTGTACTTTGAAAATAAATGAATTGAAGTTACATATTTTCTGTTGAGAGTGATTGATTCGAGGTCTTTCTTTCTATGTCTTCTTTTCCTTTTTATACTCATTTGACGATTTTCTCTGTAGAACTGTTTGGAAACTGCTGGCGCTCTATAACTATCCACTTTCTTCGTGATGGCTGACTTGTCAAGGAACTATCGTTCGCAACTGTTGTTGTTACTCTTGTTGTTTAACTGCTTGTAATCGAGATTCTTGGATCGTGGGATGTGATAAGGTTGCTCAATAACCATCGTTTTAAGTGATCACAAGACACCGTATTCGCTCAAATCTTGAGCGACTCAAAAGCTTGGGCGAGAATGAGATCATCGCTCTGGGCGATAGTAAGGCGCTTCATTCGCTCAGATCCTAGATGTCCTACAGGCTTGGGCGATGACAGTACTTTGTTTATGGGTCTCCGCAATATTTTATAATGGTTTCATTTTGGCCTATATCTTGAACTTCTTATTGGGCTCTAGTTCTTGGACCATTTAATTTGGCTTCATTTTTTGGATGTCAACAATTACCCCCAATATGGCAGAATTAATACCAATTATTAATTTTTGTCATATTCTTCCTTTGTATTTTCCGGTAATACTTAAATTTCAATCATTAATTCAGTTTGGCGGTAACCCTTCTACAACCTGAAAAGTGTAACGTTACACACCCCTATAACCTAAAAGACACGCCACTTCGTCGCGTCATTACATTCACGTCTTTACATCGTGCTTCTCTATAAAGGTCATTGTTCATCACCTTACTTCTTTACTACGCTTCTCAAGAACTCTCCACAACGTCCGTATTTCGTTGCAAATGGCGACTTCACAAACTCATTCCGATAACTCCCTTATTTTCGAGGAATTCCAAAACCGCATTACCAAACCATATGTAAATTCAAGCTTTCTTTCACAAGCCCGCCATGACCGCAATGAATTCTACCTGGGTCCATCGTTTAATGATGCTGAATATATTGGGCAAGCGGCAGTGGGTCAGTTATTCACTTGCACTGAAAGCCCTCATTTTCTGAACTCTCTACCATTGAAGTCAATCAGCGAGAAAGGTATTCGCACTTGGCCTAAAACTGATGCTAGTTTCCGTAGATAGCATGCACGCATGGTGAATCATGGTCCTACCAAAGCGACTTTTGATCGTGATAGGATTTCGAAACTTATTAGAAATTACTCTCCATCCTCCTATTTATAACACAATGCTTTTTCCTATTACTCTAAGTTTTTGGTCTTTTGAGTATAATACTTTTGTTTTTTCCATTGGCCCAATGTACATTACCTTAAGGGATGTTGGAGCCCTAGTAAATCTTCCGCCCTTGGGCGATACCATTTTTCCTGGCATTTTGATCGTCGGTGCTGTCCCAAAGTTTGACAAAAAACTTACTGAGTCCTATTCGAGCATGCAAGGCCTTTATATTGCATCTAGCTCTGAGCCTTTTCACGTTGAGCGTGTAGCCTTTCTTCAAGTCTGGCTTTGTAAATATGTCATTTGTGTCCCCAAACCCGAAACCTTCTATAAGTTATTTTCCCATAGCTCATGAGTTGGTGCGTGGTAGGTCTTTGAATCTATGTTCGATCTTTTTAGCCGCCTTTTATAGAGGCATGGCTTTCCTCCAATTTCAATTAAGGAATTGTGCATCTCCCACTAGCAGTGGGCCCCTTTAGCTAGTTCAATTGTAGTTGAGAGCATACTTTCCCCTGCTTGGTGCTCCACCATCTCCTCCTAGATCGGTCAGTTGTTATGGACTATTCATCCATCAATTGAACCCTGTGAATATGTCCATTATGGACTTTTTCACGTTCTTTTACAATTTGAATTCAACGCCTTCCTTTTTTTCCTTTTTATCCTCATCAAGTCCCTATTTATGTGCGACCTCTTTCTACTCTAGCTGAAATGAGCACTTTCTTGCCAATTTAGGCTCAATTCTTGATTAGGAGAGAACTGTTCCATGACATCGTAACTGGGACAAATGTCAAGGCAGGGGTTCAGATATATGCTTCCCAATTTTTTGCTCCCTAGCTTGGTTTTAGCCAAATGTTGCATGTTCATCCCTGTTATTCTAGAAACTTAGCAGAGCGTTTCCATACTATAAATAAAATCGAGGCACAAGCCATTGATGCCCGTAATATTATTTTGACCAAGGATTTTTCTTTGGCTCCTTTTAATCCCACTGCTGTCACTCATCCTCTTTTTGACCAACTTTGACCATCGGTGAAACGCAGGTTGTTCACAACTGATACTAATTGTGCCTTCCACTTGCTGGATCGGCCAAAGACTTCATCTACTTCTCCTCTTCTGGCCACCCCATGTCCATTAGGAATCACATTTCTCCTTCTCACTCGCCACATGTTCGTGCTAAACAACATATTCTTCAATCGGTTCCCCATTTGCTCAAGCTAGTACAACTAAAGGTGCTTCCAGCTTCAAACGGCCAGCCTCAACTTCACCAATTTTGTAGGGTGATGATGATGATGCTCTTCTCATTCTTAGAAGAAAGGTAATTGAGTTTGTTTGTTCATGAAAAAAATCCTCCATGGGTTAATGCTTTACCTGAATTTTCCCAGAAGAGTTCAACTTCTCTTTCGAAGGCTCTAGTCTTAGCAGCCCCTGCTCCATTGCCTCCTACTGAAGCTGCTTCATTCAAGTCATCTGATGTAGGGGTTTTGCCTAAAGGGAAATCCATAGCCCCAGAGTATTTACCACAACTACTTGGAGAGCTGCCACCTTCCCAGGGCGTTGACCCCCCAGGTGTTGAGCCGGAAGGTAATACATATCTTAATATCTTTACCCTTGCTTGTACTATTAGCTTTCAATTCATTGCTTCTTGAATTCTGCAGAGGTTCCCATGGATCTGCCCATTGTGGCAGAGCCTACTCGTCCAGATAAGGAGAAGTCTCCACAGGTGGCTTAGTCAACCAATGACGTGCCCGAACTTTCCAAAGTTGCTGATGAGGTAGCCTATGTCTCATTTTTCATCTTCACCTCATTTACTGTAGTGAAAATGCTAAGCTTGCATTTTTTTTTATAGAAAGCTGATGTCATCGTGCATTCCATCCAGGATTTGTTCACTTCTTGAGAACAGTAAGAACATCTCGCCCTTCCTCAACCAATCATCCTTCTGCTTCTTCTGCTGTAATCTCGGAAGAAAATATGAAGGTTCTCAAGCAATTAGTACTTGAATATGTTTCTTTCATGGACATGGATATCGGCAAAACCAGTGCTGCTAAACGAAGAGATAAATTTGAGCTTTTGAGCGCAAAAATGACTCAAGCACTTAAGCTTCATTCGCTTGACATTTCATCTGATTTTAAAGTGACGTTGAAGATTATCCATTCCAAAATCAGCTCTTTGTTAAACAGGAACGTCGAGTTGAAGGCCAAGAGTACTCAGTATCTCTATGTTGTATCTGAAAATGAGTCTTTACTTCAAGAGATTGATAAATCCAAGGTCGAATTAAATGAAATCTCCTCTGAAGTTATGGTTGAGGATTCCTTGATGATAAGCTTAGCTGCAGAGATAAAGGAACTCCAAGCAAAGATGGACAACTGTAGGGCTAGATTATCTGCCAAGAAGCGTAATGCTTCCCAAGGAGTTGAGCGAACTAAGTCTTTGGTTGAGCGTTATACAAAGTTGGAAGTTGACGATGATGTTGCAACTGAGTTGTCTACTGTTTCTTCTAAGAAGAGCGAGGAATTGAGGAAACTTAGGGAACAAATGCGTTCAGTTTGGGGTAAACTGTAATTAAGACATTGATGCCTTTATTCTCCTTGTAATTTTATGCCCGCAGCCACTGTTAATTTGAATGTAACGATAACCAATGTCATTAATGAAACGACTATTTTATTTACTTGCGTAATAATTGACGTCTTCTTCAATTGTCAACCCCCAAGTATTTAATTACCTGGTGCTAAACTCGTATACATTTCCCCTCATGGAATCTTTACACGAAGCAAAACTTTTGGTATTTCGATCTTATTTTCCAAACTTTTGGGTCATTTAATTTCGATTACTATGCATGTAAGTGGTCATTCATATTCCGTCTCTTCACCTTCACAGCTCTATAAATGCGTATGTGTTATGCATTTGTCATTTTCATCTTCATTCTCCACAAAATCAGCTTACTTGCCATCGTTTGGCATTTTGGATAATTAATCAACTATCATTTGATCTATTATCCATTTCGCTGTCTGTCTTGATATTACATTTGGTATGGGAGATATAGGAAATGTTCTTTGGCCAATGAAGGTATTCTCAGCGCCTCCATTTATATTCTCCAAATGGAGTTCTAGATGAGAGGCAATTATTTGTTGCAAGTGCTTCTCAGGCCACTTGTCTGCTGAGAGTGCTTCTCAGCCTTCTTGCCGTCATTGCATAAATGCATTTAGGAAGGCGGTTAAGGCTAATTCGCCCTTTTCTTCGTGATTGATAGAAGAATGATGACAACATACTTCCAATTGCGGCTTATAGAGCATCTTGCATTTTGTATTTCACAGTTTGTAATGAATATTTAATAATAAAAGAATTTATTTGAACGTACTTCATTCTTGTTTTATTTAATCATGATCGCTCAGCAATGCTATTTATTTATGTTTTTATTTGTTTACTTTCCCATAAGGAAGGAACGTATTTTTTTAAATATTTGCCGTTAATGAATCTCACATGCTTAGTGCCATCTAAATCTTCTAAATGATAGGCTCCATTAGGCAATATGCTTTTCACTTTATATGGCCCTTCCCAATTGGGCGACCATTTGCCATACTTTGAATCTTTGCTATCCAAAGGGAGTATTGTTTTCGAAACCAATTCGCTAGACTAAAAGATTTGGTTATAACTTTTTTGTTATAAAATTTAGCCATTTTTTATTTTTGAACTTACAATCTATCTAGGACATCCAACTTTAATTCGTCCAACTCCAATAGGTTTTGGGCTAATGACTCGGCATACTCGCCATCACTTAAATTATGTTGCAAACACACTCTGATCGATTGCACATTAATTTCCATAGGTAAAACAACCTCATGTCCATAAGTAAGTTGAAAAGGAGTAACTTTGATACTTGAACAAGGCGACGTCCTGTAAGCCCATAAAGCTTTATTTAAACATTCGTGCCAATTTCTGGCATTTTCATTTATCATTTTTCTTATGATTTTTTTAGAATCTTATTAGAAGATTCTACATGCCCATTAGATTGAGCGTAATAAGGTGTTGAGTTTACTAACTTAACTCTAAACTCGCTCAAGAATTCCTTCACTTAGATCTTCATTAAGGGAAGTTCCGTGATCCACCATCAAAGTTTTTGAAATCCCAAATCTATAAATAATTTGGTTACGAATAAAATTTATGACACTTTTTTGAGAGATCTCTTTTAAAGGTATCGCTTCTACCCATTTAGTGAAAAAATTTGTTGCAACTATTATAAATGTATGTTGCTTTGACGGTGGGGGATAAATCTTCCCTATCAAGTCTATCGCCCAACCTTTGAACGACCAGGGTTTAATAATGTGTGTCATTTCTCTTGCTGACGCTCTTTGTATCGGACCATGCTTTTGACATGCTAAACAACTCTTTGCATACTGAACACATAACTATCCCATTTTGGACCAAAAGTATCCACTCCTCACAATCAATCATCTCATCATTTGGCCAGCTTGAAGGGCTCACACATATCCCTTCATGCACTTCAGCCATGATCGTTTTGGCTTCTTGCAAACTCACATATTTTAGTAGTATACCATCTGAGAGTTTCTTAAATAGCTCATCATTTATCAATGCATAATTCAACGAATGCAACTTCATTTTCCTACCACTATCCTTATTAGGTTCTTTCAAGAACCTTTTAATCTCTACCCTCCAATCTATTGCATCCCCATCTTGTATGCAATGAACTCCAATCCTTCTCGCCCTCCTTTGTACTACGGGCAATATTACTCCATCCTGACAAGTAGATTCCGAATTTAAAACTTTTGAATAACCAGAAGCCATTTGGGCTAATTCGTTTGCTATATCATTATATATCTTATTAACATATTGAATCTCTACTTGGTCAGATTCTTCCAACAATTCTTGGGCGATTTCATATTGACTTATGACAGAATCACTTTGGCATTTAAAATCACCTATTAATTGGTGAATTACCAATTGAGAATCGCCCCTAATGATCACATTCTTTATTTTCATATCTACTAACAACTCTAAACCCACGATTAATGTTTCGTATTTGGCTTGATTATTAGTACACATTCTATCCAAGGTGAAAGAAAATTTATTATAAATCCCCAAGAGATTTATCAAAACTATACCTACCCCTACACCTCTAGAGGTTTTTGATCCATCAAAATACAAAACCCAATGTTTTAATTCGAATGAATTGATCTCCGACTCAATCTCCTTAGGTATGTTGAGGTATGGATGATCGGCCAAAAGTTAGCCAATGCTTGATTTTTTACTACCTTTTGGGGTATGTATTGTATCTCGAATTCCGACAATGATAGAGTCCAAAGGCTTATCATTTGGTGTAATATAGGACGAGAAAACATATACTTAACTAGATTTGCTTTAGAAACTAAATAAACAGTTACAGGCCGTAAATAAGCCCTTAGTTTTGTACATGTGAAATATAAAGCAAAACATAATTTTTCAATAGCATAGTAATTACATTCACATTTTGTTAACCGTCTACTCAAATAGTAAATCGCCATTTCTTCACCAAATTGGTCTTTTTGCGCAACCATTCCAACTATCGATTCTTGTTCAGCCGATACACCATACTAGTGAACTTGATAAATATGTTTTCAGACTTTTAAAAGTCTTTTGATGCTCTTCTTTTCAGACGAATTCGTCCTGAATTTTCAGCTTTAAAAGAGGCGAAAAAACTTTCATTCGCCCTGCACAATTAGAGATAAAGCGTTTTAAAAAGTTTACTTGGTCTAAAAACCTTTGCAATTCTTTTTTGTTGTTAGGTGGTTTGGCCTAAACATTCGCTTTATTCTTATAGAGTTCAATCCCTCTTTTATGTACTAAAAAATCAAGGAAATTTCCCGCATTAACACCAAATGCACATTTCAAAGAATTCAACTTTAGTTTGTATTGCCTCATTCGCTCAAATGAACGTTTTAGTTGTTCAAAATGGTCTTCATCTTTAATAAATTTGACCACTATATCATTTACATAAATTTCGACAAACTTGCCTATCATATCATGAAAAATCAAATTCATTACCCTTTGATAAGTTGCCCCTACATTTTTCAGGCCTAAAGACATAACTATCATTCAAAGCACCCTAAAGCCCCAGGGCATCTGAAGGCAATTTTGTGTATATCTTCTTCAGTTATGTAAATTTGATTGTATCCTGAATATCCATCCATAAAAGAATACATCACGTGTCCGACGGTTGAATCTACTAAAGAGTCCACCATTCAACATATCTGACTGTCCTAATAAAATATATGTACACCCTTAGGCATTGGATATTTATCTTTGGGCGTTGCTAAGTTTAAGTTTCTAAAATCTATGCACACCCTTAATTTACCATTCTTTTTAAATACTGGTACAATATTAGACTACCATTCAACATATCTAACAGTCATAATAAAACCCGCTTTTAATAATCGCTCAATTTCTTTCTTTACATCAGAAAGTATATTAGGGGCAAAACGCCTAGGAGGTTGTTTATGAGGTTTAAAATTTGGCTTAGTTGATAATTTATGTTCTACCAAATTTTTATCTAAACCAGACATGTGTTCATATTCCCAAACAAAACAATCCTTTTATTCTTTTAATAAAACGATTAATTTATTGCTAACCTCTTGACTAAGCATCTGGCTGACAAATGTTGGGCGATCTTCTCCTTCGTCGTCGATATTCACCTTAACCAAGGGGTCTTGTGCTTGCACATATCCAAGCTTTGTGATCCCCATTACCTCATCGCCTAGGTTCCTTGTGAGCACTTCCTCTTCTAAGCAATCCACCTTATTGATTTCTCGACCCATATTATGCTCCAACTCGAACACTGTCAATTTGTCTTCCAACATCTTTAATGTCGTTTCTTCTCTCATCTTGTCTTTACATTCTTTATTAAAAGCCATTAACTTGATTTTGAAGGCCTGAATATCGGCAATTTGTCCTTGTTGCTGACAACTCATTTAAAATTCCTTGAATACCTTTTTGCCAATTACTGGCTCTTCCAGGGCCACTATGTTTGGCCTCATTTAACTGAACATTTCAGTAAGTGCATCTACTAAAAATGACACTTCACTCTGTGCGACAATTTGAATCCCTTTCCTGCTCTTCATTCTCTTTGTTTTTGATTTCATTGGCTAATAAATAATTATTAGCCATGACAGGAGGTAACGTACCGAACTGAATAGTGAGGGGTTGCTCTGGATCTTCTTCATCTTTTTTCCCTTGCTCAAACTTTGATCTCCCGGAAGAACTTTCTCGTAACTCCTTCATTGATTCACCAATACCAGTCTCTTTACTATCTTCGAGAATGTTTTGGTTGACCACTTCGAGTAGTTTAGGCGCCTTAGGATGTTGCAATCCTTGTTGTTGCCTCATCATTCGTCCATAATTCAGTTAAAATACCCTTGTTGAGTTCTAGGTATCTCATTGAAAGGTATCAGCCTTCCTGCATTATATTGGAATGAATGTCATACATTTGGTTGACGAGGTTGCGGCCTAAATGTCCTCCCATTATTTATTGGCATGAACTACATCTCAAAAAGCGATCCCCTATAGAATGATATACATCTCACTCCAACAGGTTGGATTGGACAAAATTAGGGCGATGGTGATGTTGTCATAGTCCTAGTCTGTCCACATTTGCATCTACTTCTTTTTTGTATCTAGTACACAAGACGCCCTCATCTTTTCTAGGCTCTTTCCATTTGTACGCTCGAAGACGCTGGGATATGACTCAGAATCTTATTCTCCATCGTCTGCAACCAACTTAAATTTTGGCAACTTATTTTTTAAACCTGTCAATACCATGTTCACCCCAAGTAGCTGTGAGAAAGAATTTTCATCCGCTGCCATTTTTTTTTCTTCGAACGTGATCCGCCATGACTCAATTGCATCATGTAATACATGACGAAAGACCAAATAGTGATTAGTCATATGTGACCATACATTATGTCATTTACAATATTTTTTACCCTTAATTTGCTCAGGGTCTGGCAATTTATGCTTATCGCTCAATTTTATCTGCTCATCCTTATACAGTTTGTCAAATATAAGGTCAACTTTTATCACATCAAATTAAAACATTGTAACTTTTTTGTTTTCATCTTTTATAGGCTCATTCTTGCCCATGCTCTGGGTTTGGCCATCATAGGACAAACATGCGCATCTCCCTTAATTAATTCGGTCAAACATACTTCAGTTTGATCATAATATTCATCATTAATAGTATGAACGTCGAAATTTAGGTCTCTATAATAAGTCCCCTTGCTAGAGTTTTTCATTTGTTATTCTTCTCTTATCAATCGTTCATATCTAATCACATTCGCGCTAAGTTGGAAACGATCAGGAAATTCCCCGTCCTGAAATTTCTTTTTCAAATCAAAACCCAAACAACTTTGAGCGATTTTGACGAATTCTTTCGGGCAGAGGTACGGAACATTTGCTCTTGATTGTTTTAAACATTTGAAGAAAACCTTCTACCCATTCGTTTGACATTTGACGTAAATTCGTCAAATCGGCCAAAGTGACTTCAGATCCAGTCTTATAAAACTGAGTGTGGAGCAATTGTTCTAGTCGTTGCCATGTTTGAATAGAGTTTGCGGCAAATTAATGAACAAGGAGAAAGCTACTCCTGTTAAAGAACTAGGGAACGGTCTCATTTTGTGATAGTCAGTTACTTTACCACTTTGCAATGTGAATCGCCCTATATGTTCCAGAATAGACACTTCTCCTAGACCCGTGAATAATGAAAATTTGGCACTTTGTACCCTCTAGGCCACGGATATGCTTGATCTACCCAATCAGGATATGGCTTTGTATAAGTCGACCTAATAACAGGACGTACCCCAAAATCCATTTGATCCTGCACTATTTCCATAATTTGATTCCTCAACATAACATTGAGATCATATGAAATTCCTACGGGTTGGTTCATTGGTTGAGTTACTTGAGGCCTAATGTTTGGTCCTTGGTTGGCGACAAAAACGCTGTTATTCAGACCATTATTACCGTTGGTTTGAGTGTTTCCGCCATCGACACGCGGGGTGTTCTGTCCATTACTTTGGACATTGTCTCTTAAATTTGGTTCTCCCCAAGTTTGACATCCCATTACCACAATTCAAATTTGGCATTCCACTACCCCATTAGTTTGAAGTAGATGGTCCAGAATGTGGTTATATTCCTTGATTCGAACTTAGGACTGGGGAATGATGTCCCACAATTGCCCTGGTTTGAAAGTGATTCTCTATGTGTACAACTGGTTGACATATTTGGCCCACTAACTTATTCATAATTTTATTTAATGTATTTAGTTGTTTGGTCATGTTGTTATAATGTAAATTCCCATTTTGGGTAAATCTTTCCATATTATGAACATTTCGTAGATTTACCTGTTCAACGACATTCTGTATGAGTTCCCCAAGCAATGCACGCATGGTTCGAGGAGTCAACTCTGTTATTGGCTCGTAGGGACTTTGACTGCTTTGACTTTGTCCCTCTATTCGTAGAAAGCTTTCCTGCTCCTCATATTGTTCGATTACAACTGGACTACTCCTTAGCTTGCGGTTCTTTATTAGAATTCTTATGAGGCATAATGTTTCACTTTTCGTATCCTAAAACACCAATGGTCCTATTGGGCATTGCCAGATTGTTTCGAGCGGATTATCGCTAACAATTAAAAAAGTTTCAGACAATTGTGTAAGGAACAGACCTCTTGAGATAAAGTTTCAAAAATGGGTGCTTTATTTATGAAGATTACAATTGGGAAGAAGCAAAACGCCTCCAAGGAGCACAAACACACGAAGTAAATTGAAAGTTTGTGCTTAGAAAATAAATGAATTGAAAGTACATATTCTCTGTTGAGAATGATTGATTTGGGGTCTTTCTTTCTATGTCTTTTTTTCCTTTTTATACTCCGTTGACTCTTTTCTGTGTAAAATTGCTTGAAAACCGCTCGGCCCTCTATAACTACCCACTTTCTTCGTGATGGCTGACTTGTCAAGGAACTGCCGTTTGCAAATGTTGTTGTTACTCTTGTTGTTTAACCGCTTATAACCGAGATTCTTGGATCGTGGGATGTGATAAGGTTGCTCAATAACCGTCGTTTTAAATAATCACAAGGCACCATATTCGCTCAAATCTTAAGCGACTCAAAGGCTTGGGCGAGAATGAGATTATCGCTCTGGACGACAGTAAGGCGCTTCATTCGCTCAGATCCTGGACGTCCTGCAAGCTTGGACGATGATAGTACTCTGTTTATGAACCTCCGCTATATTCTACAATGGTCTCATTTGAGCCTATATCTTGAACTTCCTAATTGGGCTTGGGCTCCAATTCTTTGACCATTTAATTGGGTTTCATTTTTTGTATGTCAACAACTTTTTTCTATAACATATTTAAATAACTTATTTTCCTTTTATTTTTAAGTAATTTTTACCTCAAAATTATAAATCTTTGTTTGATCGAGATTAAAATTAGATTTTTATTAAATTTTGATAAAATTCTAATTCATACAAATAGGGATTGCAACGAGTCGAAGTCGGGGTCGAGGTCGGGGCGAGGTCCTCGCCATACAATTTTCCGTCCCGTTCATGTCCCGTTATCCGTTTAAGGCGGGGTTGGACCTTTGTCCCGTTTACTATCCCGTTTATTTTTTAAAACAGTTTTTGATAATTCATTTTATTGTTCACATTCATTAAAGTGAGATAATAATATATTTTTAAATATTTATTTATTTTTATAAGTTAAATTATTCAAATATATTTGGTAAATAAAGACTTTTATTATTTATAATATTTTTTTATATAATTTTAGTTACCATTTTCTATTAGAACTAATGAAATTACGTGAAATTTTTCATTTGAAATATTGAATTCTAAAAATAAATAAATAAAAATTTAAACGGGGAGCGGTACCTGTACCCACCTCAAGGCGAAGTTACCTGCCTTGCCCATGACCCGAATCTCCAATTAAGCGGGTAATCATCATCTCATTCGGAACGGGGTTCACGGGTATCAAGTTTGTCGGATTTTTTTTGTCATTCCTACCTACTAGGAGCAAAGTAAATTCGCGCATTTCAACTTAATTAATTTTTATCCAATTTAAAATTATCATTTTAGCAGGGTAGGCAAGAGAATATTCTAGATTGTATTAGGGCAATAATCTCAAAATTCTGCAAAAGGAAGCCCCTGTAAAATAAAATAAAAAGTTGGAACGTGCGCGTAAATTCGTTCTGTTCCCCGTACCACCATTTCTCCAGGTTTCATTCTCCTTCAGATCTCCTCTGCAATTTCTCAATTCATTCTCTATACTGTGTTCCGATAATCATTACTAAATCCCAACAATACAGTACTCATATTCAACAAGCGAAGTACAGCGATCAAATGGGTTGCAGGAAGGAAGGATTGGTAGAAGATGCTAACAACAAGGCGGCTATGGCTGCTTCAGTGAGTGATGCTCTGCTATTAGCAACGATGTGCATTGTTGGCCTCCCGGTTGATGTTCATGTCAAAGATGGCTCTGTCTATTCTGGAATCTTTTACACCGCGTCTGTTGACAATGACTATGGTATCATGGAATTTATTGTTATGCTTTTTGCATGTTCTATCCGTGTTTCTTTGATTTATAGAATATATTTCCGAGTATTGTTCATTGTGTCGTCTCTTTCTGGATTTTGGGTAGATGGGTTTTCGTTGTTTTGCTCGATTTGTATTTCCGTTGGGTATCTGGGGGTATTGGTTCAATTTCCCTTGTTTTCATATCAAATTGAGTTACTTCTTCTGATTGGATTTGAGAAGTCAGGATTTTGGGTTTTTGAATTCCATTTGTAGATACATTAACAATTGCTAATAAAAATGTTTATATAGTACAACTGAATGGAAGTGTAATGATAGATACTGAAGAAAACTTTGATAATTTGTTTATTGATTGATTGATTTGTATTTTGTCTAGCTATTGTCCTGAAGAAAGCGAGGATGATTAAGAAGGGGAATCGAGGTACCAATGTAATGAATGGAAGTTTGATAGAGACACTTATAGTTCAATCAGAAGATCTTGTACAAGTTGTTGCAAAGGCAAGTAGCTTTTGGTTTTTTCATTTTTGGAAGTTCAAATAAACGTGATGATTTGATGTCTGATGAGAGTTTTCTGTAATAAATTTTTGTATATGTTTAGGGAGTTCCTCTTCCTGCAAATGGAATTACTGGATACGGAGGGGGTGATAGTGTAGAGGATATTGCAGACATCAGTGAAGGCTTAAAGAAAGAGGAGAAAGCGACAGAACCGAACGAGTCCAATGGGGATAAAAGCCACAGAAGTCAAACAAGGTAAAATGTCTACAACACTTTTCTCAGCCAGTATTATTTGGCAACTCAAGATTCATCTTCATCTATGGAATAGGAGATTTTTGGGGTGGGACTATGAAGTATTTGAAAAAATTCTGCACACAAAAATAATCTTAAAAAATCATCCAATATTGATTACATATAGATTTCAGTAAGATGCTTTGGACCTTTTAATTTGTTGCTTCAGAAATTAGTTTCTGGGGGCCATCCTGATAAATAGAGAAGTTGTGGAGTATAAAGTCTTAAGATACCCTTTACATGCAGGTCTTCTGCCAAAAAGGAGAGTGGTTTTGATTGCATTTCTACAGCTAAGAAGGCAAATGTCGCAGCCAATTCTGCAAGAGATTTTTCAGAGGTGAATATTATTAAAGTAAAAAATGGTGAACATCCCCGCTGATAAGAAATATGCACGGCTACTGTTTTGTAAAATGGAATGAAATATGCAATTTGTTCCATTTTGTGAATTTGTGCCTGAGCATTTTTTCAATTTCCTGCTGCATATCATTAGAATCACTTTCAACTCTGAGGTGGTTGGATTAATATTTTACT
The DNA here is from genome assembly GCA_035079005.1 of Fraxinus americana. Taxonomy (NCBI): domain Eukaryota; kingdom Viridiplantae; phylum Streptophyta; class Magnoliopsida; order Lamiales; family Oleaceae; genus Fraxinus; species Fraxinus americana. The sequence continues at coordinate 5,032,453 of CM068707.1, read as the reverse complement.
AATCTTTTGCTGATGCAGAAACAAGAAGTACTCGCTGTTTCGGTTGATGGAAGGTAGAAATTAGCATTAAAATTGCTTTTCTTTTTCTCTAAAATTCTCTGTTGCATATCCATTAGTTTTGGCATGTCTTCATGTTTTGGCATTTTGTTGGCTTTATTTCCTCCAAGCTTGATGTTGAATGCAGGGCCAAACCCTCATTAATGAATTTTCCATGAAGAATAACTGATATTCTGCTGATGTTGTACAAAAATTGCTACTAGTGATCGTGTTTCAGCCTTTTTAGGTGGTTATTATTATTATAGTGGACAATCAATATTCACCCAGTTCTTTGCAATTTACCTGTTTATGGCTGTTCTTTTAAGGAATCATTTTTATTGCTTGTCTTTTTTCTTTCTCTTTCTACGTCTTTTCTACTTTTTTTTTGGTTTTCGATATTAATCTTAGTAAGTTTATTATCTCATCAACACATTCTATTAATTATTAATGACAGGCAGGTTGGGGATGGCTCACAGGACAAGCTAAGGGATTGCAGGGATAACGAGTTTCTAGATGAGAAAACTGTATGTTGGTATCAACATAAGCTCAATGCATTCGGTCAAAGTTGTTTTCTTCTATCTTTATTCTACTAGATTGACATAATTTAATGTCTCTCTACTTTGCAGAGCCATGAAGTTCAAGGCTTAAGCAGTAAGTCTCACTAGTGTTCTTATTGGTTGAAATAATTTGATAAAATACCATCTCATCGAACATCTTCCATGGTAGGAAGTGGATTTTATGTGTTGTGCATATATTTTTTTCATACATGTATTTTTCTGCTGTACGCTGGGGCAATTGGGGCATTGGAGCTTGATGGCTCAGCAAGATGAGCATGGCTCTGACTTGGAACTAAAATTGTTGCTGGACAGGAAAGATAATAAGTAGCTGGCTGTTTTTGTTTCTCGTCGGCCAAAATTTTGAGAAGTGTTTGGTGCTTGTAATTGATGGGTTTGTTTTCAGTAGAGCAATGAAGACATTTCTGGCATGTTAAGGGAGATGTAACTATGTAAGCAGCACATTTGAATGATGTTTTAGGGACTTTAGGAGCTTTTAAGTGTTTAGGATTATGATTTCAAGAGAAGTTTATACGGAAGTTTTACAGTGTAACAAAACTCAAACATCTTGTTGATGAATTTGAAGGATGGCACTGCAGATTTAATATGAGCGAACAATGATGGCCCATTGACCCCCACAATTTTTCAGGCATTACAATTTATGACTAGGGTTGGAATTGCATAGTAAAGTCAATGTGAAGTACGTTTGCTGAAGTTGTTTCTAAGTCTTCAATAATAAAAAGGAAGCTTGAATTCGTGTATGTGAAATTTCACCATCCACTCAAACCACAATTGATCTGAACGAAGACCAGTAAACTGTACTCACAACTATTCATTAGTAATTGCCAATTGGAAACTGAATCGAGATTTGAATGAAGTTTAAACTAACCTCTGAGATCCTGGAATCTTTGGTAGTTTAAGCCTTTACGACAATATTTGAAACAAACTTTCCGAATGATAGAATTGGTTCTCAGGACATTGTTAGTTGATATGCCTAAATGCAATGGTTATCCTTGCTAGACCAGTAAATCAGAAACTTCTTTCCTTCTTGTGCATGATAGTAAATTCATTCATGTTCCTGTTCCTACCTTTCCTTCTACTTTGACTGGGTTAGACTGTGAGTTTCTATTTAGTGGATGCTTCTTCTTCTTCTTCTTCTTCTTCTTTTTATCTAGTTATTCTCTGGGTATGTAATTGTATTTGTTTGCATATAGTAGGTGTTTGTGAACCATCAACTGCTGCTGAGAGCATTCCTGATGAAACAAATATGCAAAGAGCACCAACAGGAGTATCTTCTGCTTGTCCTGCAGCACTTGATTATGAGATGCAAGAGAGCCCCAGTTTAGAGGAGACACCATGTTCTGAAGTTCCTGCATCTGGTGTTTCTGTAGCTGCCACACCCACTGTGGATATTGCTTCAGAATCACTTCTCAGTTCATCCTCGACTTCCACTCGATCAGTGCTTCCAAATCTTTCAAGTTTTAATAGAACTGCTAAGGTAACTGGAATTTTAGACCTTTGAAATTTTAGCTAACATATCTTATGATAACCATTTTGTTAAAATTAATGAGGATGGAAAACCGTAAGGATGGGCCCAAATGACTATAGTAAGGCTTTATTGAGTTCAGCTGAGAATCAGGACTTCGAACCACATAAATTTTTGATAACCTTACTCAACATTTTTGTGGTGTTTGGGATAAGCTTCACTCTGTTGCTAGACTGTCAATATTTGCACAAGTTTTAAGTATCAGAGTCTTTGTTGGGTTGTTTTTTGGAAAATATAGTAAGAACTTGAACTTAATTAGACCTGAGAAAAACCTTTGTTCTATACTTCTATTTGATGGATAATAATTGTCATAAATGCCAGAAAAGCTTTAGAAGATTGTTCAATAAAGAAGCTTCATGATACAGATTCTTTTTCTGTAGGAATCTAAGCTCAATCCTGGAGCAAAAATATTTTCTCCATCACTGTTGCACCATAGATCAGTGACTCCTCCAGTGGTGCCAACAGGAGCAAGGGTTGCTTATTTATCAGACCACCACGTCATGGTACCAATTGCTGCTACACAACAAGAAGTTGACATCAGTTCATTTGCTCCTCATTCTTCTGTTCCTATGAAGTTTGTTCAATGTGGTAATGTGGTAATTGGAAATAGTGGTACCGAAACACCATATGTTCAGCCGGTATGTTTGCCCTTATGATAATGCATATAATTATTCTAATTGAGTGACAGGTTTTACTTTCCTATTGTCACGAGAACGTGAAATATAGAATGATTACTAACTTCATGTGCTGAACTTTTACTGACTAATGTGTTCTTAGACCTCTCTCTATTTCATTCTTACACTCTGATGTATTTGTTTTAAATTATTTAAGACATCCCTTTTTATAGGGATTTGGGTGGGGTTAGATGAGAGGGCGTGGGGTTGTGGCTTTCAACTGTTGGAGCAATGTTATGTTGCCTCAAATCAAACGGCAGAAAAGAGAGCAGGGATGTGAATTTGTTGCTCATGATTATATGTGGTCGTTCCAGTCTGTGCTGAAAGAAGTTGTCTCTGCTACTCATAATTCTTAGTACATTTTTCTTTTTTTTTGTGTAGTTCATTGGGCAAGTGGTAAGCAGGATGCAGCCTGTTAGGCCTGCCTATGTGCATCCTAATCCTCAGAATGTATGTTCTACGGTCATTTACACTCCATTTCATGTATTATTGTTGTATTGCTATATAAATGTTTTGCAACACGATAGCTGATGTTTTAATTAATTGATGCTACCAGGTTACGCTTGGACGAGTGGGGCCTCTTGTCTGTATGTATCCCATTTCTAATGTAAGACACAATACAATACCGTATCTGTGTCGGTTTTTCTTGTCAACTGATCTCATATGGCATCTGAAATAGAGATTACTGAGCATGTCAAGGAAAAATTTCATGCCTTTTGCATATGGAAGTTAAACATGCCATCAGGGAAGATACTGCAAGATATCTTTAACAATTGCGTTTCCAATTGCTTGTTCAGTTCAGTTGTTCAAATTTGCCTTTGTTTTTAGTTGGAACTTGCTTCCGTCTCTTTCTTGTTGTCATTTGTTTTCAAACTTATCCGTTTCTATTTTCATTGTTCATTTGATCCGCACCCGTGAGATTTCCTTATTGTTTCTTTTTTATGCTTGTTTAAGGATTTCGTTCAGGGTGCAGCAGGGTTCTCTCAAGCAACTATGCGGCCTCTCTTGACTCCACATCATCTTCCCAAGCACCAAGGTTTGTTGTGAATAATTTCAGCCCACTATATGAACCTGGGTTGGATTCATTTTTTTTTTTTTTTCAATTTTATGCACGTAAAAGGTTGGTGGCTCATTTGTTTCCCAGAGTGTTGATTTTTAAGCGTTCTTTTTATTGGCTACTAGTGAGAGGATGATGTTCATTTTTCAATTAATGGGTGAACTATAAAATGTCACTGATAAGGTTCCAGCTGCAGTTTATGATCAATATCAGAACTAGAAAATAAGTGTTGTATTTGATTGATGAAACTAGGGAAAATTACAGAATTGGAAAAGAAACCATAGCCATTCGAGAGGGCCAAAACTCTCCTAAAGGTCTCCCTTCTACTCACTCAATAAAAGCCTGTTCTATTGCTAATTTCTACCTTTATTTATAGCTATAATCTAACTAAGTCTAGTCATCTCCCCCCCTCTTTACCAGATTCTGTTATGTAATCCATCCTTCTTCTGAGTCCTTCTAGAATAGGTGAGGCATATTAGAGGCCTATCAGTCACTTTATACGCTGTAATAAAATTCTGATAGTATTAGTACTTATTCCTAAAATGAGTTGAAATTGGAACTTGGGAGATCTTCGATTAGAATTAGACACTTTGATCTGCATGAGGAAAATTGCTCAAGTTCCCTTGTTTTATGAGAATCCAATGTTCTGATATCGTTGCCTTATTGAAGTTAATAATTGTCTTGCCTCTAGTGTACATTTGTGGACAGTGTGACTGCGTTCTGTTAGTTGTTGATATGAAAATTAAGTTGAAATAAAATACATGCGGCTAAATAGTTGTGAAGATGAGCAGGTGATGGCCTTGGTTTGCTTCCTAGTCATTGGCCAATTGCTCAGGCTGCTGGTCTCAAAATACTTTATTTTCAGTTTAAAAGTTAGTATCTGAGTTGGGTCGATTTCTTGCACAGCATAGATGCCTTTTCTTTTCTTTTTCTGTCGCATTGATCTATTCTCTATGTATCGTTGCATGTATTTGCTTGTGTGTACTTCAGTAAGTTATTAGTTATTACCCACAAATGCACAGCACATGAATATGGGCACCAGAATCACTAATAATTCAAGTGTTGTTGGAACATTCATGGCATGTTTAACCAAAAACGAGTCTTTTTACAGGAAGTGCTACAGCTCAGGCACTGCAGCTGTACATGAATCCTCCAGTTATAGCAAGCGGACAACAGCCATTTGCAATGCCAAGCCCCATGCCCATTTCACAACCGTACTTACCTGTAATACAACCCATTCCAGTTCCAAGATCTAATGGTTTCTTCGGCACTAAATTTGCTTAGATAAGTTTGCATTTGCTTTCTGGAAGTGGCGCTGGTAATTTCTTTGGCACGTGCAAAAGTTTTGGTTTATAGTTAATAGTTGTCTTTCTTGTTCCACTCCATTTTACGCAGTTTTCCCTTATTTTCTGTTATCCTTGTCGTTCCTTTCTATGCGAGCATTGAACATTGTAAAGTGAGGCTACACAGAGATGTTCTATTGGTTTTGTGGAGGTGTTGGGTTATATTTATGTTGCGGTATACCGAGGTTATTGGAATTACAGTTATTTGATATAATCTCACTACGATTAAAATTTCATGGTTGCGGTATACTGAATTTATTTGGAGTTACAGTTATTTTATACGATATAATCTCACGACGATTAAAATTTCCCGAGCACTGTTGCCCTGTTTTTTCTGATTTTCACATATATATTCGGTATTGAATTAGTGATATTATACGTAGCTAACCAACACGTACTCTTTAGTACTTGTTGATAAATTTCCAAACAATAATGCTATGAGTACATCAACTTTTACATCATTTTTTATATTGTATCATATGGCAGCGCACGATTCAACAATTTTGAAAAAACACTTCTTCCGTCAACAATTTTTTAAAAAGAAAGAGGATGTCGTCTGGAAGGGAAAAGTTGTACAAGTAGAGGCCTCTCCGAATCCTTTCAATCCATATTTATTTTTGGAATGCTCAAAATTCTACTTGAGCATCTAAATCTCGGTCACTGGCAGCAAAAACATCTCTGAACAAGATTCTAGCACCATGCCAAATGCGTCCGAATAAGAAAAGCAAAGCAAATGAAGTATGTCCAAAAGTCAACCAACCCCTTAGACTGCTACGAAAAACTCCAAAAAGGGGGTCTAGATTTTATTTTGAAAAAGAATTGTTCTTTGACCCTAGTCTAATACTCAAAACAGATTGTAAACATACAGCAACACATTCAAAAATATAAAAAATACAACCTATGTGTACATGAAGGAATACCCGGTTGTTTACAAGGTGACGCGGCCACCCGGCCCAAAAGTAAAAATCCCCAAAATCAAACAACTCATATCACTCTCCCAAATCTTGAGAACCCGATGGAAACCCTCAAGAAGAAATCTCCCAAAAATTGAGAACCACCCATATCACTCCCCCAATTCTTGAGAACCGTCGACGGCGATAGAAACCCTACCCTCGAAATATGATAACCTATATCACTGAATGAAAGGAAAATCCCTCAGATCTTGAGAACCCGATGGAAACCCTCTTCGAGTTCGAAGAAATCTCCCAAAAATTGCTAATGGTCAAAGGCGATGGAAACCCTATCCCCAAAATCTGATAACCCTGGAAGGCAAGCGTAAATACTTTAGACAATTACTCAATTTATCAAACGTCTCTACTTTCGGGATTACCATTTACAGTTCATCACTGGCTTGTTTATTTGGTTGAAGCCGAAGGAGAAAATCTCCACAGTGTGCAACATTCTTGTCCAATTCCGACGCCGTCGCCTCCGACGGGATCTCCAACGCACGGTATGCATTGGTCTCAAGAAATCTTTTATTTTATTGTGGACGATGAAAGACAGTGAAAACCAAATTTCATTTTAATTTCGAAGTTAGCAGTTTTCGAATTTGTATTTGCTCATTATGATTTCAAATTTTATGTGTATTGATTAGTAATATGTTGGTTGTTTGTGTGTTAGAATGACAGGAAAGAATGTCGGAGTTTGCCATAGCTGTAGAGAGAAGGGGCACTTCTTTGTTGATTGCCCGAACAAACGACATTGCCCTTCGTGTAAATATGGCTTCGTGAAGTGCTTCAAGGTTGAAAGGGAGACTAAGAACAAAGGGAAATTGTTCAATTGCTGCAGTGCTAAGTGTAGGTATTGGGAATAGGTCAATCAAGGAGAGTCAAGCAGCGAATCATCAAGTAACGTTATCGTTAACTCAAACAATTCTACAGCACTCGAAGAAGTTCAACATATAACTCGCACGTTCCAATCTTTGTGTCAGGTAATTGAAGAAAAAAACATTGAAATTTTGGTGAATGTGACAATACGCGAAGGCAATGGAACTATGGAAGTGGATACGAAAGGGAAAGGGTTTATATGAGATCGGTGTTTACATTTTCTTAGGATGGATTTAAATGTGTGGTTGTTTAAACTGTGGTTGTTTATGGTAAAGATGGTAAAGACGACGAGTTGTTTATGGATTTCAACGTGTGATTGGTATTTGAATTTGTAGTTGCTGAGTTGAGCAAGTCAGTGTAATGTAATGTTGCTAGTGTTTATATTAGTGACTTGTTTATGGTGTACATTGCATGTTGTGTCAGTCTCAAGCAAATCAAATAAGCAAATAAATTGGGAGGCAACAAATAAATTGCTCTTTCTGTCTTACACACCAAAATAAACTGAAGCAACAAGCCATAATGAACAACATAAAATAAACTAGACATTGGTGCAGTTATTGTCTTCAAAGCCAAAAATAAACTGTGAGGCAACAAATAAATTGCTTTATCTGGCTTACACACCAAAATAAACTAAGGCAACAAGCATAAAATAAACTGGACATTGGTGTAGTAATTATCTTCATCCAAGGTCACAATTTTGCGCCACATTGGTCATGTACGTTTGGATAATAGTATGACATTGCATTTCCTACAAAAAAAAAATACACGAACTACAGAAATTGAGGAATCGAAATTACATAGTTTCACCGCCATTACCTTGACCATTGGGTATAACAGTTGTTGAAGATGAAGTGATGAAATTTGGAGACTGTAAGTGTTGTGTGAGCACATGACTGTTGCCATCACCCTATACCAACTAAAAATGTCAGCAAACAACGTACCAATCAAATATATTGCACAACTTCATTGTTCGAACTAGTGAGAGTTGTAAATATGAGATCGGTGAAGGCGTGTAGTATTGTGCTTGATGGTGTGCTTGAGTGATAGGTGCACAGTCTCCAATTTGACATGGGTGTGCCCTCAGTTTCCTTCCCTTGCCCGAACTCGTATTTGCCTGTATAACAAACAAAGTATAGATCATTAATAATTTACGCACTTTAATAATATACAAAATAATTTTGACGCATACCTCTACTGTACTAGAAATCGATTCCAAAGGGCTTTTCTTTCGAAGTTTCTTGGGCGTGCCTTTTCTCTTCAAGCGTGTTGGATCATGTATGCTTCCTTTGCCAGTATGTTGTGATGTTCCACTCTCCAAAGCTAATTGGGGTATATCATTACTTCTGCTACTCGACCTTGTCTTCCTTATTGCTTGTTTCTTGTATTCTATCAACCCCATTATGTCTCAGGTCTGTTCGTCGTCATCTGTAGTCATGTCTGCAAGCGAAGTAAATGTATAAAACATTTTGTCATATCTCAACTGTCCCAGAGTACTACTTAACTCGTCGTAGTTTAGGCGACCCTTGTATAAGCTCTACAAACATCTCTCTTCCACGTAAATAATATGTAGATGTCCGGCAGTGACTTGACGTTATTACGGATCAGCACAGCGATTCCATGCCTGCAAATTATTTCTCGAAACTCAAGTAAGTGGCAGTTGCAAACAATTTCACAGTGATATGATCCGGGATAGGCAATCACTTGGTCGAGTTTTGGAGTCCAAATTGAAGAAGTTGACAATTCAATGTTCAAGTTTCGTGAAGGGCTCGAGAGTCGAAATGAGTTGGATTCAAGGTTTGGAAGATATTTGGAAAGAAAACGAGCAGTGTCGATGAAAACGGACATAACTTTTAGCTCGGTTGTCGGATTTTCACCTATGAGTACATTCCAAAAATGACACGAAATTCTGCACAAGACTACGTGAGGTCATGGTATTTTTGGGTTTGCAATCGCACAGAAATATGCCAAGAACAAGTTGGCGGAATTTTCCTATTTTCGCGAGATTTTCTTGTTAGTCTATGATTCTATTTTATTTCCAACTTTGACAATATTCTATGACCTAATTACATTTTTACTAGGGTTTCTAGTATTAGTATAAATAGAAGATTTATTTCATTGTAAAACTAAGAATATTTTTGACATTATGAATTAAATGAGATTTCTCTCTTTTTGTTCTTGATTGAACATGTACCGAACTTATCAAATATTGTTATATTTGTCGCGTTCAACCCTTAGAACTTATCAAAGGATTAGGCACCCTTTGTAGCGTTCTCAAATCGAGGTTCGTTGGTTTTGTAATCAAGAGGTCATTCAAACTTTGTTTTTGTTTGGTTGCTTGGTTCAATAATTTGCGGGTCGAGATTCTACCGTCTACAACCTGAATTTGGGCCGTTTTCAATTAATTCTACGATTTCCACGCTGATCCTGTACCCGGGGTTCGTGTCATGAGTGAACCCGGAGGCGAACGCCACAACGATCCACCTGAAAGAAAGAATTAAGCAAAAGGTGCAAACGGCTTGTCATAGCAATTAGTTAGGTAGGTGGTATCAAATGTTACAACATCACCGAACTCCTTATATGCTTATCTACTCCTATTATCAGCCCAAAAAATATTCCTCAACCGCGACTCTTCGTCTAAATCCATACTGAAGTAAAAACCCGGGCACTTTGCTTGCATGTTCGAAAAGTAAGCTTGTATTGCTACGGTATTGCCTTCTCCAAGTCTTAATCGCCTTTCTTTTTCAACATAATTTCGAAAATCCTTTTCCACGCAAGTCATATTCGCATACCCACCTGCTTCTACAACTGCAGAGTTGTAACTTTTGTGCAACGGAATCCCTGTCATATCGGTCACTTCAAGCCGTCGTTTAACATGGGCACTCAATTCTCGGTTGCAACAGTACAATCTTGACTTCGAAGGACTTGTTTTATGATTGTGATTAAAATTGATTGTGTTAATTCTCCATATCCCACATGCATCTGCAGAAGCAATAAGTCTAGTTTTACAACCTGTTTGAATAGTAGCCTGCGGCTTCAAAGATCCTCTTGGATTACTGTTTCTACGTCCTTCACGGCTACATGTGAGCACAACATATCTGACAACTCCATCATCATCCTTTTGTGAATTTCTTTTTCTAAATGGAGAGTCTACGTCGTATGTATATCTTTTGTAAAAATCAAACATTTCTTTTTCATCGTTGAACTTCATACCCACCGCATGCACGATTGCACCATCTACTCCTACAATCCCATTATCCACTAAGTTCACACTTTCCAAAATGTTCCCATTATCGGATTGTAACAAAATATGTTCATCCACCTCTTTCGAAATTCCATTCGCTGTAATAAACAACCAATTAAAAAATGTTAAAAATAATTCACATAAATAATTTTTCACTCGGCCCAAGGTAATAGCTCATTCTACAAAATTGTTACAAGATAATTCGGTAACCTATGTATGAAGCTAAATTAATTTAACAGTCAGGAAATTGACAATAATTTAAAAGCAAAACCTCCAACAGAGAATACCTCCAACAAATCTCCAATAAATTGAAGCTAACTGCTTTATCCCATTTGTAAAAAGGCTCTTATTGCTCAAATTCTCATAAAAAATGATATATACCTTTTTTTCTTTCTTAGATTTCCAGTAAATTTATTCTTTTAATCCTGTTGCCGACTGATACCAATTATAAGGGATTGCACTCATATTCACTTGATAGTTTGAAAATTGTTCATTCGCCAAATTACATCCCAGTTCTATTAATCCATTCAGCCAGTAATTGAGTGCGTTGCCAAGGAAAGAAGAAGAAAAAAAATGAACTAATAATCACTCCCATTTTCACATTAAGATGAGGATGGGATGGGAAATACCTTTATTTGTCATCTCTACGAATCAACGAAAGTTCCTGGTTATTGTTTGCTTCCGGATTCAACCGGCCTCTGCTGGTATTCAAGACTCGTATCCCTTGCTAGTTTCGGCGCTTCTTGAAGAGAAGAGAGAGGTTTCAATTTTTTTGGTTTACCCGCTAACATGAAATGAGTTTGGTGGGTTTGCTTGTTTGTTTGGTTTTTCTGCCCCACTTTCCATGATTTGCTTCTCTTTGGTTTTTTTTTTTAAATTCACTTTCCACGTTAGCGTGTCATCAACCGTGTAAAGGCAAAGGCATGTATAGCATTTTTCTAAAAAATAATCATCATGAAATCTAATAGCATGTATTGGCCTACGTGGGCCCTCCCTAGGCCTTCGAAATTTAACATGCAAGGCCCGTTTAATATATTCCTTGTTAATATACCACAATTATCTTCTTAAGAAATAAAAAATAAATAAAAAAGAGCCAACCGCTGCAATTGTTTGTTCATTATTAAGAATAAGACTTTAATTTGTTCTTTTTAATTTACAATGACCACGACTAACTTTGAAGTGTTTTTATTGACATTTTAAATGAATTGAGCTCGACCGGATCATACTCAATTAGTTGGTTCCTATTTTCTTAATGGAACTATTAGTTTTGGTTCGGAATTTTTATGCTTCAAAAAAAATTTTGATGTGTAAATATCATTTTTTTTAAATTTCGCTCTCACGTCTTATATTTTTGAAAAATAAAACTCCGAATTATCTTTTAACATTATATAAATTACGATTGTAATGAAAATTTGGTTTTATAACTAGAATTGAGAACTAGATCAAAATCGTTCGATTCTCGCTTCTAAGACTCAGGATATAGATTTCAACTGGAATTGGACCAAATCGATTGGTTTGTTTCGATTCTAGATCGATTAGGGTGGTTCCAGGTAAAATATATGTGCGTGTGCGTGTGCGTGTGTGTTGTAATTTGTACCATAAAAATATTGGTGCAAACGGCTACCGCATTGAGGTTGTCATTGAAAGTAATATAGAATATTATATAGATTCTTTCATATGAAAGATACATAAGGGAAAAGTTATTCCAATATAACTGGAAGTACATAGAATATTGAACTTGAAGTTCAATGAGTTAAAGTTGGCACGACGAGTTAGACCATCTTAGATCAATTATAATGCAGAGAGGAAATCTATTGAAGAGCCAAAAATTATTCTTATGTGCTGCTTGTTCTAAGGGTAAATTGGTCATTAGATATCTTGTTAAAATTTGTTATGCGTCTAATAAATGTAGCTATAACCAACTCGTATAAGTTTGGTGGGGATTAAAATTAGATTTTTAGTAGACTGTGATAGAAGTTTTTGAAATGTGTGGTTGAAAAGTTGTGGGACTCATGAAAGATGTGGTTAATATTGATTGTTTGACATTAACTTGAATTAAAATCAGATTTCAATCCGAAACAAACAGGGACATGCTTGATAATGATACCTATATACAATTCCTGAAATCTTTAGAGTAAAGCCAATTTACCCGAAAATGGTTGACAACCCCGGGTGACCGACCCTCACATTGCGCGTGGGTCCCGCGTGAATAAAATAATGCCCGACCCCCAAGTGTGTGTGTGTGTGTGTTCGGTCATCCCCTATGTTCGTGTAGCATGATTCAAATCTTTAATGTAACGAAAACATATAATTTAAGTTCTATGAAAAATTAATCGATAGAAGAATAGGGATCTTTATATGGATTGCAATTTAGATGTATGCGATAAAATTGCATTAGTTCGCGAAAAAGGGTATGAATGGTCCTATTTGTCCATAAAGAACCCTAGATTTGAATTTGTCATTTTTATTATCTATGTTGATGGTTTTGGAAATGATTGAAACTACAGAAGAATTCACAAATGCAATAATTCATTAAAAAAAGTTTCAAATTAAATATCTTGAAATATTTTTGCCTCGACATGCAGATCGAGCATTTACCTGATATAATTTGTATTATATAGAAAATATCATAGAAATGATTCCACGGTTCTACACGAAAAATGCTTATCCATCGAGTATCCTACCGGATGTTCGTTAACATAATGAGAAAAATGAACCTTTTTGGTTTTGATGATACGATAATGGAGAAACCCTTTGGTCTTGAAATACTATATCGCAGTGCAATAAGTACACTATTTTATCTTGTCACTAGTACTCGAATTAATAAAGCACGTACGGTTAATTTATTAGCAATGTATAACTCTTCTATAACACGAAGAGTTTAAACGAAGTTAAAAATGAACAAGTGAAAAATTAAGGCTTTAAATATGTGAAGAATCAAAACAAATTTCAAGTTTTGGATGAACTATAAAATGGTTTTTTTCTAATTCATGTTATGTTTTATGGATGATTATATATATACTAGGTGCAAGCAACGTGCAATACACGTTTGCTTAGTTTATATTAATATTTTTGTTTAATAATTAATTTGTTATTAATAAAGATGTAATTTTTTTGGTTAATTAAGGGCATTTCTGGGCGCGCTGTAAGGAGGAAGGAAAATTGATTCTGTTACCATTTTTTTTTAAAACCTACAGCCCTACAGTGAGAGAATTGGTCCAAAATTACGACTCCCAACGGCATGAATTGTGTTGCCAACGGCTTGATTTCTGTTGAAAAGCAGAAACAGACACCCTATAAATAATTAATGATGTAATGTTTGTAATTGATAAATAATTAGATGTATGATTTTCATATTGCAATGTAGGTTTGTGAGATTGAAGAAAATAAGCAAAAGTAGACAAATTTGGAGAAATTGCTAAATTGTAAAGGATCCAAAGTTCGGGGGCTAAAATGTAAATACTTAAAGTTGTGCCGAATCTCACGATGAAAATTTGAGAGTTCTCGGAGTCAATTGGATAAAGGAAGGTGTCAAGGGGATCAAATTTAGTCGAAAGATGATCACAAATCAATTTCCAACCAAAAAATTATGCTCCGGTGTTTTAGTCTCATATTGAAACCTACTTTCGGCATATGAAGTGATCGAATTGGAAAATGATGTTTGAATTAAATCAGATGAGTTAGCTTTCCAACGCATTTTGCATCGCCTCAATAGGACATCGGAATACAAAGTTATGATAAAAACACTGAACGAAGGTGCAGCTGCCTATTTAAAACAAGAAATTCCGCTACATAGTCCGTTATATTGAGACCTAATTTTGGCATATAAAGTGGCCAAATTGGAGAATGATGTCTGAACCAAAGTTGTAATCAAATGAGTTAGATTTCCAACTCATTTTGAATCGCCTCAATCGGATATCAAAATACAAAATTATAATAAAAATACTGAAAGAATGTGCAACTGCCTGTTTAAAACAAGAAATTTCGTTACATAGTCCGTTATATTGAGACCTATTTTTGGCATAAAAAGTGATCGAATTGGAGAATGATATCTGATTCAAAGTTGTAGCTAAATGAGTTAGCTTTCCAACGCATTTTGAATCGCCTCAATCGGATATCGAAATACAAAGTTATGATAAAAACACTGAAAGAAGGTATAGCTGCCTGTTTAAAACAAAAAATTCCGTTACATAGTTTGTTATATTGAGACATATTTTTGGCATAGAAAGTGATTGAATTGGAGAATGATGTCTGAATCAAAATTGTAGCCAGATGAGTTAGCTTTCCAATGCATTTTGAATCGCCTCAATCGGACATCGAAATACAAAGTTATGATAAAAACACTGAAAGAAGGTGCAACTGCCTGTTTAAAACAAGAAATTTCGTTACATAGTCCGTTATATTGAGACCTATTTTTGGCATAGAAAGTGATCGAATTGGAGAATGATATCTGAATCAAAGTTGTAGCTAAATGAGTTAGCTTTCCAACGCATTTTGAATCGCCTCAATCGGACATCGAAATACAAAGTTATGATAAAAACACTGAAGGAAGATGTAGCTGCCTGTTTAAAACAAAAAATTCCGTTACATAGTCCGTTATATTGAGACATATTTTTGGCATAGAAAGTGATCGAATTGGAGAATGATGTTTGAATCACAGTTGTAGCCAGATGGGTTATCTTTCCAACACATTTTGAATCGCCTCAATCGGACATCGAAATACAAAGTTATGATAAAAACACTGAAAGAAGGTGCAACTGCCTGTTTAAAACAAGAAATTTCGTTACATAGTCCGTTATATTGAGACCTATTTTTGACATAGAAAGTGATCGAATTGGAGAATGATATCTGAATCAAAGTTGTAGCTAAATGAGTTAGCTTTCCAACGCATTTTGAATCGCCTCAATCGAACATCGGAATACAAAGTTATGGTAAAAACATTGAAGGAAGGTGCAGCTGCCTGTTTAAAACAAGAAATTCTGTTACATAATCCGTTAAACCAACAAATTTCGTTAGTTTTTCTGTTAAACCAACAAATTCCGTTAAATAGACACTTTTTATATATAGAAAGAAGATATATATATATATATATATATATATATATATATATATATATATATATATATATATATATATATATATATATATAGTTTTCAATCATCTCTACACGAATTGGTTCCATCTCATCATGAAAAGTTGCATTGATTCACCAAAAGTACCATCAGAAAATTCAGAAAAAACCCAGACAACATCTATTTTTTGAGCTTGTTTGGAAGTGATTAAAATCAGATTAAAATTGAAAATATAGCCGTTAGAGTTGACTTTTATTAGACGGTTGGGACCCAATAACAACTATATTTTCAATTTTAATTGGATTTTAATCCTTCCCAAACAAGCTCTTTATAACCATGCAACTGCAATGTTGGCCGCCACATCGCAAGCCTCAAAGGCTTATGCGGTCGCATAAGCCATAAATATGGCATAATTTTTTAAATTCATCGAAATTGATTTTGAACAACAAAATTAAAATACCTAGACTATCACTTCTTTAAATTAGGCAAGTAAAGGATGTATATGACTGAGGTCAATTATCTATCATGTTCGAGAGATGTGATTTATTTTCAGGCAAAGAACTCTAATAATACTATATGACGATAATGTTACAAAAGCATTAACTATTGCGAGGGCGTTAGTTTAGAGATTTCAAGTGATGTTATCATGAGGGGAACTAAAATAATGTACATTTTTTTTATCGAGGTTTTGTTCTACTAATTTTTCTGATGACAAGGTTTTCAGTGAGGCAATAAGCACTGCAAAATTCACAAAAATAGCATATGCTTTTTCTTTCGTTGAATTTTTTTTTTTTTTAAAGGTTCAAGAGTCATAATCTTTGAAATAGACATCCAACTAAGAGTGTTATAAATATTGTGGATGTCTTAAACCGCATGAATTGAATTCTATTAAATAGGGTTGCACAAAAAAAGACGAAATCACAAATCGAACCGAAACTTTTAATTTGAAACTGTTGGTTCCGATCCGCATGGACCTGCAGTTTTTTCCCCTCAAATTGAACGAAACCGTTTCAAAATGATTTGGTTTAGGTTTCAATTTTCAAAAACTGTACAAAATCGAACCAAACCGTTTTTAAAATTTTTTAATTGGAATATTAATTTTATTAACTTATAAATTTTAAAGTTTTCGCTTTTCAGGAAAAAAAAAATCAATTTAGCAATACAAATTACAATCAACCCATTGAAATAATCATATAAAGTAAATTAAGTTCATCATTATTAGCCAATGATTTTATAAGTCCATAACATGGCCCAATATCTAAACTAAACTAAAATCATTCTAAAATCATATGAAATGAAAAAAATAAAAATAAAAAAAAGCATTTACTTTCAGCAATTCAAATCATAATTCAACAAAACTACGACAACAAATCATGCCCGCGGTTTCGGAAGCTCTAACCTACACTCTCATTTCTCAAACATTTGACGCTTGTTGCCATTGCTAAACAAAATGTGATTCCTAATAGCAAATCGCCAGTCGCCTTTTGCATATTAATCTGTTACTTTTTACTTGAATCACATATTTCTCTCTTTTCTCCCGACAAGTCTTAGATTCTCAATCAAGCTAATTTTTTTCATTGTTCTTTCTTTTATTTGTTATTTTTGAACTTATTATACACTTGTGAATTGTAGTTTGGATTTAAAAGAAAAGGTTGTTTGTGTGCCTGGGTTATTAATTAACTTGTTTGTAGTTTGGAAATGACGAAAGATGGAGCGTATTGATTGTGTGAAAATGTTAAAGTTCGCTAACTAGTATCGCTATCTTCTACTTTCTTAAAGTCGTTAAAGAATGAAATTTGTCAATTCTCAATAAACATGAACTTTATCATTCTTTGTATATTTAAATATATTATG
Source organism: Fraxinus americana (assembly GCA_035079005.1). Lineage (NCBI taxonomy): Eukaryota > Viridiplantae > Streptophyta > Magnoliopsida > Lamiales > Oleaceae > Fraxinus > Fraxinus americana. Next base: position 5,015,250 of record CM068707.1, on the reverse strand, counting down.
TTGAGCCATTATTTTTCATCTCACTAGCAGGACAAAAGGAGTTTTAACCAAATTATTATAGCAGAATGTGATTCTATCTTTACCAATCGCTATGTAACAATATGAAAAGTAAACAAAAAATGGTAAATACAAAGGAAGAAAGATATATTCATTTTATTAACATCTTTTAAGAACCAACTTTGAAAATAATTTATTAACGAGTTTCATGGGAAAAATGAATATAAATTAACATTTAGCATTATTAGCTATCGTTTAAACTTATATGTTAACTTATTTTTAAATATATTATTATAATGTCAAGTTGATTAAAATCGAACCAACCTGTAAATTATGGTTTGATTTGGTTAGGTTCAAAAAATAAAATGATTTGACTTGATTTGTAAAAATTCCAAATCTCGTGAAATTGTTTGAATTGAAAATATGGCATAAATCATCCAAATTGAACCGCGTTTGACTCTACTACTAAACCCTCGTTTGACACACATTCTTTCAAAACTCATTTTCAACGACACATTTTTTAACAATATAATATTTTCCATCACATCAATAACTTTTCCTTACTTTTTAACCAGGGGCGGACCCACATAGGCTCACCCCTATCATATCCACTACAGTCAAGGTATAATTTATGGGAGTTTTACCCCCGTCTGGGTACAATTTGTTTGAATTCTAATCAGATAATTGATCGTTGGATCTATAAATTTCATTTTTTTATTCCATTTTATTTGACATGAACGTGACTTATAACCGTACCATTTAATTTCTTTGACTCTGCATTGCCAATTTTGCCCAATCAACGAATTCCAATTCACACCTACCACTTTCCTTTCTTGACATCCATTTTTTAAAAAAAGGGGTAAAAAAGACTTTTATCATCAAATTTGTATTTTCAAAGCAGGTGGAGCATTTGATGTGATGAAAAAAAATCAATTATTGGAGAAAAATTGCACCCGGGACTCGATTTTTAGATAATGATGTTATTTGCGGAACTGATTTTATGCAGAATTTTATATCGACCATGATTCGTGACAATCATCGTTAATGGAATTTCACAATTGAAAATAAATAAATAAATAAAGATTGATATACCTAAAATGTCCTTGTTTTCCCCACCACTTCCCAAAATGTGAGTATCACACACACTTCCCAACCACTTTTGAACTTTATATCATCTAAATTGAGATTGATATACCTAAAATGTCCTTGTTTTCAATAATTAGTTATAATTTGTTGGATTTAATAATTAATTAGTACTTAAACATTTTACATGGGCATAGTTATAAATATATATATATAATTCAGCTAAAATTTAGCTAAATAATATTATACGTTAATTCATTAAAACATTATATATATTTGAAATTTTTAAATGACCATGTTATATAATAGAATGCTATGTTAATGTGACATATTAAGAGCTTGTTTGGGAGAGATTAAAATCGGATTAAAATTGAAAATATAGTCGTTATTGTTGACTTTTATTAGACGGGTGAGACCTAATAACAGCTATATTTTCAATTTTAATTGGATTAAAATCACTCCCAAACAAGCTCTAAATTGATATGATGACACAAAGTCGATTTGTATTCTTGTAGTTCACTTTGAACAAATTAAATTTGCAACAAATCGTATAATATTTCATCTTTTCCTTGCAAGGATATTTTAGGTATATCAACCTCATTTTTCATAATATATTGCTCAAAAAGTGGTTAAGAAATATATGTAATAATCAAATTTAGAATAAATGACGTTAGCGATATTTTTGAAACGTGAAATGATAATATTATCCATTTTTAATTTACTTGAGCTTGAATTTGATTATGTATAACAAATATATAAGTTTATTTTTTATGTCAAATTTATACTCTTTGTAATAATGATTTCATACCATTCTAAAATTGACTCATTGGGTTGAAGAAAAATTAAGGTTTAATTGATAAGGATGGACCACGTTTTCATTTACCATTTGTGTTGTCACAATGCCCATAAGAAATTTGAATTTCAAAGTTTGAATCCCATATGTAGCCCACATATGTGGGGGATTTCATCTTACACCAAATTAGAAGTCATTTTAGGCCCCCACTTTGAATTCAGATACGAGATGCACATTTGTCATGTTCAATTAAGGAAATAGAGCATCTGAAGGGTGTGTTTGAGAAACAGTATAAGAATACGATTAATATGTCGAGTTGCTCTTGTTTGGGTGACTCACCTCGCTAAAAAAATTGATTTAATATCGACCGGTCTGACTCATAGATTGACCCGTCATAATAAAGACATCGTGTTGAGATTGATTGTGTAGCCTGATAATCCATGAGGTCTGACTCAGTTGGCAAAGTTGTTAAAAAAATCAAAAGAGTTGGTGCCCTTTTTTAGTTTCCAACCGGGTCTATTTCTCAATAAATTCAAGTATAATTTTTATTATTTAATAAATCAACCTAATGTCACTTCTGTATTTTTCACTAAAACTCAACTTTTGCCTAGAATATGTTAGGGGTTTGTTCAGAATACTCGACTTTTGCATAGCAAACTCGATATTTGAACAGAAAACTTATTACTTGTCCAACATACTCAACTTTTTCTTAGCAAACTCGGAATTTGCACAGAAAATTCGATATTTACACGACACGCTTGACTTCTACATAGAAAACTTGAAATTTGTCCAACAAACTCAAGACTTCCATTATATTGCTACAACTCTCGGGATAAATTCGAAATGTCATTCAGAACTCGAGATTTGTATTGAGTTGCAAATCTCAAATTTTGTTTCGACATGTCAAACCTCGAATTTCTAAGAAAAAGATGGTCAATTAGTGGACTGCACGTGACCATTTGGTGGAGCAAATAGATTGAGAGCTTGTTTGGTAACACTAAAAATCCAATTAAAATTGAAAATATAACTGTTATTGGGTCCCACCAGTCTAATAAAAGTCAACAATAACAGCTAGTTTTTCAATTTTAATCCGATTTTAATCTCTACCAAACACACTCTGAATGAGAAGTCGGGATGGATCTAAAAGCCCAAATGTCAAGTAAAACGATAGAAACAATTTGTGCAATGAATACAAACTAGCCGATGTTTTGTGCCATTACCCTTAAAAAATGTACAAGTGCTTAAAAATAAAATAAGAATTATAACTCTATTTTTTGCTAAGCTTAAAAAATAGTAATCACTTTATCTTGTCCATAAACATGTTGATAATTTTCTTTTAAGTCAAAATAAGTTAAATTTTCTTGAAACTATGCTTAAAGTTTCTTGTGGTTGAAGCCGAATCAGATTAGCCAAGCTCTTATATACAACTCATGAACTGAGAATCAGATGAAACAAATCGTTCCAACAAAAACAAAATTCAGGGTAAAAAAAAAAAAAAGAAACAGAGAGAATCAAACTGAAATTTACAAAAATGAGGAAAACTTTGCTTCAACTTCCTCGATTGAATTGATCTCATTCAGGTATACTTTGCAGGATCGGTGTCCATGAGCGATGATGGGACTCAAATCGACCTCTGTCGTTCATCAGTTGGGCCAGAATTTGATGCGCTGATAATCCTTGAATGTCGGCCTTGATTAACATTTCTTCAAGTTGCTTCTTCGTGATTTTAATTTTCACCTCTTTTCCAAGTGCAGAAGAGACTTTACGAAGACTATTCTCTTCAATATTCATCGGCTGGGTTTCAGTTTTGTGATCCGAAAATGGAGTTTCGGAGCCCCAATTTTCACCACCCCATTGTGTAGAGGATTCCTTTCTTATACAATTTCCCATAGGGTAACCAATGCCTGTTTTTGTGAACTTGTGTGTGTATATGTTGTATCTATAGATTTGAGAGAAGGGTTTGATTGAAGAGAGCTTGGTGTAATATATAGGATGGGGTGGGTGTGATGAAGAAGAGGGTAAAGATAGGGGTGTCCTACTTACACAGCGGATGGTGGAGAGTTTGACCTCGCCTCAAACGGTGGCCCCACTCACCTATTTTGGGCCAAAGATGGTGTCGCCGCCGCTTGCTTCACTTGAATTTGAGTCGGCTTTATATGGGCTCTGTTTGACCCCTTTTTTCTTTATTTATATTTTTTTTAACAATGTGTGATTAAAATTTGTGAAAATCTTTTGAGAGTTCACGCAAAATTATTTTATTGATAAACTGTGTGATAAAAAATTTTAGATCACGGGGTTCAAAAGGGAGTATAATGTATCATTTGAGGCGTGCTAGTGATGTATTCAGAATTTTAAACTTAAAAATTCTGTCACATAAGTATATTGTGTTTTCGTCTCTCAACTAAATTAACAAAGTAATGTTATTCAAGATCATCGATATTTAAATATCGGTTTAGATGACAGCACTTGTATCATTAAATTATTAATTCAATTAAATATAAGAATTTATGACTCGTTTATTACTTATTAAGTTAAATGACATGTTGATATATAGTCAACATAACTGGTGTTAGATAGTATTATGCAAAATTAATATATTATTCTAAGAGCCTGTTTGACAAAAAAATATTGTAGAAAAAAAGTTTGAATAGTGATTTTTAATAGAATGTGTTTAAAAGATAAAAAAAAAATTGAATGTTTGTAAAATAGTTTATTGTGTGAATGTCTGGTTGAAAAATGATCTCGTAACACACTATAAAATAAATTAATGGTTGTCGAATAGATTCTAAATTTTAGTCCATATTCGATAGAAATTTAAGTAAAATCAACAATTAATTTTAATCACATATTTATAAGACCCACTTTTTAATTATACATTCGATCAATTTTTATCAAAATTTACAAAAAAAATTAATTTTAATTTTCACCAAACAAGGACTTAGCAGAAAAATGAAACCTTTGATGAAAGCAACATGCGGGCTACACGAGATTAATTGAGGAGAGTTATAATTGAAATTTTAAAAGATGGTGAAGCCGATATGAGCTGGCAAGCCAAGTGTGAAACGGCTTTGGCGTGGAATCTTGAACACTGTGTGAAGTGTGAACGCGGCTGAGCAAATGGAATATTACATTCACTGAGTTGCACGTGCGAACTTATGTGGTTGCCATAGTTAGTGGCCATTTTTATCCACTTAATTTCCCCCCCTTACAAACCAAAAGTAACATAGCCACTTACTCCATTCTTTAAAAATTATTTCTTTCCAAATTCATTTTCAATCATAAAACATAAATCAATTTATTTTTTTTACTTTTTAATCACGTATTCTTCAAAAAATCATTATTACAAAATTTATTTAAAAATAAAAATAAAAATAAAAAAATGGAGCTCAAATAAACTCATAACCCATTTAAATACAATTCATAAATCGATTTATAAATTCAGTCAAAGTCCAAAATTAATTATATAAGGTTGAGACCATCATTTCTATTTTAACCCTGATGCAGAATGAAAACGCGAATGATGATAATATGTTTTTTTTCGTAACTCACGAATTAGTATTGCTCGAATTTCGCTGGACGAACATGATAATTATTTGATCCACCAATTAACGAAGAAAAACTGAAATATTATTAATCAAGAAAATGAACGTGCAAAACGAATCTTATTTTAAAGACTCTAAACAAATCATAATCAAAACGAAATCCCAATTCTGTAAATAAATTCAAATAAAACTAAAAAAAATACTAAAATAAAGAAAATATTTTTAAACTAACTCAAAACAGAAAAAACGCTAAAACGACAAAATCTGTCGATGTTAGTCGAATTTGCCAAACAGAAGCACATCTTTTTGAGAGGCTCTAGTAAGTAGAAAAATCAAAGTTGGCTCCCACTATTGAGTGACCAACTTGTCTTGATAATGCTATATAGGAATAAGTATTTGGTTCCTCACAATAGATCGAACACTACCCACCTCCCAAGCACAGTAATATTACAAATAATGAAGGAACGCGATATATTTTGCCCCAAGCTCGAGATTTCACTACGAAGAGCTTGTTTGAGAGGAATTTTTCGAGGAAGAATTGATTTTGAATAGTGATATGATACGAAATGTGTGGTTGAAAAAGAAGAAAATATTATTAATGTGATGGAAAATATTATTTTATTGAAAAATGTGTGGTTGAAAATGAGAATTGATTTACTGTAGAAAAATCTAAATCCCTCCCAAACAGGGCCTAAATATTTAGGAGTTAGGACTAAATGATGGCATTAGCATGATTGGATGTTTTTATCTATAAAAATTTATAGTCAAAACTCAAACCACGAAATTAAAATAGGTAATGTTCGGTTAAGTTTTAAAAAAATGTAAAAGTTACTTATAAATGTTTTTTATTTACAAAAATATTTAATAAAAGCTAATTTTATTTTCTTACTTTTATACAAAAAAAAAAATAAAAAAAATTCATACTTTAAAAAATAACTCTTATATGAACATCAAGATAAGTAAATTACTTATTCCTAACTTTTCGTAAAATCTTTTTCTCACTTAAGATTATTTAAAGGGAAAAATACATAAATAAGGGATTTACTTTTACCCATTTCAAAAATACCAAAATATGTTTTAAATTTCAAAAATAAGGTTTCTTTAAATTTTTAATTATGAAATAATAATTATTAAATTAATTTATTATTAATAATTAATTTTACTATAAAATAATTAACACACCCCCACTTCCACCACCCTTACAACTCCAGGGCTATTTCAGCGATCGTTCCGGTCACTACTCTTCTCCGGTGACCGTTCCGGCGACTTTTTCGACGATTGATCCGATTCCGACGAATATATTAAGGTCACAGATCTATAAAATTTGGTCACAATTCAAAAATTTTTAGGTCACAATTCAAAATTTTCATAGGTCACAATTTGTTTATTGGTCACAACTTAAAAATTTAAAAGTCACAATTTGTTCATCGGTCACAGATCCCAAAATTTATAAGTCACAATACTTATTTAGGTCACAATTTATCAATTTATTGGTCACAATTAATAATTTTTAGGTCACAAATTAATAATTTTTTGGTCACAATTAATAATTAGTGGTCACAAACAATCAAATTATTTGTGACCACCACCAAAATCGTTTGTGACCACCACTGAGTCACAAATCACACGTGGAACACACAACCCCAAGACCCCCATCGCGACACGCACAACCTAAACAAATAAACAAATCACACATAGAACAACCAACCATCTACGCCACCAACTTCAGATCCATACTTCGCAGTGCCCCGATCCACCGCCAAAACCACCCAAACATGGAACCACGGCCGCCACTACCATTCCAACGGCGACAAAAACCACGATCTCAACACCAAAACACGGAACAACAGCAAAATTGCCGTTAGATCCGCCATAGCCATCAACAAAACATCAACCATACAACCATCCTTTAACTAAAAAACCACCACAGCAGTCACTGACAAACAACAACCATACAACCACCATACCTAGGGATGGCAACGGGGCGGGTTCGGGGTGGGGCACCCCCGCCCCGCCACGCCATCACCCCACCTCGCCCCGTGCCCCGCCTTAAACGGGGCGGGGGCTTGCCCCGTTAAACCGCCCCGTTTAATTTTTTTTTTTTATTTTTTTTTTCCTTAAAAAATCCACATATATATTTATTATTATTTTTTTAATCTTTCACGGGCCGGGTTCGGGGCGGGCCATCCCCACCCCGCCCCGTGCCCCGCCCCACGACGGGGCGCCTCGCCCCGCCCCGCCCCGCCCCGCCCCGCCAACCTCGTCGGGGCGGTTTTTTTCGCCCCATTCGGGGCGGGGCACCGTCGGGGCGGGGCGGGGCAGTTTTTTTTGCCATCCCTAACCATACCCATCCAATAAATCAAACTCGAAACTAAAAAAATAAAAAAAGAAAAATCAGATCCACAACGGCAAGAAGGTAGAACGCTGGTGAGGATGAGAAAGAGGGTATGGCGTGGGTCATAGTGAGCTTCCTTGAAGTTTCGTAGAAAGAGAGAATTCGGACCACTCGCCGGACGATAAAGAAGGTAGAACGCTGGTTGGCATATCTAATCCGTCATTCATCCTCTTGAGGACAGATTAGTATTCAACGGACGAAGACGACTTCGTTTGGGAGATGAATGAAGACAGATCGGTCTCGGATCTGGAAACAGAGCGTGATTTCTTGGATTTGAAGAGCTATTTGGGAACGATTTTGATGAACTTCATCGTGGACATTGTACTGATTCAAACGAAACAAAAGAAAGATAATGTAAGGTGAGGAAGATAATGCCATAGGCAGTTGGTGGCGGCAGCTTTTGATCAGAGAAATGGGTGAGACGGCGAGGGATGACGGCGCAGGCGGCGTGGAGCATAAAGACGGGAGGAAGAATTGAGAGGATATGGGTCAATATTTTAGGTTTTGGGGTAGATGGTGAGGTATATATAAATTAATTTATTGTAAATAAATTTAAAAATAAAAAAAATTTAAATTAATGATTATATCTTGATTTTTGCAATATCAAACTTGAATCAGGATTTATGAAAATGGTAATTTAAAAGTAGGGATGTGTGTAATTTCCTCTTATTTAAAACGACAGCAAAGCCCAATGGAATTATGTGCCTATTTATTTGAGGCTTCAAAAACCATTATTACAAGGGAATATTGCATATTCATCTGAATAAGTTTAGCCTATTTAAAAAATAAGAAAACAAGTTTAAAATTTTCAAAATCAGATTTTTATTAAAAATTTTTAAATTTTTATTTATGAAATAAATTAATTTATTATTAAATATTTAATTCTAATATAATATAATTAACTCATCTCACCTTCACTATCCCTACCGCTCCGCGATCGTTCCGATCATCGCCCTACTCCAGCGAACTTTCCGACGACCGTTCCAGCTACTACTCCGATTTCGACGACCATTTCGACAACTATTTTGGCGACCGTTCCAGAGTCAATTTTTTCCGATGACTGCTCCAATCCGACAGTTGTTTCAACTCCGGCGAATATTCCAGCGACAACTCTGCTATATTTTTTTTGTACGGTTGACATATTTTTTTTACGGTCACAACCCAGGTCACAAGTCAAGAGTCACAGCCCATATCACAAGTCGCAGCTCAAGTCGCAAGTCACAATTCAAGAGTCACAGGCCAGGTCACAAGTCACAGGTCAGGTCAGGTCACAAGTCACAAATCAAGTCAAACGCCAGGTCACAAACCACAACCACAATAACCGAACCATCGCCTGCATCGCCCCACCACCATTAAAAAAAAAAACACCGCATCAGCTACCTGCAAGTCAGCACCACCTCATCGTCAAACCACCACCAATTACCGTACCACCATCCAAACACCATTAAAATCACAAATTCACATGGGGGAAATGAAATTCATACTCAAACGATGCTATCCGGAGGAGGAGAGAGTCGCAACCGAACGAAATCAAAAATTGACGGTGACAAAAATCAGGGCAGCGTCGCGAATAGGGCAGCAGCATCACGACGCTGCTACGACGCAAGCAGCAGCGTCGCGACGCTGCTGCGAATTAGGGAGATGTGATGGCGACGGTCTCCGACGGTGTGATGGCGAGAGAGAGAGAGAGAGAGAAGGAAGATGTGATGGCGACGGTCTCCGGCGGTGTGGTGGCGGATGTTGACCGAAGTAGAAGGGGGAGAGAGGATGAGGCGCAGCGGTGGTACAGTGAGAGAGGAGAGAGAATGGATGAATGATGAAAATGATATAATTAGGGTTTTGGATAAAAAAATATATAATTAATATTTAATATTTAAAAATAAAATATCTGATTTTGGAAATATTAAACTTCCAATATGATTTTAGAAGTTTAAAAACTTAAAGTATGGTTTTATGTAATTACCACTTATTACAAAGGCAACGATTTAATAGAGTTTGGTAAACTTTCCAATCGAACTATATTTCTTTCTTGCATTTTTGTATATTTCTAGGCTGCATAATGCTGACCTTCAAATCTAGCGATAACTAGCTATCAACATATCTCATCTCCTCTTTTGTCCATGTGTATGTTACTTTCACGCTTGAACACCATGTTAGACTGCACAAGATCGTACTTCGATGGGATGCGATGATCGCATACACTTCGACGCTCAAATCAAATACTGAATGATATTTTGGATATGGGAGAGAGGCAATGAAAATTGCTAGGATGTATAGAGAATTGCAAGATTGCAATTACCTTTGAATAACACATAAGTGTAAGTATAGATAGAAGAGGTATCTCGGAAGCTTGACACGTGATCGCATTCTAACAGCTCACTTGTCAAGCTCAATTATGTGAATCCATAGTTGTTATATGTTTCTGGTCACCCTAGCTTGAATATAGATTGAAATTTTATGATTTGAACGATTTAGCTAAAGAGCTTTCATTTCAATCAAGTGTATTATACAACACGGTTGAGGCGAGTCAGGTGGTAGATGCTCCTCGACTCGAAAATATATTTCAACGGAAAGGTGGCGCCTTGTCTCGGATTGCAATGTTCTAGATGAAACGTCCAATGGCATGGCTTAATCGACTTGAAAGACGTGTGGAAGAGGCAATGCGAAGTGGAGTGATGACGTTGCATGACCTTTGGTTAGCTATCATGTGACCTGCCTCAAAAATAGAAATGTAATAACTTTAATGTCTTGACTTGTGCAACACCTCAATCTTGAGACATTGAAGTAAGATTGATAGAGGATAGGGTTTTGTTCTCCATCCATCTTTAACATATACATGGTATGAGTTGAATATGTTTCAAACACTATCATTGCCTTAAGACTAGTGGAAAAGTTCCATATAATGTCTGCTTTAGGCGAATGTATTGTCCTTCAAAACTTTCTGAAATTTTTATGTTTTTAAATCATCCGCAAAATACAAACAAAAAATAAAAGGGTGGGGTGGGGTGGAGTGGGGTGGGAGTGGGGTATTCCATTCAATATTATTAACTAAGATGCTCTTTACTTCATGAAATTCCAAAACATCCAATCCATAAATTCTATTTCGAAATTTTTATATTCACAAATTTTTCGGTCACATCAAACATCCTCAATATTCATTTATCTCTAGGCTAAATTAAACCAATTTGGCTAAAATTGTTGCCATGTTCATACGTGTGGGAAGTGGAGTATGCTTGGTGGACTTACTCCACTAACGAGCTGAGAAATGAATTACTCATACGAGTCACTTATTAACGAGTCGGCTCGTGAACTCATAAGACAACTCTAGCCAGACTCCAGTTTAGGGAGTCAGCTACCGACTTGTCTCATATACTACGTGTTCATTTTACTCACCTAGAAACACATGATAAATTCTTGGATTCTTTCTTTAGCCACATGAAATATGAATACATTTAATCCATTTCACTAATTTAAGCACCAAATTAGATTTAACTAATTATTACCCTCATTAGATTAAATCTTGACTTTCAATCCTAATTAATTATTCTTTTTATTGCAACCAATTTATTAAATTGAGCAAGAAATGCAGCCGCGTGTAAAGACCTCGGATGCCTTTTCCCCTCACCTAAATAATGCAAAAATAGAAATCAATTATATCTCTGAATAAGAGTCTATGTATGTATATGTTTACAAATTCGCGACAGCTGCATGCAAGTGTTTTAGACGTAAGCTAATAAATTTGGACCACTCCCACATTCAGCGCGTAACAACCACCCAAACATATAAGTGAGAAATCACAATTATTTTAATGTAATTTTTTATTTCAATTTGCGAATGAAATTTGGTCTACAAGCTCAGATTTACCTTACTAAACGTGTGAAATGTATGTTCACAGGGTAAATTGAGGATTTGTTGAGTTCATTTTTGTCACACAAAAAAAAATGCATTTTTAATAGTATATTGATGGGCAGTGACGGATCTAGAATTTTGAGTAAGCACAAGAGGCCGTTGACTGTTGACGGCAGCAATAATAACTAATGTAGTGAACTAAAATTACTTTATCGTAGTTCGAATTGTAAATATGGTTGTACGTTATCTACCTGTCTAATGATGTTTATCGAATAACAATTTGAAGTTTAAAAATAGATCCAATTTTTTACTTTCTTTTTTCAATTTGTTAATAATTTCAATCTAACATAAAAAAAAATGATTTTTAAAAGGTCGAATTTTAGTTAAAATGTTTTAAAAACAATGGGGGAATCTATCAATTATTTGATAAAAGAACATATAGCATTTTGTCACATTTTGCTCCCGTTTGACACTCATTTTCTTCTTATTCTTATTCTTATTCTTATTCTCATTTTTTTTCTTTTTTCATTTCAACCATACATTCTATCAATAAAATAATATTATAAATAAACCCAAAAATTCTCATTACTTTTCAACCACACATTCTTCTATCAATCACTATTCCAAAATTTATTTTTTCTGGAAAATGGGTGTTAAACAGGGGCAAAATGTCACAAATGCCATAGTGGTCAAGTGTCTTATAATTCCAACAGAGTTCACAAGTTCGAATCCTCTAATTGCACCAATTTTTATAATACCTATATGCTCCAAAATGGTGAGAAATTTTAACCTAAAATAATTGCCAAAAAAATTGTTATATTTGAGAGTCGAACGCAAGACTTCAGTGTACTTGTAAGGTACTTAGATCAACTGAACCACAGAAGTCTTTGTGAAAAAATGGAAATAAATACATTGACCAAAAAAAAAATTGAATACCAGCGAATCCACCACGGGCGGCCGTCGGAGCTCGTCGAGAGTTGGATCCGCCGCTGTTGATGAGAAATGTGTGGTTAAAAAATAAAAAAAAAAAATTGTGTTTACATGTAATATTATTTTATTAAAAAATGTGTGGTTGAAATGAAGTCAAAATACTGTTCAAAAATACATTTTTAAAAAAAAATGAGACTCAAACAAGGGCAAAGTAAGACTCGAGTGTGTTTGGGACACATTATTTTGAAAGAATGTATTATTGAATAACAGATTGATAGAGAATGTGTGGTTAAAAATGAAGGTAAAGTTATTGATGTGATAGAAAATATTATTTTATTGAAAAATGTATGGTTGAAAATGAGTAGAAGAATGAGAATGAAAAAAATAATGTGTACCAAACAGGGCCTTATTTATAATTTCCTTTTTACTTTTATTTCTTATTTTTCTTTATTAAAGTAAGCCTACATGTATCTACCATTTTCTAGAACAATCATGCTACACTACCAGCTTGGTTGACAGCTTGGTTGACATTCTCTAATAAAAAGACATAAATGCCCTACTTCTATTATCTACTCAAGTCAATGTTCTCTATTCCTATTATAGGATAAGTTTGGTTTATTTCTCCTAGTAAATGAAAAAGCCAATTATGCTCGTATTTATCAATATATTTTTTATCAAAACAATCGTTTAATATTCTAATTTTATTTTCTACTTTATTAATTTCTTTATTAATTCTAAATATATTTTCTGTAAAATATAAAGGCACGGGTAGATTTCTACTATTTTTCAGAAAATAATCAAGCACAGTATAAAATGATTTAATTTCTTCTCTTTTCCTTTCGCAATCAATTTCTAAATATTGAATGATAGTAACTAAAACTTCATAAATATCATAAGTGCAAATATTAATGCAAGTATTCAACATAAATAAGAAAGATCTTACAGTATTGAAGCAGAAGGTAAATGCGTAATAATATCAACGAGATTTCCTCGAGCTTGCTCCCATATATTTGTATACTCGTATATAAGTGATCGATGTTATTTGAGTTTAAGAAAGTGGGTTATGGTCCAACACAACTTCCGCACTCTTATTATTTTTCTCTCGACTCTTTTGCATATCTCACAATGGATCACACGGAATCACAGTTTTCCTTTCAACTCCTTGTTAAAACATCACATTTGAAAGATAACAGGTTCTAATGGCTTTCTCTAACAACGCCTCAAATGCCAACACACGGCTAAACAAAGAACAAGATACTAGCACAACCCTCAAGGTTCTCACCGTTGGAGTATAAGTAAGATAAGAGTTTTTGAGAAAATAACAAGAATAGAAAGACAGTATTTTCAAACAACTTGGATTTCATAAACACATCACACTAATATCTCTTATATAAGAGTATACATACATATTTCGGCTACACTCTTGGTACTTTCTCTAAAGAGATTAGAACTCCATAGAGATTACCTTATTACAAACTTCAAATGAAAGAGAGAAACTGAAATGGTTACAAGATTCGAAAAACTAGAGAGAAAGATAGTTTTTTGCTTAAGGATGGGATGCCTTCTTCTGAGAATTAGTCTTCCTTTTATAGACTTGAAAAAGCTCTCCAGCTGGTCTTCATTATTGTTGTGTTACTGTGTAAGATAATGAGAATCTTACTGTGGCCTAAAGTTCTTTGTCTTAACATGGAAAATAATGTAGGTGAAACCCCACAGTTTTTCTTTATCAAAGTAACTTTGACAAAGTAGTGATAAAGGGGGTCCATTACTTTTCCATATGAGATTCAAACCACTCATCCGGAAATTCCTCTGGATCAAGTGAGATTGGTGAACCATTTTCTTCATTGCTACGCACTCGCACTTATGGTTTGGATAACGCCAAAACTGTTTACACAGTTCATTTTTTGTCTTCTGTGTTCCACTAGCGTTTCCTCCAAAGATATGATCACACCAAATATCGAGATAGTGCCAATCTTCTTGTTTAGTGGGTGCCACAGCTTTACTGTAAATCAAGTGGTCTTGTGATTCATACACCCAAATATTTTGATTTTCTTCAATAACTTTCTGGATATGCTCAAATTGCTCCTTATATCCTTTGGCTCTACGGAAGGTTGTCATCTTGATAACATCTTCTGGTGTAGTTTCATGGACTTCACTCTTCTCAGGCTGAAGATGCTTGGAAGTAGTGGCAATCCTAATGACATGGCTAACTGGCAGTAGCCTATCTTCTTCATTATCCCATTCGGGACAGGCAGAGAAAAACCTGATATATATGTTCTTATGTTTAAGAACTTGGTAATATCTTTCAATAGCTCGGACTACTTCTTTTGGTAACAAAGAAATTTCTTTTAAAGATTCTGATGGGTAAATACAAATTATATTTCCCATTTCATAAAGAGCACGAACCCAATAAGCTGGGGCTCCTGGATAGAGGTTAACTTTATTATAGGTTCCATATGTTAAGGTTTTCATCCAACCTCCAATACTGGTAAACCAAAGAATAAAGTAGATTAAACAATACATATGCCAAAATAAAATCGTTTTTACTTTTGATGTCCATAACACCATGAGTATTGCAGCTTTGATGATATTTGAGCTATTAAGCTCGGTATGGAGATACTATCCTTTGTAAATATTTTCTCCCTGTGAGGGAGACAAAGTAGTATTCTCTCTAACTGAAAGTTTATGAAGCTTTAATGCTTCTGGTTCAATATTGGCACCGAGGCCTTCAGATTTATTGGCACTAGGGCCTTCAGATAATATAGCCATGTTGGCCTTCTCCGATACTGGCTTGACAGCAGCCATCTCTATTAGAGTTATCTTGGATTCTATTGCAGCAATCTTCATGTTCATTTCGAACTTCAATATTTCTAGCTCCTTCCTGATTAGCTCCATTCCTGGTTAAGAAATCTGGAATAAAATTGTCTTTCCCTTTAATATGGACAATATCAAATTTAAATGGTGCAAACCACATTTGCATTCTAATAAGTGGTCTTTCAGCTGCACTTGTTCCAAGTTTATTTGTTAATAATGGTTTTACCTGAGTATTATCTGTCCTAATAAGAAATTTTCTAGGTAGCAAGTATGATTCAAATTTTGCTACTCCTTTCTTAACTGCTAAACATTCTTTACGATTAATATCATACCTGGTTTCGGCATCTTTGAATGTGCCTGAAGTATAAGCAACAAGCTCTTCTGGGTATTTACACAATGGATTACAAAGAAACTCTTTATGATTTTCTTTTCTTTTAAGTATTGCTCCCCAGTGTAATAGAGAGGCATCAGTTTCCAAAATAAAGAAATCTTCTTCATTTGGAATATTTAATTCGTAGATTTTCACATATTTTCTTAATTTTGTTTACCATTTCTACATCTTCTTTTGTCCATTCCCATACAACTCCTTTCTTCAATTTTTTGGTAAAGTGGACTTTATATTTAGCACAATTTTTTATAAATTTTTCGGAATAATTTAATAATCCAATAAAGCTTTGTAATTCTTTCTTGTCTCTAATTTCTTCTGGAAATTCTATAATCTTCTTACCAATATGAGGTTGTTGGAGTATTTTTTCTTCGGTAAAAATATATCCTAAGAATTCAATTTCAGTTTTAGCTATTTCTGCTTTTCTTTCTGATAAGGCTAATCCATACTTATTAGCAATATAGTTGAACTTTTTAAGATGTTCAATATGTTCTTTTAAGTTTTTACTATGAATAAGAATATCATCTACATAAACAATGCAGAAATTTTTTATTGGTCTAATAATCTTATCCATTCTTTGTTGAAATATTGCAGGTGCATTCATTAATCCAAATGGCATAACATTCCATTCGAATTGCCCTAATGGATTAGGGGTAGTAAAACTAGTTAAAGGCTTTGAGGCTTCATCTAGTTTTATTTGCCAATATCCTGATTTACAATCAAATTTAGAATATATTTTACTTCCTTGTATTTGTTTTATTAACAAATCTTTTATTGGTAGTTTATAGCTATTGGGTATTGTTTTAGAATTTAGATCTCTATAATCAATTACCATTCTAGCTTTTCCTCTTTTTATTTCACTATGATTTCTAACCATAAATGCTGGACTATTATATGGACTAGTTGATTCTCTTATCACTCCTAATTGTAAGAGTTCTTTAATTTGTATTTCAAATTCTTTTTTATCTTCTTCGCTATAAGGAAATTGTTTTACTGATATCTTTGCATCTGATTATTTTATTTCAATGTTTGCCATAGGTTTATCTTTATCCCATTTAGTTAAAGGATGCTCATGATAACATTCTTTTAGTTCTAATTTAACATTTTCTAATTCTTCTTCTAAATTTTCAATTCTTAATACTGGAATTTTTTGTTTTTGATTAATTTCTGTATAACATCCACCACGATTACTGCGAACTCGATGTCTAGGTCTATGGTGAATTGGTTGATGTGCAATTCCAATAGCTTTGTAGATTTTTGGTGTTTTAATTTTGTGATTACAAGGTGTAGTAAATTCAAAACTATCCTTATATTGTGTAAAGGGGCTATATGTATAGATAAAATTTTCTCCTAAAAGGATATCACATCCAATTTTATCTGTTGCATATATTCGTGGAATAAAACATTCTCTATTACCTATAATTATAGGAACATTTTCTACAAAATCTCTATAGATTTCTACAATATCGCTTGCTGTTTGACCATAAGTTGTTTTCTTATAGTCTCTTTTATAATAATGTTCTGGGAACACATTTCTTTTACATAGGCAAATACCTGATCCAGTATCAATTATGGCATGAAATTTTATCATACAATAGTCTGGTAAATTGAGAGTTATCTCAATATATGGACTAAGTATACTAGTTTTGATTGATCTAATTCCTTGTATCATATAAATTGGTTCTTTGGTTTTAGTAATTCTAGGAATCATTTTTTGTTTGCCTTCTATAGTTATTTGTAGAGTATTCTTTTGTATATGAAATGGTGAGACTTTCTCAAGAAAATTCATTCCAAGTAATATTGGACTAGAATCCTTTCCTTTTCTATAGTCTTTATGAATTTTAAGATTTAATTTAAATTGTTCTCCTTCAATATCTGTAAAACTTAGTTCTAGATTAACAAATGTTTTAATTTCATATTTAATTCCATGATAGTCTGTAAGAGTTATTCCTTGTGGTAGGTTTTCTTCTAATAAATGATCAACTAAGTCTGCTCTTATATGACTAGTACTAGCTCCTGTATTAACAAGGGCTATAATTTCTTCGTAGTTATTTTGATTATTAATATATTCTGTTAAGATAAGGAAATTATCTTCCTCACATTTTCTAAGATCAATATCAATGCTATTTCTAGGCATTATTGGGTAATTTCTACTTGTAGATGTTCTACTAGAGCTTGCAAGTTCTCTAGTACTGATACTTCTTTCTATTCTTCTACTAGGCATTCGGCTATAAGTTGTCCGTGAGGTATTCAAGGTAACTAATCCTTGATTTCCTACATTATTATCTATTCTTCTAGATTGTCGATGAAAATCAAGCAATATATCTTGTGGTAAGGAAATGTTATTATTACTCAACATTCTTGGTGGAGTAAATTGTGCTAAGTCTTTAAAATCTTCATGGATTTGTATGAAGTCTCCCTGAGACTTTATTGATTTCCTTTTGGTGTGTAGTAGTAAATGCATATAGAGCTTTACAATGTAAGGTTACAAACTTTACTTCTTGGTGGCATAATTAATCTATCAATTCTATGATATAGATTTAATCCCATACTTAAATTTTCGTCTAGTAAGGACATGGCAAATCCAGGTTTTATAGTAAATATAATTTTCTTATATACAAGATTTCCAGAGACTACTCCTAATAGAGCATCCATAGGATCATGAAGTATTCTGTTATCCATCAAATACATTTGTATAGGAATATCCATTCCTTCTCTAAAATATCCTTTCACCATAATTTGGATTCCTCCTATCACAATATTTTTTAATCTTTCTCTAGTGGATCTATTTATTTTTGCTAATTCTTGATTAACCCATTCTTTAGTTACCAGAGGTATAGTAGTATGGCCTTTAACATTTTCGATATTAATAGGTACTTCATCATATTTTGCAATATATATGGTTTTGTTAAACCAAGGTAATATTGGTCTTACAAAAACGTCTCTATCTTTTAAAGATATTTGTTTTTCTTTTATTGCTCCATATCTTTCTTCATCAAATACTACTGTTTGTGAAGTCCCTTCTTCATTATCTAAGGTAGTTTCTATAGTATCAATAATTTCTTGGTTCATATAAATTTGTTCAAATTCTGGTTCCTCAATTTCTTCTATATCTAGCTCATAGATTGAGTCTGTTTCAGATAATTCATCTAAATCTTCGATTATTTCATAGTCAGAGTCAGATTCTATTTCTTCCATTATTCTAATGGCTTTAACATTTTCTCTTTTATTTCTATTAGGACAGTTGGGAGATATGTGTCCTATTTCATTACATGTAAAACATTTACATTTTTTGTAAAATTCTTCCTTAGATTTCTTCTGAGGTTTTTTATGTTGGTTATATTCCTTTTTCCAAGGTTTTTTCTTCTTAAAATACTTCTTATGGCTCTTAAATCCTTTGTTTCTCTTCCAGGGTTTAAGATATTTCTTAAATTTCTTTTTATAGTATGGTTTCCTCGGTGGTTGGTGACAACCAAATTGTGGCACTGCTGCTATCTCTCCATAGCAACATAAACTTGCTTTCTTACCATGTTTCCTAAATAGGTGTTGATACATAGATTTTTTACACCATTCTGATATTTTTCTTTTAGCGAATGAAGTTCTCATTCCTAAGGTATCAGCTCTATGATTAGGATCTTCCCATTCTATTTTATTCCAATAAGTTTGGTAATCTTCAAATAATTTCTGACCCCATGGCCAAGGCAGTTTAAGAAAATATCTATTAAGTAGTTTTTTATCTTCTTCTGATAGATTCCATTCTTTAATGGATTTAGATGCTTTGATATATATCTTTTCGAATTTCTTAGTATATTCGTTTAATTCACACATATCACAGATTTTTAATAATTCCATTTCTCTTTCTGCTTGTAAGGCTTCTTGAGTGATCATATCTATTTTAGTTTCTGGTATAACTTCTCCTAAGAGTAAGTGTCTAAAGAAATTTTCCATTCGTTTTAAAATTTCCTTAAAGTTTTCAGCATCTAAGCTTTCATTGCTATCAATAGTAGTTGTAGATTTTTCTCCATATTTAATTTGATTTTTAGTTTCTTCAGAAGTTCTTCTCCAGATATCTGAAGTGATTCCTCTAAAGGTGTGGATTATAAAGTTGTATGATTGAGTAGTATTCCATTTATGAAAAGCAACAGCTAAATCAGTAGCTTTTGCCCATGAGTCAATAATTTCACTTTTATTATTGCTATCATCAACATCTAGCCATATTCCTGTTGTGGGAATTTGTTCAGTAAATAATTTAACTAGATTATTATCCCTAAGGTGTATAGGCTTGGTTGATGTAGTTCTAGCTCCTTTTCTAAAATTATAATTTTCTCGTTCTTCTGTTATTCCATGTTCTTTCATCCATTCAAAATTCCAGTCATCAGACTCGACTTGAATCCAATCATTAGTTCTACTTGTTTCTCCAACTAATGTTTGTGGAAAACTTGTTGATTTAAAGGTGGAGTATTAATTTCAGTAGTTTCTTCTTTAGGTGGATCATTCATATAAATATTTTCAGTTTGAATAGCTAATTGTTCTAAACTCTGTTTATAAGCTTCTAATTCTTCTCCTGTGGCTTCATAGAATTTAGTTTCTAATTCTTCTATAACATATGCCGGTAAAGGTGGTTCAATTGATATATAAGAATCCTTAAATTTTGATTTTTTAAATTTAGACTCAATTTGTTTATATAGGATTTTTGGTCCTATTTTAATATTGTCATTAACAATTTCCAAATTAGATTCGATATTTTTTATATGAGTTAAAACATCTTAGTTTAAAATATCCGTTTCTCCTAAAGGTTGAGCAAAATTATCATATTGTTCTAAAAATTGATTTATAATAATATCTTCTTCTTCATTTTCAGAAAATTCATCTACTAATATTTGTAATCCTTTATTTTTTATTTCTGCTAAATGTTGAGAACTATTTACTTGTTTTATTTCTTCACTTAGAGATCTATATTTAATACTTAAATTTGTTGCTAAATCTTGTAATTTAATTCGATTAGTATTAGTTAAAATACTAATATTTTGTAATTCTTCTAAAATCATTTTATCTTTTCTATTCATTTTAAAAATTTTCTTTAGGTTCGTTACTAGGCTCTGATACCAGTTATAGGGTCAAAATACGGAAAACAATTAAAATATAGAGATAAGGGTATAATAGACAATACTCACGCAAAATGACAAAAAAGTGTGAAACTTGATGTGAAACTTAATGGCAAAGTAGTATAATCCTTTCTAGAAACTCTTTTTTTTTTAACTCATTTTCATTACACGTTCTTGTAATAAAGAGTGTGTTTGAGTCACATTATTTTGAAAAAATGTATTTTGAAATAGTAGATTGATGGAGAATGTGTGGTTGAAAAAGAAGGAAAAGTTATGGATGTGATGTAAAATATTATTTTATTCAGGAATGTGTGGTTGAAAATAAGTAGAAGAATGAGAATGAAAATTTTAATGTGGCTCAAACAGGGGAAAAATATTTTGCACATATATTCAAAACATTCATACTTTTTAACCAAGTATTCTTAACAAAAATCACTATTCCAAAACTCATTTTTTCTTAAAAAAAAAAAAACTCTTTTTAATTAGCATCAAATAGAGGCTAAATAACATTATAGGAAAGAAATCAAATGCAATGTGCTTAAAATATTTTACACTGGATGGGCATGACACTCCCTTGGTTGATAATTAGCATAAAAGTGATTTGAACTATAATAGTAACCATGATCGCGTTCGCGTACTCATCTTTGACACTCAAATAGTCACAACAGTATGCTTCAACTTATTTGGAATAAATTATAACGAGATTATAATGAAAAGGAATAAAAATTCTATAAAATGTATAGATAAAAAAATGATTAATAGTCGTGGATTTATAATAAGAATTTAGCCCCTGTTTGAGATACATTAAAATTTTCATTCTTATTCTTATATTAATTTTCAACCACATATTTTTCAATAAAATAATATTTTTCATCACATCAATAACTTTTTCTTCCTTTTCAACCACATATTCTCCATCAAATTACTATTCGAAAATACATTCTTTCAAAATAATGTGGTTCAAACACACGCATACTTTCCATGAAAACATCATTTCAATAATTGATTCAGTACCCAGGGTCAAAAGACCTTGTGCTTCTTTGTGTGAATACCACGCTCTTCTAAGAGCGTGGATCGTTATCAATTGCCTTGTGATAGCCCGGCAATTTTCAGGCCCGAATTTTAACCAGCCCGAACATCGGATGCTTTTTTGCTGAAACCAATAAACGCAACCGTCTACTTCTATTTTATTACATACGACGTCGTCACCTCCCATTTAATACGTCGTCGTTCCAATCCTCAGACGTTGACTGTAACAATCTATACATATTACATACACAAAAACCAAACGTATACTTCTCCCTCACCAAGTTCCCTCCCACTGTCTGAACAGAGATCACAGTCCCCCTACCCTACCCTACCCTACCCTACCCCTCCCTCACCTCAAACCCAAGAACACTCTTGACAGTTCACACACGGATAAGTAAAACCTGGGTGTAATGGCGGATTCTAAGCTGCAAAAACAATGAAGATAACCAGAGAAAAAAGCAAATTCCAAGAAACCCATTTTCCGAAAGTACCTTCAAACTCTTCACTAAAATCAGATCTTTCTTTCAAGCCCACTATACCACGCAAACCGCCTCATCGGAAAACTAAGACTCCAGGGATCGGAGTTCGGTTGAAGAGGGAAACCGGGGCTCCATCTGGGAAACGGAGCAGCCGACCCGAGACCCCTTTACTCAGATGGAAGTTTGATGATAAAAATGACAACAATGCTTCTATTAAGAAGGAGAAATCGTCAGTTGAAGTTGGCCGGAAGAGTAGCCGAAGAATTAGAAATATTGTTTCAGCGAGGAAGCTCGGCGGCGCACTCTGGCGGATACCCTCATCGGAGTTTCTGAATAAGGGTGGCCAAAGTTTAGGATTTCAGGTACAATTCCTTCATAAAGACCGTACCTTTATTATATTTTATATGATTCTTGTTCTTTACTTAGATCTAATTAAGATTTCTGCCGGGTGTAATAATGCTTTATGGTTAATGATATGCGTTTCAATGTTATAGTTCTTCAATTCTGATTCCACTTGAATTTGTGGTCCATTGGAGAAACCAGTAGGATTGCTATTTTTGCATTTATCTTTGGTAGTTTAGTACGAATTTCGTATTTTTCTCGTCTACTTTGATAGCATTTTTGGGACCATGACCTTTCTTCGTCCTCGAATGACTTTGAGGGAATTATGATTTATTATGGTCTTCATTTTACAGTTTGGAAATGCTCATGTTGGAGACTCGATTCACGGTGATCATGTTACCGAAGTGCATAGTTCTTATGCGAAGGACCTGGTACATAGTCCACATTCTGTCTCTGGTCGAAAGAACGGGCTTCTACACAAGGTATTTTTTTGTTTTATATGTTCATCTTCTCCAATTTTGTAGTTGAAGATTTGTGATTTCTTGACATTGAGTTGATTACAAGAACTTGGATTCATTTGATTGACAAATATAGGGTTTTCTTTATTTTTGTTCTAGACTTCTAATTTTTAGCTTTCTATCTGATCTTGGAAATACTTTTATTCCTTCCAGTTTGAGCCCTCGTTTCAAGTTTTCAACTCGATGGAGGGGGCAACAAAGTGGGATCCTGTTGGCTGGAAAACATCAGATGCATTAAAGCAAGCATTTGGCAGATCTGTACTCAACCAACGAACAAATGCTGCTCCAGTGATATCTGCCCTTGAGGTAGAACTTGAGCAGGCTCGATCCAGAATTAATGAACTTGAGACTGAGCGTCGCTCTTCGAAAAAGAAACTAGAGCAATTCTTGCAGAAACTCAGCGAGGAAAGGACCGCGTGGAGGAGCAGAGAGCATGAGAAAATCCGTTCAGTTATCAATGAAATTAAAGCTGACTTGATCCGAGAAAAGAAAAATCGTCAGAGACTGGAGATGGTCAATTCTAAGCTCGTTAATGAGTTGAATGATGTCAAACTATCTGCAAAGCGCTATATGCAGGATTATGAAAAGGAAAGGAAGTCCAGAGAGTTGATCGAGGAAGTCTGTGATGAACTAGCTAGAGAACTTGGAGAAGATAAGGCTGACACAGAAGCATTAAAGAGAGAATCAATGAAACTCCAGGAGGAAGTCGAAGAAGATAGGAAGATGTTGCAGATGGCTGAGGTTTGGCGCGAGGAACGGGTCCAAATGAAGCTTGTTGATGCGAAGGCAATGCTTGAAGAAAAGTATTCTCAGATGAGCAGGCTAATGGTTGATCTCGAGGCTTTTCTGAATTCTAGAAGTGTGTCTTCACATGTGGACGAGATGAAGAAGGCCGAGTTTCTTCTACAGGCAGCTGCATCTGTCAATATACAGGACATCAGGGAGTTAAAATATGAACCCCCGAATCCTGACGATATTTTCTCGGCTTTCGAAGACGTTAATTTTGGTGCACTCATCGAGAAGGAGGCTGATCCACGTGTTTCATACAGTCATGGCAGTCATGCGTCTGAAATTCACACCATGAGCCCTGAAGTGAATGTGTTCAATAAAGACGATGCTTGGAGACATTCTAATGCATATTTTGACCAGAGTGGCGAGATAGAAGATGACACGAGCGAGTGGGAAACCGTGAGCCATCTTGATGATCAAGGATCAAGTTATTCACCTGACAGAAGTGATCCTCGTGTTGACAAAAATGACCAGACGCCAGTCACAGATGTTAGTGAAGTCTGCTCTGTGCCAACACGGCATAGGAAGAAGGTGTCGTCCATATCTAGGCTTTGGAGATCATACCCGAGCAATGGTGATAATCACAAGATCATTTCAATTGAGGGAATAAATGGGCTTTCAGATCACGGTTCAGCCAAAGGACTTAGTCCTCAAGATTCAGTTGGACAATTGAGCTCACCTGACTTGGGGAATCCAAACATTACTCAGGGAATGAAAGGGTGCATTGAATGGCCGCGGTATGCACAAAAGAATAGTTTGAAAGCCAAACTTTTAGCAGCAAGGATGGAAAGTCAGAAGATCCAGTTGCGCCATGTTCTAAAGCAAAAATATTAGAGAGAGCAAGTTCTGGATGTTCGATTTTGCTCAGCCGAACAACAAAACAGCCAAGCTTCTTATTAACCCTATAAGCCACTCATCTTCAACACTCCATACATCTTCAGAGAAAACTGCAAATTGATGCATATGGTTCACCCAATGGAGATTTCGTTTATTGTCTCTATTCACTTGCTTTAACTGAGCTTAGTAAGAGCGTCATTCAATAATTTAGATAAACCTACAGTTTATTTGTTCAGATGAGTCGGCATCCATTTTGCAGATGATAAGCATAGAGTAAATTTCATTATGTATTGCTTTCTCTGTCCCGATTTGTGCTGGAAAAACGTTGAAACACTGATGTATTTGTAATTTGGCCGCATGACAGTCACTTGAAAATGGAAATCTACTTCTGTATTTAGCTGCAAAATGCTCAGGCATGCTAGTTCGAATTGTCAATAGTGCTCATAAACCTTCTTGTTTCCTGTTATAATAAATAGAATGCTTTGCTAAAAATTTCTCAATGTAGATTGATCTATATGAAATTAAGCCTCTTATCTTCATTCTAGAGTCGAACTTTAGCATCGAGTCCATAGAATCTTCAACACAATAAAGGATAGATATACTCTTGAAGAGATTCCCGTTTTAACCTCGACCTTGGTCGTGAAAACAACAGTCCTTGACCAATCAGAACGTTACATGCAGGTTTCCGAGTTGCCCCTATGTGAAAAATCATCACCTTAGACACTGTTTAGGCTTTCGAAATCAGAACAATCAATTTCAAGTTATGTACAACAGAAAGGAGCACCATTGGCATTGCTCAATTATGAGGTGACTTTTAAGCTTTTATTCAACAAATTAAAAGAGCTTATAAGAAAGAAAAAAAACAAAATCTGGGCACTTGTGAGAAGCTAAAACACTCATTTTTTAGCTTATAAGTAACATCTCCAACAAGCATGAAGATGAAAACGAAGAGCATACAGTAAGGCTAAACAGTAATAAACTACAAGACCATCAGACTTTGTTGTCAGACACAAACGACAACATAATAGGTTACTCCGATTTTAAATAGTTCTCTTTTATATTTCAAAGTCGATGGGGATCACAGCCCAGATGTCACCTCTAGATTATTTAGAAGAAGTTTGGGTGCAAACACAACGAGAGGCTAATGACTATTATAGTGCAGCAATGCACTCAATTTCAATCTTTGCGTCCATTGGTAGTGCCGCCACCTGGTAAGTTGAACGAGCTGGGGCCGGTGATGGAAAATCTGCAATGTTGCAAATGTAAGTACAGATTAAATGAAAAACCATTAGAGCATATCTCCAATAGCACTCTTTATTTTAAAGAGCATCTTCTATCATATATAAAGAGCGTCTTAAGGAATTTCCAAAAATAAAGAGTCAAATTTTTTACACAACTCCAATAAAACTCACTATATTCATTCATTATTTTGCCTTTTCCCATAAGCAATTATTGTTCACGAAGAATTTAATAGAAAATTGTGCAATAATAAATGAAGCATTGTATATAGAGTGGATTTGGCTCTTTACGTTTGAAGAGTCAAATACACTTTATTTTAAATTTTGATGATAAAGAGTGTATCAGACACCTAAAAGAAGAGGTTGGATTCTCTAAAATAGAGAAAACGAGGATAATAAAGAGCCTATTAGAAATGCTCTTACTATCTTAAAATGTCAATTCAGCATTCATACATACACGGTATTCTTCTGAAAAAAAGAAGTGGTCAGGAGAACATGATTAGAATTACCAATCTTAGGACAACAAGGATATTTGCAGAATGCAGGCTACATGTATTACAGAAGATGCTCGCATGATATAGTGATTTACACTCCAGAAAAATCACGCACAGGTTTAAGCAAGATCAATGGATAATGCACATCTAATTTGGCATATTTGATGGCCTTGACTAGTCTATAAATTTAATCAACTTGTAAATTGATGGTATACAAACATTCTCATGAGCTTTTCACATGGAAGACAAACTACTATCCAGTATCCATCCAACTACCACTGAAATTCATGCTATTGTAAAAATTTAAAGAATTAGACATTTGAATTACATATTTACATAATAAGGTACAAGGACATCGAAAAAGCATTACATATTTGCATAGAACTAAATTTGAATGGAAACGTTCTTATACAAACATTCGGGGTCTCATACTAAGGTCTTATAAGAAGTTGGAGAGGCACCCTTTCATCAAATTCTGTCCCAAAATCGACACACTCTAGAGGTCAGAATGGTGTGGTTTAAATGTATCGGCATTAAGCTTACAGGAGAGGAAACTGAGTTTGTAATAACTTTCAGGAACAAGAGCTTTCATAAAGGTACATGGACACAGGAAACAATTAACACTCTTAGCTATTGGAAGTGACAAAAGGACATGCTAAGCAATTTATTCTTCAAATGGTTTTCCTGTAGTTAATGAGAAATAGGCATGCAGGGATCAATTCCTATCAGTTGCATCTTCATTTATATGCAGAATCCAAGCAAAATACATTATACGAACAGATAAGAGCTAACTTAAATCCTAAATACTCACATTTAGCATAGATCTCATTCACTTTCTTGAAGTCTTTCAGATCAGCCAACCTGTAAAGACACAAAATGCAATATCAATTGCACAACCCAAGATGTTGTTCGGTGATGAAATGTGTGTTGGTCCATTTAAGTGTGCATATAATTGAGCTAGCTTGTGTGTGTGAGTGAGAAAGAGAAAGAGAGAGAGAGCTCGAAAAAGGTATTGCAACAAGATCACACACATGATTGTTGTCTTGACCACTGAGGAATAGCTAGCACCACTTGCTTTAAGTATCTCGCCCATATTCTTGAGAACCTAGCAATTTAAACATACATCAGTAAGCTATCCACTCTCCAGCCAGAAACTGAATACTATGGTTGTTAAATGCCAATGTTATACAGCCTCTATTTGATCCCTATTAAAATTATAATTCATTTTTCTCTCCCTTCTTATCAACCACATATTCTCCAATAAAATAATATTACACTTATTCCCAAATCTTTTTCTTTTTTTTTTTTAACCACAAATTTTTCAAAAAAAACACTATTCCAACCTTTAAAATTTCAAATAATGGGGGTCAAACGTAGTAGTACAGACAAAAAGCGTTTTATACACTTCATAGATTTGTCAATGAATCATAGTCTATAAAAAAAATACTAGCAGACTTCACATATGATTGTGTACCTGCTCAGTTTGATCCTCCACGTTATCCGAGACAAACTTTCCAGTCTGCATACAGGCATGAGAAAAATGTTCACAACACCCTTTTAACCTTTATTTTTTTTTAAAGTAAATAATACTATACATATATAGAGATCATGTCTACAACAGTAATTAGATGCTTAAAGAAAATATTTGATACTGTATGGTCAGCAGACACCACAAACCTCTGGAATTAGTCCAAGAACTCCAGACATGAAAAGCATATTATTTGCTTTGATGGCTTGAGAATATGGCCCCAATGCTGCTGGAGCCTTTTCTGTCTGAACGGCTTCCTTTATGCCTAGGTTCAATAGCATATTACGAAACAAATGAGCATCACCATACAAATTACAAAGTCATTATGAAATGTAGAAAAATAGTAGTGAAGTTCAAAGAAGATTGTTAAATGAATTGAACCAATATGTCCTTAACCAAACACAAGCAGTTAAGTACTGGGTTGAATCTCACTTATTAGTAAAGCACAAGGGGATCGCATTTGGAAATTCTTCCTTCTTGAATGAAAGAAATTACAAAGGTAAAAAGGAGAAAGAAAACTGCTTTGTCTTCAACTTGTCATGAACAATGAATACTGGTTACAAGTACAACCTAAGAGCAGTTGGTAAGAAGCAATAGTAGGCTCAAGGGTCAACTCCATAAACCCACCTTCCTCCAATCCCATCGAATCCCTCAAGAGTTTTTTCTGTCACTGCTTCTTTCAAAAACATCTGAGTAGATATAAAGAAACATATGCGGAGAAAAGAAATTCACAGAGATAATAATGAGAAGAAAAACAACCTAAAACTTACTATCAATAACAATGATAATAAATGAGTAACCCCGGGCAGAAATCAACTAAAAAACAACTGCCAAGAATTACTCTGCTTTCTCTTCGAGATACATGTGTATTGGTATAATACCATAACTCTTCAACTTCCTGTACTAAAACTTCAGTAGACTAGATTAACGGATAGATATTTTCACTAGTCACAAAGGATCCAACTTTTTAGAATGCAAGTTGAAGATGTAAATTATGTTCTCTAATTTAGGAATACTGGGTTAAATTCTCCTTGGCAATTAATTATACAATCGATCACGTTTCACACTATTCATTACTAGATTCGTATCATATTAACTGCATTTTTGAGTATAATCTAGACACAAACAGAGAATATGAATGGCAAATTAATTTAACTGTCTTACAAATGGCTCTGTCTAGAAAATTTCTGGGAATCCGAGATGCATAAGGTACAATTCTCTATAGCAGCAATGACAACGGAAGTTCAATAAATACAATTTCAACAGGATATACATATATCGATATCCGCGAGGTGGGCTCACCGGCTGTGGCATCAGTAGAAATGCTCAAGGAAGCGAAGGGGCTTGGCGACGATGATCTAGATGACGACAAAGGGAAGCGGAGGTTAGCACCAGCAAATGATACCCAGCCGACCCGAGATCGCAGTGAGCCGACATCGATTGCTGGCAAATGGAAGCTCCTTGCGGTGGTGCACCACGCCATAAATGTCTCTAGAATAAGTCTCACCAGAAAATTTGTCTTTTAATTTTCAATATTATCCCCACTAATATTTCAATATTAATGGTTTGTACCCTCCATTAAAGAAAAAAACACTTAGAACCCTAATAAGTCAAAATTATTGCATAATTGTCCATCTTTGTTTTCATTATTTTAATTTAGAAAAAAAAACAATTTTAATTTTAAAAAAGTACATTTTTTTTAACAAATTAATTTCATCTTAATCATATTCTTTGAATTTTGATTTCTCAATAAACAAATAAATCAAATAAATTTCATCTAAAATATTTACTACAAAATGAACTAAAAATAAAATCTACACTATAAATTTTTTATACCATTTTTTTGCATATTTAAAATTATGATTATATTAATTTAATTTCTAATAATTATATAGTATAAATATCAAGAGTACCAAAAGAGAAAAAGCTATTAAATTTGGCAATATAAAATATTTGTATTTTCAATTAGCTTTATAAATTATTCTAAATATTTTTTAACTTGTTAATTTTTTTGCCAATCATATTTGAAAAAAAAAACACACATTTTTATAAATTTTTAGATTTTATAAAAATATTTATAATGGCATTTTTTAAACTATAGTGATCACATTTAAATCAAATTATGAAAAACTATATCTTAATCAATAGAAATAATAAAATAATAAATTTAAATAAAATAAAATAAAAATTTCCTAAGAGTATAGAGGAATAAATCAGAAATTAATATTTACATTTTGTTCATCGAAAAACTTTTACTAAGCTTGTGTTTGATCCTCATTTTGGGGTAAAATGTATTATGAAATAGTGATTTTTTTAATTTTTTTTGAGAATGTGTGATTAAAAAGTAAAGAAATTTTTTTGAAATAGGTGTATAATTATTTTATATAAGAATGTGATTGAAAATGAATTTTGAAAAAATATATTCTTGAAAAAATGGGCCAAAATAGAGGCTAAAAGTAAACCTCAAGGAAGATTTTTGAAAATTTTGTATATAGGGGAGAGATCTATGTAATTGTCATAAATCTTAAGAGATGATTATGTAATTTACTCTAAAAATATGTCCTAAATTTTCCTCCTAAATGTACCGCAATTTGAGTATAGTATTACGAGTTAACCAACTTGTACAAAATTGGATTATAAAAATGGTTGACAAAATATGTGTGGCAAGATCTGAACCAATGATTTCAAAAATTGTTTTTTATATTATTCGACAAGATCTTGCCAACACATATTTTGTCAACCATTTTTATAATCCAATTTTATAAGCGTAGCATTGCTCTAGCATTACCTCCACCTCCGCACCTGTTAGCGTTCCCACCTTCTCCTAATTCCATCCTTGTCGTTCTTTTTCATTAAAAGTGTCCAAACTTCGCTCCACTAATCTTGAGGAGTGGCGGCCTTCTCCCGGTTCGTCACCCGAGTAAAGTTAGCTTTCCCACCACCTCCTAATTCCATCCTTGCCGTTTTTGTTGTATAGGCAAGGGGGTCCACAGTTAAGGGATGAGGATGGAGATAAAGGTTAAAATTGACAAGTATATGAAAGATAAATTTGAAATTTTTTTATCTTTAATGTGAGTAGTTTAACATAACTTTTACTTTTACTTCATGTAAAAAGGATTTTAGAGGAAAATCACTTAATTTTTGTTCGAAAACTAATTTTTAAAAAAGTTCTCTATTTTAAAAGTTCTTTTAGAGAAAGTTTCCTTTAAATACTCTTCTAACTTTTTAAGTCAAGAACCTTGCTATATGTACATTTTAATATACACTTTGGTTTACACTTTATCAAGTGACATTATCCGATTAGACAATTTAAATTTCAAACAGTTTTTTCATTCAATTGACACTTACAACAATGCAAGCGTCAACCAAAGTATAAAAAATCAGTGTACAAATATAGCAAAGTCCTTAAGTCAAAAAGTAACTTTTAAGTCTCAAAAACTCATTTCAACTTTTTAAATCCATGCCAAACGCCCTGACCTTATTTAGATGTCCTAGAAGCCATATGAGTGAACATAAAAAGGGCACTCTTTTTTTATCTTTTCGAATTTTCAAATCTCTGTGGATACCTGTCCCCACTGCTCCCCATATGCCATATTGCAAGATGAAATAGGAAACGGGAGAGAATGTTTGATTTTATATTTTTCTTTTAATTATAAAAGACAGGATAATTCATCATAAGATAAAAAAAAAACTTATTTTAAACCAATAGAGGAAAACCATGTAGCGAGGTACAAGAGAGAGAGCAGTCCCGTTCTCCTGCCCGCGGCGGGCAAGCTTATAATGCCCACTCGGAGAGAACCCAACGTGGGGTTCTCACATTTGGAGAGAACCCCACGTGGGGTTCTCCTGCCACATCAGCAGGTGGACAGGATAAGCTTGCCCGTCGCGGGCAGGAGAACATTTTCGCAAGAGCGAAATTTGAAAGTTTTTACACCTAATGCCAAGAACAATAGTTGAAGACCCAAGTAATTTCCATTTGGATAAAATAATAATAATAAAAGAATATGAAGACCTTAAAATCAAATTCTAATTAAGGCCAAGTCTCGAAAATTCAAAAAAATAAGTCTTGAATTTCAAGAATCAAGTCACGTGACCCCTCGTTTTCAATGCTCATATCAACTTGATCAGAGGATTCAATCCGCTCAGCATTACAGATTCAATTTGTAGCAATAACTTACATTGTAATACAACATTCTGATCCAATCTATCAATGCAGTTGTAGTTAATTTACAAACACAACAGCAGTAACTTGGATTAAAACGGAGAGACGGTATTCAAGAGAGACATTATATTAGTATTGACTATTGAGAAATAGTGAAATACCACATACAACTATAGAGTTCTTCACTTGTAATATGATGATTAGTCGTTTGAGGGTAGAATCTCTCTTACAGAAGATACGAGAGATCAAAGATTCATCACTAACATATTGAGGATAGAAGCATTACTGGGACATTTTCGTTTAGATTTGGAGGTTCAACATTTCTTGCACCAAATTCCTATTTCTTCTTGCACGGTCAGTTTTCTCCTCATCGTCCAATTGCATTCAGATATCTCTTCTACACATTGGGCACGTTCCCTGCCGGAGAAGCCATTCATCTATGCATTGTACATGAAAGAAATGTCTACAGCTCGGTAGCATCTTTGCAGATTCTCCGTTCTTAAAGTCCTACCAGTAAAGAAAGTGACAACGGTTAAAAAAAAAAGTGCAAATAGAATAATAAATTTGTACTGTAATAAGGAGAGTAAATGGCAACTTGGGTTGGTTTCTAGTGGTTGAGAATGGTTGGTCTAAGGGTTATATGTAACCAAACTGGTCTATTTAAGTCGTGGGGACGACAATGGTTTGAGTTGTTGAGATGACTCACAAACTGTGCGTCCATCTTACTGTCTAAATCAGGTGGATTAGATAGCCCCACCCCGGAAAAAAAAAAAGAAAAAAAAGGTCCCCGCGTAGGACGTATTGTTCAATCACACCCTCAAGATCGTCTCATCCCATTATGGCTGATAAAATCCTTAACCTTGCTCTTAATGGATCAACAGAGAGCTCACCTGTAAGCAAATTGTACAATTGGTATCATGGCTAGATGTCGTCCTTGGGGAATAGAATTCGTAAATTGGCAGCTTCTGAATTATATCTTGTGATAATCCTCTAATTGTATTGACCTCAAAAATGTCCGAAATCTCCCTCAAACTTGTTTCCATAGTGCTAATCTAAAACATCCAAGCCATCAACAATTAAATGCAACAATAAGCTCGACCGCCAAGCTAACAGAACTAAAATCCGAGGAATACATTAACAATAATAATGTTAGATAGGAGATTCACCTGCCACTGATAAGCTTTAAGCACGGCAGGACTCACCCATTCCATAAATATCTTCCCGTTTACAAGACTACATATTAGTGCAACCTGAAAGATCATTGATGGTGTCACCAAACTACATATCAGCGCAACCCGAAAGATTATCCAATGTTCAACGACAAATTAAATTAGTGCACGAAATGGTTTCACCAAACCAAATATCAGCTCAACCCGAAAGATTATCCTAATGTTGGATGAAAAATAAATGCCTTTGAAATATCAAGAACTATTCCCATTAATTTAATCATAAGATCAAGTGTAAGTTCATTCAAGAAATTCATTTAGGCACATAATTCTAACATTAAAAGAAGTAAATTTCTTGTAAAAATGACAAACCGATCCCTCTAATGGAAAAAGCATAGGTGGATATTAATGGAAGTATTCAGCTACCCTACTATCCAAAAATATCAATGACTGCATTTTGCAGATGAAATTTTAATAAATATCAATTACTGCATTTTGCAGATGAGTTTTTAATCACGAAAGCGATATATATTAATTTCAGAATTCTACCCAAGTTCTATTGCATGTATCACCTTAGAAAATGGCTCTCCGTTAACTATGAGTTCCATCAATTGAACGCCGGTGATGGCCCCCGCCACCGTACCAACACCCACCCCACGTGAAAAACCAGTTTCTGTAGTCTGTCCTTTGAGTCCTCCAGTGATTGCTCCTATTGTAGCTCCACCTAAAAAACCCCAATTTGAGGAGGATTTTCAATAATTAATTCATGAATAAATAGAAAAAATCGATAGAATTTGAAATTTTACAGATCAGGGCCATGGGGAAATATTCAAAAAACACGAAGTAGCGTTTGATTGAGTGTGGAAATTAACAAGATCAAATTGAACATACCTAAAGCAAAAATGCAAGTGAGTAGAGCTATAGTGACCTTCTTCATTATTGAAAAGAAAAGCCCAGATTCAGAAATAATTGGTTCTGTAGAAACCCAAGAGACAATTCGAGAGAGACAATTCTTCATCACTGTGTAACAGATCAACATGTGTGCAGAAAATCAGTGAATAATTCCTTGCCAATTTAGAGTTGCTAGAACTAAATAGGAGCTGACAATGAAGACACTAAGAAATACGTGCAAGTGTCAAATCGCAGGAGCATTTATAGCGCAAGAATGCAAGAAGGGAATAGCATTTATGTGGGTTGGATTGGAGTTAACTCTCACGTGCTCGTACGTGTAGCGGTCAAGCCATTAGCGCAAGTATACAACTCTCCTAGAAATTTTTTAATAGAACGGTGGTCTTGTATACACCTATAATAGGATTGTCCTAAAAAGGGATTGGGTGGGTGAACCCACTCGATATTCGAGTTGTTGTGATTTCAGTTATTCGAAGTTCAAATTTCGTAACTTGAATAAACGATAAGGGTGACAGTGATGGGTAAGTTCTAGTAGTCTTAACGGTGTTAAGTTAGACAAATCGCTTATTGACTCGCATACAAATCAGCTTGTCATATGTACACCTCAATTTAGCGAGGCGAGTACACTTGGTTGAGCGACCAAGCGGTTCCACTCGTCCCATTTAATACCCCTAAGTGGTCTTATTCTACTAAGGTCAACCATTTTCAATTATATATTAGGCCTGCTTTTGATCCTTGTATCTATTTTAACATATTTTGAAATTTTAAACGTTACGTACGATATATTTATATATTTTTTACTAATTTTTTATGCGCAAATGCATAAAGCTTCTCATTCTTGGTACACGTTTCATATAGTTTATAAATTGCTTATAAGTTAGCCATTTTATAGAATCCACAGCTTATATTCACACATTTCGTAAGAATCGCTGCTTATAAACACTTTTAAAGTGTTACCAAATAAGCAAAAATCCGTGATCTCATTTTTAGTGACATCTTAGATTATTTTTACAGTGTCATCTCGATATGATTAGATAAGAGACTTACACGACAAATTGTATATTAGTTTGTACATAATCTACTAAGCATGACATTAATATCAAATTGGAGTAGTAGATTAAGATGTAACTTTTAATTTAACAGTTCACAAGATTTCATAATGTAAATGGAAGTGTTCAAAAATTGCAAGTCATTCTCTTCTTGTTTTTAACTTGTTTTATATCCCCCAAAACAAGGGATTTAAAAACAATGGGATGCATCTTAAATCCAAATCTATACATTCACTCCAATGGGCATAACTAAAGAGCTAAGAGACCCAATCCACATTAATTATTCCAATTAATAATTTCAATTGTCTAAACAAAGTGGAAAGAGACTTTGTCCATAAGAGTGAATGATTTCTTTTTTCTAAGGTAACCTTATTCTAATAAGTCCATTCATTTTCAATTAGGGAAATAGGCATAAATGTTCCCTAACCTATATGGTAGCTGTGCAAATAGTCCACAACCTTCAATTTTTTACGCAAACATCCATAACATTTCGCTAAATGGGCGTGACGGGTCCTTTTGGATGGTTTCCATATAATTGACCTAAAAATGTCAAAACTTTTGATAAAATGACTATAATGCCCTTACTCTTAGGTAAGTAAATAAAATAAGTGAAAAAGAAAAAAAAATGACAAAATGAAAAGGACAAATTATACAAATTAATCTAATTGTGTCATAAGCAAAATAAAAGGTATTTAAAAAATGAATTAAACTACTCTACCAGGCCTGTAAAAGGCCTGGTAGAGTGGTTGCCTCGAGGACCCACCTCATTAAAACCTCCCCCCCCCCCCTCATGACTCATTGGCTCTACCAAATTTTGTACGAACCTGGTAGAGCAGTACGGTCCTTAAAAAATATATATCTAATGCAAGCTGATTAGGACTCCCATCAAGATAATGTGGTATAGAATCATAAGCAAAATAAAAGGTATTTAAAAATATATATCTAATGCAAGCCGATAAGGACTCCCATCAAGATAATGTAGTATAGAAAAAATAGCTATTGAAAGACTTTCAATTGATGTCTAATGAGTATACTCAAGTTTAAGATTAATTTCCAACCCACTTTCTGGATTGTTATCTAATGTCATTTATTTTCTTAAAATAATAACACAATTACATTTATAATTGGATATAAATTTAGTTGAGTTAGCATATCTAACGGATCTCTAAAATATATCTATTTTTCTTTGGCAAATCATTTGGATAGGGTTCCCACAAACTTGCATTGGAGAATTTTTTTTTTTTTTTTTAAACACATTCTTTATGTGTCACGATTTTTATTTTTTAAAATAATTCACGATTGCATTAGAGATGCTCTTATAGGAAATTGGTTAGTATGATGAGTTGACTTTCTTTTTTGTCTTATAAATTTTATTTTTTTATTTTCCTTTTTACCTAATTTATTTAACTAAAATGAGGGTATTTTAATCTTTATGTCAAAAGTTCGACATTTTTCGCGATCAATTGTGCCTACTAAGTGAAATGTTACAAATGTTTGCACCAAGATTTGAAGGTTATTGATTATTTGCACCAATTTCCCATTATATTCAAAGCTTACGTTTGATTCTTGTATTCTTTTAACGTGTACTATACAATTAAATGACTTGTACCCAATTTTGACAAAATTTGACCTCAAGTAACATTTTAGCACATATTCATACATCTAATTGAACAAGATTAAAAAAAACATATGTTTTACACATTTGAGTTAGCTACATTTTACATTTTGTTCTCAATCTTTCCCTCTCTTTACACTTTTGTCATAAAAAACCTTTTTTTTCCCTTTTTACGAGGTATAACCTCCAAATATATCAACCAACACATTCTTGTATCTTTCCATTCCTCTAAACTTATCATATTGAAAATATGATGCAACCTCCTAAAATATCTTCAAATAAAAATATACTTCTTACATCTTTCTCTACATTATCGTTACATTGTTCTGCGATATTATCATTACACTTTCAACTACACACATTGGCTCAACATTGTGTCCATATCAATTTCCATGTCACTTGTTCTATAATGTCAATTCTTTTGTCTTTGTTAGAGTTCTCTATCATAAAAATATGTTTTTATCTGTCATCAACCTTACCATGTTATCAACCTTACCATGTTATCAATTAGATTCATTTTTAGTCTCCTAAAGATGTAATCCATAGGTTTTACTCGGTTCTAACCTCTCAGTTTAATCGTTTAACTAATATATCCAAAAAATAAAAATCAAAATCCACAATATATTTTAGAGAAAAAGTATTTGTACAGAAAAAAATAACCAGAATTGCACCAGAATAAAGACAAATGTGGGCCCCACCATGTATTTAAAAAGGAAAAAAAAAATGTGCAGGCCCCACCCTTGTGTGAGGTTTGTTGCAATTCTGGTGATTTTTTTCCTGGTTGTGCAACAAAGCTCTATATTTTAATATTTCCATGGATTTACCCAATATTGGATATTCTTTAGAAAAACCCACCACCATGGATGCACTTTAACCATCAAATGCCTAAAACTTCACTTTGACTAATAATGTAAGAAAACAAAGAATCTTGACATTGAAGAAGTAAAACTTACCGTATTGTTGTGAAATACTAAAAAGCAATTCTTCATTTTTAATGTATCCTTGCATTTGTTAGCTGCAGCAACTGGTGTACTCACGAATCGAGGACGGCTTGTGTTAATTAATAAAATGTTGAGGTTGAAAATATTTTTAGAGAAAATGATTAGGGGCTAAAGTGTAACGATGGGTATAGATGGAAGATGAAACGTATAATTTAGCCTTTGAAATTTGTTTATTTTTTCAAACCTATTATCATATGTGATCTACAACTTTTCCCCACCATTTTCTTTTTGTTTTTATCTTAATTCATATTATCCAACCAACAGTTTTTTGAAATAATGTATTAAGAATTCAATAATCCATTCTTAGTGTTTTTTTAGAAAAGTTTAAAAAGTTGAGATCGAAGTCAATAATTAATTTTAAATACAAATTTTATCGGACTCACAACTTTTCAATCACACATTTAACCCTTATTTGAGTCCCATTTTTTAAAAAGATCATTTCTTCAAAACACGTAAATCGAAAAATTTTCCTTTTGTTTTAACAACACATTCTCGCAAAAATCACAATTCTAAAAATGAATTTTTCCCCAAAAATGGGGCTCAAACAATGGCTTAATCATTTTTTATCAAAATATGCTACAACTTTTATCAAAAGATTTGTCAAACAACTCCTTGATCTAATTTCTTGGTGTAAACAAGAATTATTCATAATAACAATTTTATATATTTTCATCAAATTTAAAAGTGACATGATCTCGTAGAACACGTTAAAGATTATTTAGTTTCTTTCATAATCATTTTTAAAGTGCTCGGAATATAATAAGCTCTTCTTGTTCAAACTGACTCAAAAATCTTGGTTTGATTTTAGCTTTCTTGTGAGTTCAAATCTTTAAATTGGTAACCAAATGAAATAACGAAAGAGAGTTCATGTAATCTACTCTAAATTCATGAACACGACTTAAACCAATGGTCGTTGAATCTCATCTCATTAGAAGACGTTAACAATTTAGTTACTTCGAGTATTGCAAGAATCAATCAAATGAAGTATCGCAAAAAAATTCACGTAACTTATCGACGGTGTTCAAAAAAACTTGCATATAAGGTACCACCTAAACTCGAAGCTCAGGCAAAACGTTTCACTTTGCACCTATGCGCATTTTTTTTTAAATTTCTAAACTGTTGAATTTTGTCATTTCTCTCTTTCGTCTTCCATAGACGAGTTTTATTATTTTTTTTAAAAAAAAAATCTTTTAAATGACTTTAGTTTATTAATTTTTTTATTTTTTTAAAAACTTTTCATTTGACTTTATTTTCAAGCTTTTATAAGTTTTTATCTGTACAAAGGTTAAAAATGACTTTATGATAAAGAGTTAAGTAAGATTTAAATTACGAAACTATCTACGCTATGGAATTATAATCTTGATGCTCGTTATTTTGTTGAAAACTTCGAAAGCATATATTAAGTTCCTATAAATCTATGAAGTAGGATTTGTATAGTTGAAAATTGATTATGAAAAATAGTCTAATTTTTGCATTTCGAAAACTTAAAAATTGTATAATTAACTAATTACATGAATTATTAAGTAAATATGGTATTTTATAATTTTAGATGTTTGATATATATTATTTTAATTATTAAATAATTTTTAAAATGATTAAAAATTTAAAATATTATTAAAAATAAGAAAATGCAATTTTACGCCTAGGCGCCGCTCTTAAACTCATAAAACTTGAAGTTTCACCTCCACATCTAACTACTCTTTACTCTTTTTAGAACACTGCTTATCATCAAGATTTATCTTTTGTTTGGCTCCTATTTATTAAAATTTATTTTTATATCACGCATTTCATGCGGCATTAAATTTTTATTAAGTTTTCAATTACACATTTCATTAAAATTTATCAAAATTTACTAAAATCTAATTTTTATCAAAATAAAAAGGGTGCTTAATCAATGGTTAATGGTCAATGGAGGAGCTTCAGTTAAAAGAAGGAAATTTAGGACCATTTCTTTGCTCTTGTAAAAGAGTTTCATGAAAAAATTATCATAATTTTTGTTGTAAATTAATTTTTTTAAAAAAATTCTTATTCCAAAAATATTTTTAGAGGAAGTCATATTGGATCAAATTTCTTTGAAAGCTCATTTTGGACATCATGCTTCATGGAAGGTGAAATAGGTCGGTTTAGGTGGAAAATTGATGCTATTCTTTTTTAAACGTCAAAAACTTTTAGGGAAATGATGGTTGTACACCATGCCACCACCTCACATGTGAGGGGTCCATCATAAATAAAAAATTTGTGGGGCCCTCTCTATGTGAGGGAACTGTACACCATGCTATACAAGCATGATATACATGTAGTAGTTTTCAAACTTTTAAGTGGCTACGTCAGCGATTTTGAATTGTTGTACACAGAGTTGTACAATAGTAGTGTACAAAAAGCATTGTTGTATGGCCTCTGCTTTACCGACAAGGAAAATTAATATGGACATTAACTGCTGGAGAAGATAAGGGCAATTTTTGCTCAACATTTATTATGGCATGTAGATATTTGTGAGCTTTAATTGCTTTTGTGTTTGCTTTCCTTCTGTGAATTCCCTTTACAATCTCCATTTGGTTTGCTGGGCTGCCCAGTAGTAGAATTTTCGTACCCTTCGCAAGTTTATTGATATTGACTACACTTTTTGAAGAAGTAAATATACTAAGTACTCATTTAGAAGGGTTTCTATTTTTCATAGAAGAGATTCCTAAGTAAGTTATCTAATGTCAATGTCTTCTAAAAACTTTTACGTTAGTATCCTCTAGAAGTTATTAGTACTACATTGATTACTTTAGATGTGTCAATTGGGAAAATACTCCCATAGTCACTAGGATAATTATTCACCTTACAATTTTTATTTTGCAGTACAATTTAATTGCATTGGAAGTCCTTAACTTTTGCTTACTGTTAAACTTGTGTCTTCAATTTTTTTCGCCTCGCATTTATATCCTTAACCTTCAATTAAATAATACATCTTGTCCCTGATAACAATTATGTTCAAATACTTTATTACCTTATTTTAAATTGAGGGATAAATATATTTCAATTGTCCTTTTACTTATTTAAAAATATGAAAAAAAAAAAAAAAGAAGTTTTTTATGTTCTCCTAATGAATTTTTTGAATGTAAACCATAATAATGATAAAGATGTATTAATTACTGTAAGTTGATGATAAGAATACAACAAAAGTTAAGGACCTGAATTTGATAATGAATAAAGATTGAGAACTTCCAACACGTATAGCAAACCAAACAATTATGATCACACTCCACAAATTATCAGAAGAGCCAAAAACTTTCACCGAACTTAATATCTTCTTCTTTCCTTTTCCCTACCTGTGTTTGCTTTTTCGTTTATCCCCACTATGGTGTCTAGACATTTTCATGGAGGAGTTAGCTCGAGATTCTACTGAGCTGCCACTGGAATATGTTGCCTCTGAGTTAAATGACTTGTACCCAATTTTGACAAAATTTGACCTCAAGTAACATTTTAGCACATAGTCATACATCTAATTGAACAAGATTAAAAAAAAACATATGTTTTACACATTTGAATTAGCTACATTTTACATTTTGTTTTCAATCTTTCCCTCTCTTTACACTTTTGTCATAAAAACCTTTTTTTTCCCCTTTTTACGAGGTATAACCTCCAAATATATCAACCAACACATTCTTGTATCTTTCCATTCCTCTAAACTTATGATATTGAAAATATGATGCAACCTCCTAAAATATCTTCAAATAAAAATATAGTGCTTACATCTTTCTCTACATTATCGTTACATTGTTCTGCGATATTATCATTACACTTTCAACTACACACATTTGCTCAACATTGTGTCCATATCAAGTTCCATGTCACTTGTTCTATAATGTCAATTCTTTTGTCTTTGTTAGGGTTCTCTATCATAAAAATATGTTTTTATCTGTCATCAACCTTACCATATTATCAATTAGATTCATTTTTAGTCTCCTAAAGATGTAATCCATAGGTTTTACTCGGTCCTAACCTCTCAATATAATCGTCTAACTAATATATCCAAAAAAAAATCAAACTCCACAATATATTTTAGAGAAAAAGTATTTATACAGAAAAAAATAACAAGAATTGCACCAGAATAGAGACAAATGTGGGCCCCACCATGTATTTAAAAAGAAAAAAATGTGCGGGCCCCATCCTTGTGTGAGTGGTCTGTTGCAATTCTGGTGATTTTTCT
Organism: Fraxinus americana; assembly: GCA_035079005.1. Taxonomy (NCBI): domain Eukaryota; kingdom Viridiplantae; phylum Streptophyta; class Magnoliopsida; order Lamiales; family Oleaceae; genus Fraxinus; species Fraxinus americana. Next base: position 4,973,006 of record CM068707.1, on the reverse strand, counting down.
TTCTGGTTGTACAGCAAAGCTCTATATTTTAATCTTTCCACGGATTTACACAATATTGGATATTCTCCAAAAAAAAAAAAAAAAACCCACCACCATGGGTGCACTTTAACCATCAAATGCCTAAAACGTCACTTTTTCTAATAATGTAGGAAAATAAAGAATCTAGACATTGATTAGGGGCAAGTGTAACGAGGGGTATAGATGGAAGATGAAATGTATAATTTAGCCTTTGAAATTTGTTTATCCTTTCAAACCAGGGGGGGAGCCAGCCCGAAGAATTAGGGGGGTCCCGGAGTTGAAGGGGTGGGGGTCCACGGGGGTTCGCCCCCGAAATTTTTTTTGAAACATTATGTGTTAAAATGAAGAAAGTTGGTACTTTATAATAGAGAAAGAAAATAACGGAATATAAATTAATGTACGAAGACTTAATAAAAAAATCAAGAAACGTATAAAAGAAAGTACTAATTTTTAATTTAGCAAAATCATACCTTATTACAAGTGTTCATTTCCAATTCTCATACTTTGAGAAATTAATGCCAATGTCAAAAGCTTGTATAATAACGGGTATACTTCATTTTTTTTGTCACAACCAACTTTGAACAAGTTCACAAAGGCATTGTAATCTTACAAATTCTGGATTAGTTAGGAGATAACTTAAAAAAAAAAAAATTGATCCCAAAAAATAAAAAAAAAATTTTAAAAAAATTTATTGTCAAAAAATTGGGGGGGTCCAGGTCCCCCCAGGACCCCCCCCCCACCTCCGCCCCTGTTTCAAACCTATTGTTATATGTGATCTACAACTTTTCCCCACCATTTTCTTTTTGTTTTTATCTTATTTCATATTATCCAACCAATAGTTTTTTTGAAATAATGTATTAAGAATTTAAGAATTCAATAATCCATTCTTAGTGTTTTTTTAGAAAAGTTTTAAAAGTTGAGATAGAAGTCAACAATTAATTTTAAACACAAATTTTATCGAACTCACAACTTTTCAATCACACATTTAACCCTTATTTGAGTTCCATTTTTTTAAAAGATCATTTCTTCAAAACTCATTTTCGATAAAATAATTTTACACATAAATCGAAAAATTTTCCTTTTGTTTTAACAGCACATTCTCGCAAAAATCACTATTCTAAAAATGAATTTTTTCCCAAAAATGGGGCTCAAACAATGGCTTAATCATTTTTTTTTATCAAAATATGCTACAACTTTTATCAAAAAATTTGTCGAACAACTCCTTGATCTAATTTCTTGGTGTAAACAAGAATTATTCATAATAACAATTTTATATATTTTCATCAAATTTAAAAGTGACATGATCTCGTAGAACACGTTTAAGATTATTTAGTTTCTTTCAGAATCATTTTTAAAGTGCTCTGAATATAATAAGCTCTTCTTGTTCAAATCGACTCGAAAACCTTGGTTTGGTTTTAGCTCTCTTGTGAGTTCAAATCTTTAAGTAGGTAACCATATGAAATAACGAACGAGAGTTCATGTAATCTACTCTAAATTCATGAACATGACTTAAACCAGTGGTCGTTGAATCTCATCTCATTAGAAGACGTTAACAATTTAGTTATTTCGAGTCTTTCAAGAATCAATCAAATGAAGTATCGTAAAAAAATTCACGTAACTTATCGACAGTGTTCTAAAAAACTCGCATATAAGGTATCACCTAAACTTGAAGCTCAGGCAAAACGCTTTACTTTGCACCTATGCGCATTTTTTTTTAATTTCTAAACAGCTGAATTTTGTCATTCCTCTCTTTCATCTTCCATAGACGCGTTTTATTAAAAAAAAAAAAAATTAAAAAAACCTTTTTTAAAAGTCTTTTATATGACTTTAGTTTATTAATTTTTTTATTTTTTAAAAAACTTTTCATTTGACTTTATCTTCAAGCTTTTAAAATTTTATATGTACAAAAGATAAAAATGATTTTATGATAAAGAGTTAAATAAGATTTAAATTACGAAACTATCTACGCTATGGAATTATGATCTTGATGCTCATTATTTTGTTGAAAACTTCGAAAACATGTATTAAGGTCCTATAAATCTATGAAGTAAGATTTGTATGGTTGAAAATTGATTATGAAAAATAGTCTAATTTTTGCATTTCGAAAACTTGAAAATTGTATAATTAACTAATTACATGAATTATTAAGTAAATATGGTATTTTATAATTTTAGATGTTTGATATACATATTATTTTAATTATTAAATAATTTTTAAAATGATTAAAAATTAAAAATAAAAAAAATGCAATTTTACGCCTAGGCGCTGCTTAGACTCTTAAACTCGTAAAACTTGAAGTTTCACCTCCACATCTAGCTACTCTTTACTCTTTTTAGAACACTGCTTATCAACAAGATTTAGCTTTTGTTTGGCTCCCATTTATTAAAATTTATTTTTATATCACACATTTCATGCGACATAAAATTTTTATTAAGTTTTCAATTACACATTTCATTAAATTTTATCAAAATTTACTAAAATTTGATTTTTATCAAAATAAAAGAGGTGCTTAATCAATGGTCAATGGAGGAGCTTGAGTTAAAAGAAGGAAATTTAGGACCATTTTGTATGATTTTTATTTTTGCTCTTCTAAAAGAGTTTCATGAAAAAATTATCTTAATTTTTGTTAAAAAAAATTCTTATTCCAAAAATATTTTTAGAAGAAGTCATATTGGATCAAATTTCTTTGAAAGCTCATTTTGGACATCATGCTTCATGGAAGGTGAAATAGGTCGGTTTAGGTGGAAAACGGATGCTGCTCTTTTTTAAACGTTAAAAACTTTTAGGGAAATGATGGTTGTACACCATGCCATACAGCATGGTGTACAGCCCCCTCACATGTGAGGGAGCCCATCATGAATAAAAAATTCGTGGGCCCCCTCTATGTGAGGGGCATGTACACCATGCTGTACAAGCATGATATACATGTAGCAGTTCTCAAACTTTTAAGTGGCCACGTCAGCGATTTTGAATTGTTTTACACAAAGTTGTACAATAGAAGTGTACAAGGAGCATTGTTGTATGGCCTTTGCTTTACCGACAGGGAAAATTAATATGGACATTAACTGCTGGAGAAGATAAGGGCAATTTTTGCTCAACATTTATTATGGCATGTAGATATTTGTGAGCTTTAATTGCTTTTGTGTTTGCTTTCCTTTTGTGAATTCCCTTTACAATCTCCATCTGGTTTTCTGGGCTGCCCAATAGTAGAATTTTCGTACCCTTCGCAAGTTTAACTTTTACGTTAGTATCCTCTAGAAGTTCTTAGTACTTTCAAAAAAATTATTTAAATATGTTCAAATGCATTTTTTAAATCTCAAAAATAGCTATTGACTAGGATAATACTCCATATTTTTCCTCACTAAGGCCAAATCTAATTATGTGCTCAAGAAACCAATTAATGTTAGGATAATTATTATTCACTTTACAATTTTTATTTTGCAGTACAAATTAATTGCATTGGAAGTCCTCAATTTTTGTTTACTGTTAAACTTGTGTCTTCAAATTTTTTCGCCTCTTATTTATATTCTTAACCTTCAATTAAATAATACATCTTGTCCCTGATAACAATTATGTCCAAATAATTTATTACCTTATTTTAAATTGAGGGATAATTATATTTTCAATTGTCCTTTTACTTATTTAAAAATATGAAAAAAAAAAGTTTTTTATGCTCTCCTAATGAATTTTTTGAACGTAAACCATAATAAGGATCAAGATGTATTAATTACTGTAAATTGATGATAAGAATACAACAAAAAAGTTAAGGACATAAATTTGATAATGAATAAAGATTGAGAACTTCCAACATGTATAGCAAACCAAACAAATGTGATCACACTCCACAAATTATCAGAAAAGCCAAAAACTTTCACTGGACTTAATATCTTCTTCCAAAAAAAAAAAAAAAGATTTACACTTAAATGCACAAGTAGTACTTCTTTCACATTCCAACGTAATTTGTCGTCTACCATGTCTATGCAGGAGAACCCAAAGTACGCGAAATAGAGGAACTTCAACTGCAGTGAGATCTATGACACATATGGCTGATTGTTCGGGGACACCGGTGACTCGACCAAGTATGCGTTGTCCTCAACGAGGCTGTCGCAGCGTGGTTTTGAATTTGGCACAGATAGCGACAGAGAGTACGGAGGTGAGAAGTTCCCCATTAACGCAGAGGCAATATATTCCAGTGGCAGCCCAGTCGAATCTCGAGCTAACTCCTCCATGAAAATGTCTAGACACCATAATGGGGATAAAAGAAAAAGCAAACACAGGAAGGGAAAAGGAAAGAAGAAAATGTACGGTGCCCAAGAGGTTTCAGCATCACTTGAGCAATTGGTTAGTGTTGGAACAGATCTTGCCTCAATTGCGCGATCGCATCGTAATGGGAGAATGTCAATCGACGAGTGCGTTGACAAACTGCTGTCGTCTGGGTATGTGCAGGAAGGTGATCGGCTCCACCTCTTTGTGTTGTGGTTCCTACGGGATAAAGAAAATCATAACTCGTACTGTGCTGCCAAGATACCTTATTTGAGATTTAAGTTCATCGAGTACTGTTTCGAGCGTGACAGTTTGTCCATTAACCGTAAGCGGTGAGCGCTCCGTTCGGATGTTTCCACTTATAAGTTAGCCATTTTATAGAATCCACGGCTTTTATTCATTTATTATTCACACATTTCGTAGGAATCGCTGCTTATAAACACTTAAAAGTATTACCAAATAAGCAAAAATCCGTGACCTCATTTTTAGTGACATCTTAGATTATTTTTACCGTGTTATCTCGATAAGAGACTTACACGACAAATTGTATATTAGTTTGTACATAATCTACTAAGCATGACATTAATGAAAGTGCAAGTATACAAGCAGCTTTCTACCCTATATCCTTGGAGGTATAACCTGCGATTTACCTCCTTCATCAAGGCCCAAAGCAGGGCAGGGCAGATGGGGGCCGCCAAGAATGCGGTTCATCCTTTTTAAAAACAATGGGATGCATCTTAAATCCAAATCTATTCATTCAAGGGGCAACAATTAATTCACTTCAATGGGCATAACTAAAGAGTTAAGAGACCCAATCCACATTAATTATTCCGATTAATAATTTCAATTGTCTAAACAAAGTGGAAAGAGACTTTGTCCATAAGAGTGAATGATTTCATTTTTCTAAGGTAACCTTATTCTAATAAGTCCATTCATTTTCAATTAGGGAAATAGGCATAAATGTTCCCTAACCTATATGGTAGCTGTGCAAATAGTCCACAACCTTCAATTTTTTACGCAAACATCCATAACATTTCGCTAAATGGGCGTAACGGGTCCTTTTGGATGGTTTCCATCCAATTGACCTAAAAAATGTCAAAACTTTTGATAAAATGACTATAATGCCCTTACTCTTAGGTAAGTAAATAAAATAAGTGAAAAAGAAAAAAAAAATGACAAAATGAAAAGGACAAATTATACAAATTAATCTAATTGTGTCATAAGCAAAATAAAAGGTATTTAAAAAATGAATTAAACTACTCTACCAGGCCTGTAAAAGGCCTGGTAGAGTGGTTGCCTCCAGGACCCCCCCCATTAAAACCCCCCCCCCCCCCCCCCCCCCTCATGACTCATTGGCTCTACCAAATTTTGTACGAACCTGGTAGAGCAGTACGGTCCTTAAAAAATATATATCTAATGCAAGTCGATAAAGACTCCCATCAAGATAATGTGGTATAGAATCATAAGTAAATAAAAGGTATTTAAAAATATATATCTAATGCAAGCCGATAAGGACTCCCGTCAAAATAATGTAGTATAGAAAAAATAGCTATTGAAAGACTTTCAATTGATGTCTAATGAGTATACTCAAGTTTATGATTAATTTCCAACCCACTTTCTGGATTGTTATCTAATGTCATTTATTTTCTTAAAATAATAACACAATAACATTTATAATTGGATATAAATTTAGTTGAGTTAGCATATCTAACGGATCTCTAAAATATATCTATTTTTCTTTGGCAAATCATTTGGATAGGGTTCCCACCAACTTGCATTGGAGAGTTTTTTTTTTATTTTAAACACATTCTTTTTTGCTTATGTGTCACGATTTTTATTTTTTAAAATAATTCACAATTGCATTAGAGATGCTCTTATAGGAAATTGGTTAGTATGATGAGTTGACTTTCTTTTTGTCTTATAAATTTTATTTTCATTTTTACCTATTTTATTATATTTATTTAACTAAAATGAGGGTATTTTAATCTTTATGTCAAAAGTTCGACATTTTTCGCGATCAATTGTGCCTACTAAGTGAAATGTTACAAATGTTTGCACCAAGATTTGAAGGTTATTGATTATTTGAACCAATTTCCCATTATATTCAAAGCCTACGTTTGATTCATGTATTCTTTTAACGTGTACTATACAATTAAATGACTTGTACCTAATTTTGAGAAAATTTGACCTCAAGTAACATTTTAGCACATATTCATACATCTAATTGAACAAGATTAAAAAAGCATATGTTTGACACACTTGAGTTAGCTACATTTTACATCTTGTTCTCAATCTTTACCTCTCTTTACACTTTTGTCATAAAAACCCTTTTCCCCTTTTTACGAGGTATAACCTCCAAAAATATCAACCAACACATTCTTGTATCTTTCCATTCCTCTAAGCTTATTATATTGAAAATATGTTGCAACTCCCTAAAATATCTTCAAATAAAAATATAGTGCTTACATCTTTCTCTACATTATCGTTACATTGTTCTGCGATATTATCATTACACTTTCAACAACACACATTGTCTCAACATTGTGTCCATATCAATTTCCATGTCACTTGTTCTATAATGTCAATTCTTTTGTCTTTGTTAGGGTTCTCTATCATAAAAATATGTTTTTATCTGTCATCAACCTTACCATGTTATCAATTAGATCATTTTTAGTCTCCTAAAGATGTAATCCATAGGTTTTACTCGGTCCTGACCTCTTAGTATAATCGTCTAACTAATATATCCAAAAAAAAAAAAAAAAAAATCAAACTCCACAATATATTTTAGAGAAAAAGTATTTGTACAGAAAAATATAACAAGAATTGCATCAGAATAGAGACAAATGTGGGCCCCACCATGTATTTAAAAGGATTTTGCTATTTGACCCATTGGGGTCACCTGTTGGTTCACACGGTGACGTGGAACCCATTAAAAAAAAAAAAAAAATCATCATGGGCCGGGTCACCTAAGTTCAAATAACAAAAAAGGAGCAAAATCCACCCTGCATTGGAACGAAGGTTGCCCGCGAAGAAGCAGCACCAAATATTGAAACTTACCGCCAAGAAGCAGACGCGACGACGGCCACAAAGAAGCAGTCGTCGGGGAAGAAGCCGGTGCCGGACTCGTATATATGGCGGAAAAAGGTATTATTTTAACCCGATTGTTTTGTGAAACTAAAAATTAGGGGAAAGCTAATTTTTAACTAAAATTAGGAGAAAACTTAAATTTAGTTCGAGTACTTTGTCATACTTTTTTGGTTTTGTGAAACTAAATTAGTTGAATTCTTGTTTTGTGAAACTAAATTAGTTGAAAGATGTGGGAAAACTGAAATGTTTGAACCCATTTTTCATACATTTCTTCTTCTGTGAAACTGAGTTAACATGTTGAGCTGAATATTTAAGCTTGAAAGTGTTTGTTGTCGTTTATTGAAGATTGGAAAATTGACCTTGTAATTTGTTTATTTACTGCAGGGAAGGAAAATTCGGAGGAGGTCAATTTTGGAACTGATTTAGTTCTATTAGAGTCTGAAAACGATAACATTTTGGACAACGCGAACGTTGTGGATAATGGAATTGTAGGAGTAGACTGTGTGATTGTACCCGAGGTGGGTATGAAGTTCAACGATGAAAAGGATATATATAATTTTTACAAAAGATATGCGTACGACGTTGGATTTCCGGTTAGAAAAAGAAATTCACAAAAGGATGACGATGGAATTGTGAGATATGTTGTGTTTACATGTAGTCGAGAAGGTGGAAGGCCACGTACTACGAGCGGTTCGTTGAAGCCGCAAGCTACCATTCAGACAGGCTGCAAAGCCAGGATCACTGCATCTGCAGATGCATGCGGAATCTGGAAAATTAACACAGTCAATCTCATTCACAATCATAAAACAAGCCCTTCGAAATCCAGATTGTATCGTTGCAACAGAGAATTGAGTGCCCATGTTAAACGACGGCTTGAAGTAAACGATATGGCAGGGATTCCGTTGCACAAAAGTTATAACTCTACAGTCGTAGAGGCAGGGGGGTATGAAAATATGACTTGCGTGGAAAAAGATTGCCGAAACTATGTTGAACAAGTTAGGCGGTTAAGACTTGGAGAAGGAGACGCCGCAGCAATACAATCCTATTTTTCGAACATGCAAGCAAGGTGCTCAGGTTTTTACTTTAGTATGGATTTGGATGAAGAGTTGCGGTTGAAAAATATTTTTTGGGCAGACAATAGGAGTAGGCAAGCATATAAAGAGTTCGGCGATGTCGTAACATTTGATACGACGTACCTAACTAATAAGTACGACATGCCGTTTGCTCCTTTTGTTGGAGTTAATCATCATGGACAATCAATACTCCTTGGCTGTGGGTTGGTCTCGAATGAAAATACTGAAACATTTATATGGCTTTTCAAGACTTGGCTTCAATGTATGCATGGCCAACCTCCTATTGGAATTATTACTGATCAAGATAGGGTTATGCAGAACGCAATTCAGATTGTGTTCCCAAACACCAAACACAGATGGTGCTTATGGCACATATTAAAGAAGTTGCCCGAGAAGTTTGGATACCACGTTAATAAAGGCGAGATATTTTCTGCTATACACGTACTTGTATATGATTCTCAAACTGTTGACGAATTCGAAGAAGGTTGGAGAGAGATGGTGGACAGATATGCATTGCATGATCATGAGTGGTTGTCGGGAATGTATGCGAATAGATGTCATTGGATACCTTGTTTTTTAAGAAGCAGCTTCTGGGCGGGTATGTCAACTACTCAGCGAAGTGAGAGTATGAATGCGTTCTTCGATGGATATGTACACTCGAAGACGTCCCTGAAACAATTTGTTGAACAATATGAGAGAGCATTGCGGAATAAGGTAGAGAAGGAGTTTCATGCAGATTTTAAATCATACTCGCAAATGGTACCATCCGCAACGAAGTATGAGTTGGAGAAGCAGTTTCAAAGAGTTTACACCATTTCAAAATTTCGGGAAGTTCAGGATGAATTCATTGGAAAGGTATATTGTGACCTCATATCTTCGTCGGAGGGGTTTTCGGTGACAACTTATGAGGTATTGGAGGATGTTATACTTGAAAATCGAGTTAAAAAACAGAAGTTTTCGGTGACATTTCAAATGGAGACATGCATGATTGTTTGCAGTTGCCATTTGTTTGAGTTTCGCGGTATAATTTGCAGGCACGCGATCGCTGTACTTATTCGTAACAACGTCACTGCATTGCCGGAAACCTATGTATTACGGAGGTGGAGAAGGGATGTAAGTAGAGCCCACACAAAGGTCGCAGTGAATTATGATGGTTTGAATAGCACCCCTGCCCAGTTGAGATATGATAAAATGTGTCAATCATTTGCTTCACTTGCGGACATGGCAATAGGGAACGACGACCAAACTCGAGACGTACTAGAGTGGATAGAAAGCAAAAAGAAATCATTTCAAAAGACGCGATCTGGTTGCGGAAGTAATACGTATCCCAACATGTATTCCAATTATCATCGGATGGTGGAGCGTCACAACATAACGGCGATGCAGTGATACAGGACCCAAAATGCTCGAAGAGGAAAGGCGCACCGAAAAAACTTCGAACCAAAAGCCCCTTGGAAACAACATCAGTTAGAGCAAAGGTATTACTAGTTCCAAGTAGCGGCTTTCAAAAAAAAATTACTGTGCTGATGAGTAGTAATTACATGTTGATTATGCAGTCACATCCGACTTCTAGTACACAAAGGGGACGGAAGACTTGCCCTCCTAAACTGGGAGGTGTTCCGCCGATCGTACATGATCAAGGTCAAGGTAGGTGTTCATTATTTTGGAATCTTGTTGAAGTCGTTCTGGGGTTTCCTTAATACTTTTATTATTTTACACTAGGGAATGCAGTGTCTTACTATTTTCCAGCCGTACCTCACCAAGGTGGCAGGGGAAATGTTGTGCCGATCGTACATGATCAAGGTATATGTTAATTATTTTGGAATCTTGTTGAAGTCATTTTCTAGTTTCCATAATAATCTTATTATTTTATAGCACGGAATGCAGTGACTTACTATTATCCAGTCGTACCTCACCAAGGTGGTATGGGAGATGTTGTGCCAATCGTACATGATCAAGGTATGTGTTAATAATTTCATAACTTCGTTGTCTTCATACTCTATTTTCATTAATACTCTTGTTATCACTACTTTAGGAAATGTAATGCCGTACTACCGTCCTCCACCTCACCAAAGTGGCGCAAACTTGTAAGGAAGGCAATATGTGTAACAATGGAGGTAGGAGCATCGCTTAGGGAATGGAAGGATCTTGTCTGCTTCTTGTTCAACAATTGAAGAATCTAGTTCAATTAGGCTTTTCGTTGTTTACTTCGATGATTCTTGTGTTTTTATACAACATTCATTATGTACTTCAATGATGACAATCTATTTTGTGTTTTGAAGGAAAAGAACCAGATTTATTTTTATTACAAAACTTGATTCAGAATGGTCAGTTTATGATGCTAGACTGGTGTATGTTTTACTTGCTGTAAACTTTGAATTGAGGTTTAATAGTGGTACAAATGGATTTATCTCTCAGTTTCAGGGTAAGCATATAAAGGTTGAAGTATCTAAAATATTCATCATTCACATCCACAAAGAAGTTTGGATAACAATTGAAATAAATGAATCACAAAACTCAAAATGTATTAGCTTTCAAGAAAGTACACACTACATGCAGTTGCTTAAGTTCCAGCCATCCTTGGCCTACACTACAGACATTACATAATGTTATGACTACAGACATTCTCAGCCTACACTACATTCTACTACATTTCAGTGACCCAATCACCACAAATTCAAGTAACTGAACACCAGTTACTCATTCTCCAGTTTATACCATTCACCCAACTATTTACTCATTCTCCATAACATCATCAGCTTACAATACATTCACCCAACTGAACACCAACTACACATACTACAACAACAAGACTCATAACAAAACACATACTACACATCATAAATCATGCCGATCCTTTCCCTTTCTTATCCACTTCCGCACTTTCATTGGCATTACGTATTGTCACAGTCAATTGAATCTCAATGATTTTGTCTTCGGTTACGCGACACCGAGTATGGAACAGGCGAGACAAGTGTTCAGCTTCTTCGACCGCCGCATGATTTTTTGAATTCACAGTTCCACTACTTGATCCCCCACTCGACTCCCCGCCGCTTGATTCCCCGTTTTCGACCCATTCCCAATATTTGCAGTTAGCACTACAACAGTTGAAAAGTCTGCCCTTGTTCTTCGAATCCTTCTGGACCTCAAAGCATTTCACAAAGCCTACTTTACACAAAGGGCATTGTCGTTTTTTCAAGCAATCCGCAAAGAAGTGACCCTTTTCACGACAACTGTGACATACACCAGAGTTCTTCCCTGTCATACTTCAAAAAAAAGAAAAAAACGAGATATCATTAATACATTAACCAACAACCACAACCACTGTACAATCTTCAATTCAAAGCCAACAACTAGAAATGATGCTAATTACACATAAATTAACAGAAACATGTAGGCTGAATCATATTTAGCACAAATGTACCGATTGTGCTTTTCTACAACAGGAACTCGAGGAAAAAATTAAATCTTCAAATCGCTGTACTTACATAATGTTTGGGAGAAACGACCGCGTTATGTCCACCGGCTTCTTACTCCTGACGAGATGGAGGAGTGATGGACTTTGACCAAAGTTTCGCAAATTAATGTTTTTCTGCGATTCGGGGGGAACGATCGCGCTATGACATAGCTTTCGGTTTCAGCGACTTAGGGGAAACGATAAAGGTTGTTGCTCACCCGAACTGAGTCTCCACCTGCTTCTTCCTCCGGTCAAGATGAATGTGTGGGTTGGCTTCGATTTCGCTTTCAATTTCGCGTGGAAGGGTTTCTGATTCGCCTCTCCACTGTAAGCCAACCCTCTGATTTGGGGGAAAATGACGGGCGCATTTGGTTTTGTTGCTGGGCCGTTTGAAGTGAACAATTGGTTGGGTTTTTAATTGGGCCTATGCAATTTCAAATTTGAATTGCTTGCCACGTCAGCGTGTAATCCACCGGGTGAGCCCTCATGTACCCATAGCGCGATTGGTATTTAAAAAGAAGAAGAAAAATGTGCGGGCCCCATCCTTGTGTGAGTGGTTTGTTGCAATTCTGGTGATTTTTTTCTGGCTGTACAGCAAAGCTCTATATTTTAATCTTTCCATGGATTTACACAATATTGGATATTCTCCAAAAAAAACCCACCACCATGGGTGCACTTTAACCATCAAATGCCTAAAACGACACTTTTTCTAATAATGTAGGAAAATAAAGAATCTAGACATTGATTAGGGGCAAGTGTAACGAGGGGTATAGATGGAAGATGAAACGTATAATTTAGCCTTTGAAATTTGTTTATCCTTTCAAACCTATTATTATATGTGATCTACAACTTTGCCCCACCATTTTCTTTTTGTTTTTATCTTATTTCATATTATCCAACCAATAGTTTTTTTGAAATAATGTATTAAGAATTTAAAAATTCAATAATCCATTCTTAGTGTTTTTTTAGAAAAGTTTAAAAAATTGAGATAGAAGTCAACAATTAATTTTAAACACAAATTTTATTGAACTCAAAACTTTTCAATCACACATTTAACCCTTATTTGAGTCCCATTTTTTTAAAAGATCATTTCTTCAAAACTCATTTTCAATAAAATAATTTTACACATAAATCGAAAAATTTTCCTTTTGTTTTAACAGCACATTCTCGCAAAAATCACTATTCTAAAAATGATTTTTTCCCCAAAAATGGGGCTCAAACAATGGCTTAATCATTTTTCTATCAAAATATGCTACAACTTTTATCAAAAGATTTGTCAAACAACTCCTTGATCTAATTTCTTGGTGTAAACAATAATTATTCATAATAACAATTTTATATATTTTCATCAAATTTAAAAGTGACATGATCTCGTAGAACACATTTAAGATTATTTAGTTTCTTTCAGAATCATTTTTAAAGTGCTCGGAATATAATAAGCTCTTCTTGTTCAAACCGACTCAAAAATCTTGGTTTGATTTTAGCTCTCTTGTGAGTTCAAATCTTTAAGTAGGTAACCAAATGAAATAACGAAAGAGAGTTCATGTAATCTACTCTAAATTCATGAACACGACTTAAACCAGTGGTCGTTGAATCTCATCTCATTAGAAGACGTTAACAATTTAGTTACTTCGAGTCTTTCAAGAATCAATCAAATGAAGTATCGTAAAAAAATTCACGTAACTTATCGACAGTGTTCTAAAAAACTCGCATATAAGGTACGCCTAAACTTGAAGCTCAGGCAAAATGCTTTACTTTGCACCTATGCGCATTTTTTTTAATTTCTAAACAGTTGAATTTTGTCATTCCTCTCTTTCGTCTTCTATAGACGCGTTTTATTAAAAAAAATTTAAAAAAAAAATCTTTTTTTTTTAAGTCTTTTATATGACTTTAGTTTATTAATTTTTTTATTTTTTAAAAAACTTTTCATTTGACTTTATTTTCAAGCTATTAAAAGTTTTATCTGTACAAATATTAAAAATGACTTTATGATAAAGAGTTAAATAAGATTTAAATTACGAAACTATCTACGCTATGGAATTATGATCTTGATGCTCGTTATTTTGTTAAAAACTTCGAAAGCGTGTATTAAGTTCCTATAAATCTATGAAGTAGGATTTGTATGGTTGAAAATTGATTATGAAAAATAGTCTAATTTTTGCATTTCGAAAACTTGAAAATTGTATAATTAACTAATTACATGAATTATTAAGTAAATATGGTATTTTATAATTTTAGATGTTTGATATATATATTATTTTAATTATTAAATAATTTTTAAAATGATTAAAAATTAAAAATAAGAAAATGCAATTTTACGCCTAGGCGCCGCTTAGACTCTTAAACTCGTAAAACTTGAAGTTTCACCTCCACATCTAACTACTCTTTACTCTTTTTAGAACACTGCTTATCAACAAGATTTAGCTTTTGTTTGGCTCCTATTTATTAAAATTTATTTTTATATCACACATTTCATGCGGCATAAATTTTTTATTAAGTTTTCAATTACACATTTCATTAAACTTTATTAAAATTTACTAAAGTCTAATTTTTATCAAAATAAAAAAGGTGCTTAATCTATTGTTAAAGGTCAATGGAGGAGCTTGAGTTAAAAGAAGGAAATTTAGGACCCTTTTCTTTGCTCTTGTAAAAGAGTTTCATGAAAAAATTATCTTAATTTTTGTTGTAAATTAATTTTTTTAAAAAAATTCTTATTCCAAAAATATTTTTAGAGGAAGTCATATTGAATCAAATTTTTTTGAAAGCTCATTTTGGACATCATGCTTCATGGAAGATGAAATAGGTCGGTTTAGGTGGAAAATGGATGCCATTCTTTTTTAAACGTTAAAAACTTTTAGGGAAATGATGATTGTACATCATGCCATACAGCATGGTGTACGGCCCCCTTACATATGAGGGGTTCCACCATGAATAAAAAATTGTGAGCCCTCTCTATGTGAGGGGACTGTACATCATGCTGTACAAGCATGATATACATGTAGTAGTTCTCAAACTTTTAAGTGGTCACGTCAGCGATTTTGAATTGTTGTGAATGGAGTTGTAAGATAGTAGTGTACAAAAAGCATTGTTGTATGGCCTCTGCTTTACCGACAGGAAAATTAATATGGACATTAACTGCTGAAGAAGATAAGGGCAATTTTTGCTCAACATTTATTATAGCATGTAGATATTTGCGAGCTTTAATTGCTTCTGTGTTTGCTTTCCCTATGTGAATTCCCTTTACAATCTCCATCTGGTTTTCTGGGCTGCCCAGTAGTAGAATTTTCGTACCCTTCGCAAGTTTATTGATATTGACTACACTTTTTGAAGAAGTGAAAATACTAAGTACTAATACTAAGTACTCATTTAGAAGGGTTTCTATTTTTCATAGAAGAGATTACTAAGTAAGTTATCTAGGGCGTGTTCGATAGAGATTAAAATTGGATTAAAATTGAAAAATTAGTCGTTATTGTTGACTTTTATTAGACTAGTGGGACCCAATAACGATCATATTTTCAATTTTAATTGAATTTTAAGCTATACCGAACAGGCCTCTAACGTCAATGTCTTCTAAAAACTTAAAGTCCAACAGTGATTACTTTAGATGTGTCAATTGGGTAAATAATCCCATAGTGACTAGGATTGGGTGCTCCATTTTTTTCCTCATTAAGGCCGAATCTAAACACGTGCTCGATAAATCAATTAATGTTAGGATAATTATTATTCACCTTACAATTTTACAATTTAATTGCATTGGAAGTCCTCAATTTTTGCTTACTGTTAAAATTGCGTCCCAATTTTTTTCTCCTCGCATTTATATCCTCAGCCTTCAATTAAATAAGGGGTTTTCCACTTGTACATCAAGTGGTGTACATCAAGGACTATACCCCCCTCACATGGGGAGTGGGATCCACTCGAATAATATTTTTTTATTCGAGTGGACCCCACTCTCCATGTGAGGGGGTGTAGTCCTTGATGTATACTGTGATGTACCGGTAGCATTACTCATTAAATAATACATCTTGTCCCTGATAACAATTCGGTCCAAATACTTTATTACCTTATTTTAAATTGAGGGATAAATATATTTTCAATTGTGTCTATTAACTTATTTAAAAATATGAAAAAAATTAAGTTTTTTTATGCTCTCCTAATGATTTTTTTTGAACGTAAAACCACAATAAGGATCATTAATTGATGATAAGAATACAACAGAAGTTAAGGACATAAGTTTGATAATGAATAAAGATTGAGAACTTTCAATACAATTAAAATGTGATCACACTCCACAAATTATCAGAAAAGCCAAAAACTTTCATTGAACTTAATATCAAATCCTTTGTTAAATTCAAGACAAGGAATACACATTTATAGCAGTACTTTGATTTGACACGAAAAGATACTGTAAATTTTTTAAATGTAGAGGGTTGCTGATATAGTCGTATAATTGATAAATTTTAATTAAATATTTAAATTGAGGTGATTCAAATTGCATTGGAACGCTTACTCAAAGGGCTACAAATATTCCTGAATATAAATCTACAAATTCGAATGTCTTCTATTCCAAAAATGGGTCTCAAATTAAGACTGCAAATTCGAAGCATAACTTTTTCGGCTGGAAGTTGATTTGTGATAGTACTTCGCCTCTATTTCATCCCTTTGGCTTCTTTCTTCATCCAATTGATGCCAACACTCTCAAATCTTCATCGTGGGATCGACACAGCTTTTCAGTATTTGCAATTGAGTCCTTGAATTTTCATTTTCCTCCATTTTGGTCCTTTTTCGCTCGTTTTCACATACATTTCATTCTATCTATCAATGTAGTCCTACAAACACAATTTCTATCGAATTAAGCCATATTCAAGCATTTATGTCAACAATTAGTCATGTAATGTAGCGAAATACACATTAGAAAATGTACTTATCAACTCCCCCAAAGTTAGACTATTGTTTGTGCTCAAACAAGACAGTGACTTAAATCTTTCATCAAACATGGTTTAACAGCCTGTCGTGTCTCAGGATTGGAATTCAATACTCAACATGATGAACAGTTTCAATAGTGCAAAATCAAACCAACTTCTACCTATCGTATGTAGAACTTGATGTGTGTGTGTGTGTGCATACTCATGCAAAACATACCAAATTGATGATGGGTTTAAATCCCTACCTGTAGTAGTCAAATTTTTCCTTTCTTCGCTCGAGAGATGCACACACCCAAATTTATTATTTTCACTCAATTATCCCGGGGTGTGTTCTGAGGTAGAGATTATGATTTACTTAAGTCCTTACCCTCTCTTAGTTTGGATAGATCTCACAGTCACAAGTTCTCACCTCAACAAGCAGGGATTCTCCTATTTCCTTGATTGTTTCAACTGTTGAGACTAAACTAAGTTACTTGCCTCGTATCAGAGATATAGTTCCATCAACCGGATGTCTGGGGTTAATCAATGCATTTCATACATAGAAGCATGTATATTATTCATCACTGGATAGATTTTTCTCTCTTTTTTTTTCACATATATGACATCTTTCATTTGCTTTCTATATAACCCTTGTAACGAGCTTTAGGCCGATGACTCCCAAGTCAGATGACCATAGGGCACCAGGTTTTAAACCCTTACAGGCTTAATCACTCGAGTTATACAGGCTCGAACATATGTCTTTATTTATTCAATGATTAGTGTAATACCCCTTTTCTTTTAGACACCCAGTTTCTAGAACTAATCTCTAACTTGAAACTTTTACCTCATTTTTGTCTCATTGGTCTAATCCAATCTACACAACACAATTTTCACGCATGGAATCCCTACTCATCTCAATGTTCCCCTGTAATAGCTAAATCATCTCCAAACTTCAACAATGATGGTTTATCGATAAGTGAATAGAGGTTTTCGGGGTTGACCTATCATGTTCAACTCTACTATGATTCATATATCCCATCATTAGTTTAGCATGCTCAACACAAGTATTGTGCACAGAAATGTCAAGTCTCCACATGGATAAGTATTGATCAATTTAACATGCAAAATTTTCACAATTCGTAGCTATACTGCTTCCAATATTTACATCATTGCCGGTAAGGCCATTAAATCCACACAAACACACAAAACAAATAAACAAATACTAAATTTTTTTTTCTTTTTTAAAATTCACTCGACAAACACACAGAAAGCAGTAAACAAACACACAAAAAGTAATCAAGTAAAAAGTAGTCAAGTAAAAAAAATAAAGTAGAACAATTATGATGGACAGTGGTCGTGGTCACAATGGGTACACATAACTTTTAGGAGAAACGGTTGGCTGGATGAGGGTTTTCGTAGAGTCGAAGAATTAGATGACGACGAAGTCGAGATAAATCTACCTGATGAAAAAGATGAAATTGCTGCTGAGCTAGATGCAATAGTTGAAGAAGACATGCCATGGCAGCAACTACGCGATTACATGGCGCAGCATTACATTAGTAGTTATAGAGCGCGAACAATTTGATTGGAGGGCTCAATGTATTCTTGTTAGTCGTTAGACATGCCGATGTTTGCGAAATCATCTATAATTTTCCACGAATTCTTTTCCTTTTTTATCCAGAGATTTGTTGAGTGATTTGATAAATTCATGGCGAATGCAATATTTCACGTTGTGCACGTGCCGTCTTCAGCAAAATTATGAAAAACTATTCCACCATACACCCAAGTTGAAGGGCAATATTGGAAACTAAAAATATTTGTGGATAAGAAAGTTCAATTATCGCAAGTGGGCTGGGAACATTGTTTTCATGAAAATGGATAGGTAAGGTACGTGGGTCCCACGACTTTGGAAATTGTCTAATTGTTTCCTATACGTTTCGGTGACTTTTTAAGTCCGTGTTTGACACATATTCTTTTAAAATATATTTTTTTAAAATTCATTTTTAATCACGTATTTTTAATAAAATAATATTTTTCATCACATCAATAACTTTTCCTAACTTTTTAACCACATATTTTACATCATATCACTATTTAAAATATATTCTTTTTTCAATAATATCGATCAAACACCCTTAAATCAAATACATGATAGGGGGAGCACAAGAATAAAACCACATTTTAATTTTTGAACGTGACAATATAACTAATGCAGCAACCAAAAAATTGTTATTCCATGATCTTTATTTTTTATATATTAGAATATGAAATTTATACAAAGAGACTCCGGCAAAGTACTTTTCAATATATAAGAATATTTTTGTTATTTTCGTACGACATGGCTGACATAATTAAATTGTTACTCATTTGGTGTAAATTACAAGACTAATGACATTAAATTAAGAAACATTAAGAAGCCATGCCGGCAAAGTAAAGTTTTCCAGTACAACCTATTTGTCAACAAGTGATTGTCCAAACTTCCTTTCGAAATGAATTCATACACAACTACTATCCATCTATAATATAAATTGTGATTCTTATTATGGGGGTGTCTGGACGCCATTTTTTTTAACCAAACAATTGATTATTTGACCATTTTTTAAAACCAGTAGTCCCACTGTGAGAGAAGCAGTCCACATTTGCGGCTCCCAACAGATTTATTTATGCTGTCAACGGCTTTAATTTTGCTGAAAAGCAGCAACAAACAGGTCCTATGTAAAGTGTGATTTTACGATTTTATCGTTAAGCCCCAACAATATGCAAACGACACTTTAAAGATTGAAGAATTCACCGACGCGCACTAATTTTACTGTCATTGAGATCCTCAAGGAGTTTCCTAAAAATAATCAAGTCCTGGGAAAGCTCTAGTGAATGAATTTGTTTTTCTTTTTTTATTATTATTATTTTTTTCCTGTTTTCATTTTCCCTTTTTTTTTTCTTTTTGTTGTTTATTAACAAAGGAATATTCCGAAAGTACAACCTACTACCCAACAAACACTTTTTTGCCTATTTAGATCATAAAAAATTATTTCACTGTGTTTCCCTCAGCTTGTTAGTCACGCCAACAACTCTGTTAATTAGCAAGACAGACTTTTCTCAAGAAAAAAATTGATATCCCAAATTGATATTAGGCCCGTTCGGGAGGGCTTAAAATCCAATTAAAATTGAAAATATGATCGTTATTAAATTCCATCTATCTAATAAAAGTCAACAATAACGGCTATATTTTCAATTTTAATCTAATTTTAATCCCTCCCAAACAAGCTTTAGGAATACGTTTGACTTGATTTTTGAGGAATCGAAATGAGTTTTTAAAAATACTTCTAATTAAAAAATATATTTTAGAGAAAGTTGATCCAATGTTTACTTCCACTTAAAATACTTATGAAATAAGTTCTTTCAATATTTAACTTTTCATACCAAACACTATTTTTATCCTATTTAGGTATGTTCGCAAAAACTTGATGTGACTACATAGGTTTATATCAAAATTTCTTCAATCATATTTAAGAAAAAAAATTCCCCAACCTCTTTTTAAAACATTTTCTGTACGTAAATCATTACGCAACTGCTTATATACAAGTAACATTATCCTTCATAGGAAGCTTGTACAATTAGGTTTGATTGATCAAAAAACGAAAAGGAAAATCAATGGACCGAGCCGTAAACCTCCACAAATGACATGCATTCCATCACACAAACACGCTCAATATTGTTTGTTACTACATAGAAAGGCAGATATAGGAATTTGAGCAACACGACCATAGGCATAAGAAAGGGCATTTTTAGCTAAATAGATATGAACTTCATTAATAAAGGAGAGAATGCAATTACAATCCACTAGATACCCCATGACATGATCTGATGATCAAAGGGTTGTGTAAATAAATAAAATCAGAAAACCCCAATGCAATCGTTCTCAAAGATCACAATTCACACACAAGTATATAACAATAGTCTTCTTTATTGACCACACCCCACTCATAGAACACAATATATTAGCTATTATTCAGGATTTATGAATGCTTAGAAACCATGAATCTTGATCTGATCCTTCTTCACGAGTCCTGCACTAACGAGAAACTGAGAAACATTCTTACGCTGATCGCCCTGGAGCTGAATCACCTTCCCCAGCTCTTTGTCTTGTACGACATTACCGTTGCAGCAGAACTCTTTCTTGAGGTCTTTAAGGATCTTTTCGTAGCTGAACTCCTTCCTCAGCCCCTGGACTGTAGTTAGGCTTTTCTTACCATTCCTCTGCTGTATCCTTATATGCACATACTCCTTTGCACCGGGGGCACCTGAATCTTTGGCCTCAGCAAATGGATCGTAAGTGGTAGGAATTTGAATGTCTAGCTCAACCATGTAACTTGTTGGGCGAAAACGGGATCGGAGGCAGGCGTGTAACTGCACAAATAGCTGCATAAAATTTGTCGTAGAAATTATTAAAATTATCAAAAATATATATAGTATTAAATTGAAAGAAGAATTGGCGAAGCAAACACCCATGAAGTTGCACAGAATAATTATGAAAACCCATAACCAAGCCCCTTTTTTTCATCATATGCACGTTCTGAATCGTGATTAAATCCCAACTAAGATCTACATATTCAATTAATTAGTTAAATCTACAACCCATCAAGAAATTCAGAAATTGATCACAGATCATAAAAAGAAACAAAATCCCAATTATTATAATACAAATTTGCCATAATTAACTAAATCAAAAACCCATGAAGAATAGAAGGTAAAAAATTATTTATAGATGATCAAAAGAAACGAAATCTTAATTATTATGATTTAAATTTTCAATTATTAGCTAAAATTAAAAACCCATCAAGAGTAGAAGTCAGAAACTGATCGCTGATTATTACAAACAAGAAAAGTCCCAATTAAGATTTAAATATTCAATAATTAACAAAATCAAAAACCCATCAAGGACAGGAGACGCAAGTCGATCACAGATGATAACAAGAAACGAATACTGAAGAATTTGACTAATAAATTGAAAAAAAATAAAAAATCACAGCCACATCATGAAATCAAACCCCAAGATGAACCTTTAAAAAGGAAAACCCAAGATCTAGCTTGAAGACTATCAATTTAATCCAACCCAATACAAAAGAAATAAATCAAAAGAGAGAGAAATTAAGAGGAACGCACCTTAGGACACTTATAACCGAAATATGAGAAAATATCGTTGGGGAGGGGTTGATTTATAGGCAAATGGGGAAAGCGGTGGATCTAACCACGGTTTAAACTTTTAACTCTAAACCAGGGTCAATTACAATTGAAGGAAAACAATCGACGGCTCAGATTTAACCATACATACTCTTTGACGAGATAGATAGATCAACGAATTAATAATTGATTTCGGACACGGGCGGCGTAAGGAAGGTGGGCCCATGTACGGGAAACATCCAGAACATTAAAGAAATAATATTGCGAATATTACGACTGGAGAATGCTTGCCGGACCTGTTTTTTCACGCGCTCTTGTAAATACGTGGCACGCGCCTAATCTTTTTGAAACAATATAATGCTATGTTTGGTACCGATTTTCATCTTCAACAGTAAATCAATTCTCGTTTTCAACTACACATTCTTCAATAAAATAATATTTTCTATCACATCAATAATCTTATCTTTTTTTTCAACCACACATTTCCCATCATATCACTATTCAAAATCAATTATGCCTCCAAAAAATCTCTACCAAACACACACTAAATATATTTTGGTATTAAGAAATAAATATAAATATACAATTTTATTGCGCTCCTCAACAATACATACCTAATTTGACTGTTTTGGCCGACCAAATTTCATTTTAATTAATGTATTAAAAAAGACTCTTGAAGTTTGGTACATATATCGAGTAGACGAACCGACTGTCCAAAGTAAAATTATCAACACTTTTGATTTTCTTATCATCGTTACAATCAATATAAATTCTGCTCATGTTCGATTATCTTTCCTTCCCTTATGTGTGTAGGTATTAAAAAATGATAATACAATCGAGTGGATACCTTAACAGCTTTCTACTTAGCTTTGTCTCGTTAATTTTAAAATGGTAATAGAAGCGTAAGCTTTGACGAATTTAATGAAAGCCTCACGTGAGGAGCACTTCAAAGTGTGAGCCTCGCATAGCCCTTTAAAACAATGTTAAGAGGGGAAAGACCAACTTCAATCTCAAAGGTGAAAAGGCTTGGATTTGACATTAAGAACAAATTCTATTCATGAGTAATGCTATTTATCACCACTAATTCTAAGCACATGTTTAGATGGTAACATATGACAGATCCAACTAAATGAATCTTATGACAACACATATATAGTCCCCGTTTGGCCCCCATTTTTTTTCATTACATTACATTAATTTTTTCTCCATCTTCGTTTGAACCACACATTCTCCCATCAATCACTATTCTAAAAATTTTTCAACACCCCAAAATGGGGGCCAAATGGGGGCATAATAAGATTTATCATTTAATACCACACACGGTACATAAATTGGTGTTCTAGTACATTGCATAATAGTAGATCCGAGGCCGTCGCCTTTGCTATGACGTTCCACAAGAAGCAATACTGCAAGTTGTGTTGGATGACCCTATTGTTGAAGACGTTGATCCAGAAACTTTGGCAATTTCTGGATTTATATCTAAGGCTACACTTCCATCAATTTCAATCCATTGCTGAAAAATATTTGTAGAGAGAGATACTCGCTTAGCGCCAAATAGAGAGAAGAATGCAAAACATCATCAATGACGTGTAGAGAGGGAATGGGCAATGACGAATACAAGAGAAAAATCATTAGTGCTTGCCTGAAAGGGGGCAAATCTTTGCACTCGGTAAGATTACAGAATTAAGCCACTTGTACAGGGCCTTTTGCCAGGAAAAAATGCCAGAGAGCCATGTGTCTTAACTGTATTGGCTGTTGGTAAAAAAACAGATCGATGCAGCGTTGACGTCTGTCAATCTGATAAAAAAATTAGTGATGCGCTTGTTGAAACATTATTCATGACAATCATCATAATTACAGAAATTGACAACTTAGGGCTCGTTCAAGCCCCATTTTTATTTTTATTGAAAAATGACTTTTGAAGTAGTGTTATGATGGAGAATATGTGGTTAAAAATAAGAAAAAAATTTAAGTTTGCGTGATATTATTTTATTGAATAATGTGGTTGAAATATGATCAAATCACTGTTCAAAAATACATTTTAATAATAAAAAAAAAAAACTCAAACAAGGACTAAATAACAGGTCAAGGGACCGATTTATGCATTAGGGACCAAGGGAAACGATCTTACATGTTGAATTGTGTTTTTCATTTTTTTTTTTTGTTTTTTTTTTAGCAACAGGTGAAATTTGGCATCTAATCGAACGAATAAAAGCACCCAGTTAAGGAAGGAGTAACGCACGGAGAGTCTGGCATGCTACCGTGTCATCTCCTATGGCATAGGATATTTTTGTTTCTTCAAGACCTTGATACATGGCCGAAGATTTACCATCTTGTTTAATTATTTATTTTTTAATATTACTTTTAATTTTTTAAATACAATCTAAATTAAAAACATAAAAATGAAATAAAATATAAAGAATAGGGGCAAGAACTAAGGGTCCATTTGATTGTAAAGGTGAAAAGAAAACGAATTCCAGGGAAAGTAATTGTTTAGAACTTGTTCTGTAGGGAATTGTTAATTAAGTGTGTTTGATTAATATAATTTTCCACCCGAGAAAATTTTGAAATTTTAAATTTTTTATTCACGTTTAGCTTTATTTTACATTTAATTATCCATTAAAGTGAATTTTTTTTTTCAATAGGTTATTAAATTTGTTACCATTGCCAAAATAAAAAATTGTTCGAAAACTATTTTTTCATCAGAGTTTAGTGTTCATTTGGCTTCATTTTACATTAAAATTGTCCATTAAAGTGAATTTTTTTTAACAATTGATTATGATTTATTTCCATTGCAAAAAAACAAAAAATATCGGCCAGAAGCTAGAATTCCATTTTCCCAAAAAAGGTTCGGGAAAAGAAAATCCTTGGAAAGCTAGAATTCCATTTTCCCAAAAAAAGTTCGGGAAAAGAAAATCCTTGGAAAGTTGGAAAAGAGTCACGTGGGTGGGAGGGTGGGAAAAAATTTTCAATGCCAAATTTTGTCTGAGTTACGGGTGGAAATGGAATTTTTTTTCCATTTTCCATGAAAAAGGTGGGCTATCAAACATTGCCCAAGTTCCCCGTCCCCAATCCCATTCACTATTCGGGTCGGAGCAATGCAGAGCAAGGAATTGTGCCTGAAGTCTAGGGTTCAAGAAAAATGAAAGCATAAAACTAAAATCACATAAGATCACAAAAGACTGAGTATAACAAGTTGAGAGAAGGCTAAAGAGCATACATTCTCCTGATCCCATAGTGGAAACGGGATAAAATTTTCGGATGCGTCCATTGTAGAATCTCTCTCGTCTTGGCTATAGCAAGAGTTAAGTTCACTCATATATAGACGAGTCAATTACAGAGACACTTATTGCAGAGTATCTCGACTCTTGGCTATAGGTTCACTCGAAAAAACAGCAATATGATAATGAAGAATAAATTCGGTAAACTAACATCCTTCCTAGCTGTCCGAGTGAAGAGCAAGTACACATCAAGACTCTTTTACCCCCAATATAATGACTAAATGGGAAAAAAGAACATACAATTCCCCGCTATTATTGAAACCAAGCACGGAAGCGGAAAAGCGTAGCTATGTAAGCGTCTCAATATCAAGAAAGCAAATTATCACCATGTAAACAACCCAACAAACACCTGCAAGGTGACGAAATTGGCCTCACAACAAGCCGACTTATTTCTTCAGAGAATTCACTGTTTTGTTAGATTCCGAATGACGTACTGAAGGATGCCTCCCTGCTCAAAGTATGTCAGTTCAACCTGTGCAGAAGAAATAGAAATAACACTGTAAGCAATTAGAAGCAGTTCCGACCATGCCTTATATGTTTTTACATTCCTTATTCCTAGTTTGTCTATAAAGAATTAATTCTTCAAGAAGTAAAAAATATTTGATAATACATTTGTTCAAGTTCATAGTTTGTCATTCAATTATTGATTTTCGGATTAATAGAAAATAATTGTTGGACCATCAGTTAATCTGTCAAAACCATTGAGGCCAGTTGATCACTCTTAAGCAACCACAGTTCACTGGGATTTTCCACACAAACAGACATCGTTCCAATAGAAGCTGAATTAAAATTGATAAATTGCATTGAAGGTATCCATCCCAACTGTACCAGAAAATGTGTTTGCCTGAAATTATTTCTAATTGAAAATCTCCATGAAACACATAAATGACAAGGAGACATAATTATGAAACAAGGAACGTGACCTGTACCTCTGTGTCAAAGCGGACGGTACAAGTGAATGCTTTTCCATTATCTGTCGTCACAGTAATATCCTGTCCCGGCCTTATATCACTTACTTTTGCTGGAAGGTCTATAGTGTAACACTCATGACCAGTCAAACCTAGCGTGTCTGCATCTTCACCAGGCTTGAAGCAAAGTGGAATTATGCCCATCCCGACCAAGTTACTGCGATGAATTCTCTCAAAACTTTTGGCAATAACTGCTTTTACACCCTGATGTAATAATGTGGAAAACAGGAGAGATTTAAATATTGGTCTCACAATACAAAGCAACTGCACATAAAAATGTACCAAATTTTACAGAATACCACTTACCTGTAGCATTGGTCCCTTGGCAGCCCAGTCACGAGAGCTACCACTTCCATACTCTGCTCCAGCAATAACAATGGTATCCTGCCCGGCTGACTTGTATCTCTGAACAAAATAATATAGTTTAACAACAGAAAATAATTGACAGCGAAGAAGAAGTAATATGAGCAGCAGAGGGGTCAGTTTCTTATACAAGTCAACTACTATTTTATGTGCATGTGCATGTGCATGCTGTCCCACTGGGAGGGCGGGTGTTTGTTGCATGCTAAAGCACAGAAACTTACCATTGCTGCATCATACACATATAGTTTCTCCCCTGTTGGAATGTGAATAGTTTTTGGGCCCACTTCTCCATTTAGTAGTTTATTTACTATCCGGATATTGGCAAATGTACCTCTAGCCATCACCTCATCGTTGCCACGACGGCTACCATAAGAATTAAAATCCTTCCTATCAACCCCACGTTCCATCAAGTATTTTGCAGCTGGACTATCCTTATGTATACTACCAGCAGGAGAGATATGATCTGTAGTGATACTGTCTCCAAACAATAGCAAGCAATAAGCATCCTTCACTCCACGAGCGCCAGGTGGGTCCATTGTCATGCCACAGAAATATGGAGGCTTATGGATGTATGTTGAGTTTGGATCCCATGAATAAAGACTTGATGAAGGTACTGACAACTGATTCCAGATTGGATTGCCCTTTGTAATAGCTTCATACGTGCTCTTGAACATATCAGGAAGCACACTAGATTGAACAGCCTGCACAAGCATTATTATTATTATTTTTTTTTTACTTTGATTTTTGCGTAATACGAATATGAGAATATCACAGTTCAAGATTAGACTAGACAAGGAAACTCCCAGCTACCTCTGCTATTTCTGCACTGGTAGGCCAGACATCCTTGAAGTAAACACTTTTTCCATCTTTGCCAGTTCCAATCGGCTCTTTCTCAAAGTCAATGTCAACCTAGAAAGCACAGCATCAGACAGACACAAGTCATGTCAACCTACGAATACAAGTAGACTTGCAATTATGCAGTCTGTCCTTGCTAGAAATGAATTTAAAATTGAGAGTGAAGATTCAATGACAACCCCCACCCCCCCACCCCAACAATCATCCTCTTCACTCTTCTCAAAAAGGGCAAAAAAACCCCCCCACAGAACCCTCTTCACAGATTGGACCTGAACACCCAAATTAACTGAGAATCCAAAGATAAGTTGACAACATCAAGTATTCAAAGAGAAGTTTTAGCAACTCATCCCGTCCTCCTGTAAGCTTGATCCACACCTAATTGACCAAAAAATGACAACCAAAAATTGACAACACCTGCAAACACGCCGAAAATAGACTACCAAATGATTTTCAATTTAAGAAATACTGTGTCGACAAATAAAGTATTCACTGAGAAGTTTTAGTAACCCATCCCGTCCTCCAGTAAACTTGATCCACACGCATATCATTGCCCAAAAAAATGACAATTAACACTTGCAAACGCTGCCAAAAGCCAACTAACCAGAAGATTTTTAATTTAAAGTAATGCTCCCTCTTCCCATGCTGATAGAGTGCTACCTTTCCTCTAATATATTGATTGATCACTTGCTAGATTACAAATTAACTGCTGACTCATAGAACCGGTGCATATCAGAATCCATTAGTACTATATTTCCAGTTATGATCCGTAAACCCATTCCCTTTTAAAGAATAAACGTCAACATCATTTTCATCTTACATAAGTTCGTCGAGTGAAAAATGGAAGGTGACCTGCCAAAACTTAAAAGACACATACCGTGCCAGCAAGTGCATAGGCCACAACCAATGGAGGTGAAGCAAGATAGTTAGCTCTTGTCAGTGGATGAACACGGCCTTCAAAGTTTCGATTTCCGGAGAGCACTGCAGCAGCAACAATGTCTGGAAAGGAAAATGTATACTGTATAAAATAAAAAGCAACTCGATGAAATAATGCACACAAGGCATGGCACCGTTTCACCACAGCCCTTGACCTTCAGAAGTTTTGTTTTCAAAGATGTGCAGGAAAAACACGAGGATAATTCTGAAATATAAGAATTTAGACAACACTCTTATGAAATATTAATAAATATTGAAAGCTCCTTTTACTAGAGTTAAATATTTATTAAAACGATTTCAAAAGCAAATAGTCATAATATTTTTCAAGTTTATGATTGCATTCAAACTATTTCTGAAAGTTCATATTTTTATTCTGTAAACCATATTTAAAAAGGGGGGAAAATACCTTTGAACCATGTTACAGAGATATGAATGGCACCATATCAGAAGGTAAAGCCAATTCATGCAAAAGACTGATAAGTATAAAAATGCATTATAGACATTGAAGCTCCACATCAACTATTGTCTAAAAAATGTTAAACCTGCATGGCTGGGGGAATTTGGGTGTTCTGGGTTTGTGGCAAATAATGTAAATGTGTAGACAGAAAAATTCTTTTTCCCCCTATTATTCCCATTATACTCACAAGAACTGCTTTCATGAATTGAAGTTCTCTTAGTCAAGTACATGAACACAACTAAAGAATGATGATTGAATATTGTAAAATGGAGTTATGCCAACAGATTTTTCAAGGTTTCGTTGGGCGAGATGGATATTGGCCTCAAGAGTAAAGGCAGAAGGTAAAATAATCTCATCAAAATGCATGACATAATTATTTTTTTTCAACGAGCATTATATGTAAGCATAAAAAATTGTTCACTGAATGGGAAGCATTATATGTAATCAATAGTACCGTTGTCTGTAATTGCAGAAGCAACTGATTCATCAAGATCTCCAGAATTTCCAATACATGTTGTGCACCCATAGCCAACGATGTGGAAGCCTTGTTGGTTCAAGTAACTCTGCAGGCCGCTGCAAGGGATCAAAAAATAAATCAGCAACTAACATCAAGTAGTTTCCCTTAGGGAAAGGGGAGAAAATGATCTTAAACAAAAAATTCCAGTAATCCTAATCATCACCTCTGGAGCAAATATTTTGTGACCACCCCGGAACCTGGGGCAAGACTTGTTTTAACCCATGGTTTAACCTATGCAATGATCATCATAACTGCGTGAGAAAGCTGAGCTCTTGGCATGATCTTGCACTCAGTGTAAATCAAGTGGTAAATCATATCTCAGAATAGCTGCAGATAGATAACTACAAAGAATTGCATGTAACACTGAACACCAGATCGTGAGAGGAGAAACTAACCTCCAACCCCAATTCACATGCCTTCTTAGCAACAAGACCCGCTCCAAGCATCACACTTGGGTTTGAAGTGTTTGTGCAACTTGTTATAGCTGCTATAACAACACTTCCATGCTTAAGTTCTGCAGGTTGCCCATGGTATGTAAACTTCACAACTTTCTCCTGTTCTTCCTTTGGTACAGCAAATCCCTGCATAAATCCAGATGAAAGGTTACAATGAACTCGCAAACCAACACAAAATTGTGAAATAAAAGAAACTAATGAAGATCAATAAATTTGTGTACACAACTCCAGCAACCATGCATATATTCTTCTATTTACACGCTGCACTTGATGCAAATAGTCAGCCTTAAAACTAAAGTGGTTGGGCCAATGAAATGGGAATGACAAACTAAAGATCTAAGATTATCTGAATACAGAATTATGAGAGAATCCAAACTCTAGAAGCAGCAAAACACTGACTATTTATCCTTACCATGGTACACTAGCATCTCTTGAAACACTAAATTTGATTTTCCCAATTTTTCTTCTTTTTAGTAATGACGGGGGTATTATGTAGTTTTGCGGTAATTGAGTTCCTGATTCAAAATTGACCAAATGTGCTTGAGACCCAAAAATGCATTATTTATTGTTTCAGATCACCTTTTTATGAGGGGTGAAGGATAGATTGATTGCAGACTTACAGAACCTCGAAGGCATATCAAATTCACATCACCTTTTTTGTCAGAAATCACATAAATTACAGAGGCATAATGAGAATGAGAAAATAAGTCTGTCAAATTTTGCTTCAACATAGGACGAGGGGTATTAATCTCATTCTCGTGCTCTCCAGAGGATGAAAAAAAAGGCAAGATAAAGGAAAAGTATGAATGGAAGAAGAAACAAGCCTTTATTTTGCCCTTTTTTCCCTTAAGTTCTACTTTTCAAGAAATGAGTGGTGAATGAGTGGGAAGTACTTGTGGGTCCAACGAAATGCGTGGTTGAAATTAATGTTTGACTTTTTAAAGTAAAATTAAGTAAAGGAAATGAAACACAAACAAAGGACAAGTGTGAGCTAATTGATACTATAATGATTAAGCATCTAATAGGAGCTGACTAAATAAAACTTTCAGAAAATATAGTCTGAGAAGATAATCATCTGTTATAGTTCGGCAAGGGTTCATGGCAGGAGAGGCATATGGTAGTGCTACAATTGGGTTTTTGATCTTCTTGAGCCCCTGTTTGACAACCATTATTTGAACACTCTTTTTTCTACATTCATTTTCAACCACAGTCACACGATAAAATATTCTACACATAAATTCAAAACTTTTCCTTATTTTTTAACCACGCATTCTCCCAAAACTCGCTATTCAAAACATTGTTTTGGCCATTGGCCATCAAACAGGGACTGACAGCTTTTCTCTCTTTAACTTTCGACAGACGAGAATTTTCAATCTTGTCTAAAGTTAAGCCCAACTTTTAAAACAGGAAAAAAATTGTTCTTTCCATGTAAGGGAATTTCTTCACCGAGAAAAGAGAGGATTTTGACTGAGAACACCACCTAGGTCTTCTCCTTGTCAAAAGTATAGCTTTAAGATAACATTTAGTACAAATAGAAATAACACTCTCTTCTCCTTTTCAACTAATCAATATACCTAGTTATTTGAAGAAAATATTTTTTGAATGGATGTTCTAATTTAATTAGGTTTGCTTAAAGTAGCATATGAAGCGAGCACAAGGATTCATCAAAAGCACATTGCATCTTACCTTGAATCCAACTTTATTGTCAAGACATGAATGCCAATCAACCTTCATATCTTTTAAAGGAACGCGATCATGAGGCCTAGAGCAGCAAGAACTTGTCATACTGTGTTTGTAAACATGGATATCACAACTTCAGTGGTCTTCATAAGCATATAACATACCTTTTTGGTCCTGAAATACAGGGCTCAACATTGGCAAGATCTAAGTCCAGATAAGATGAGTACACCCTCTCTTGTTGAAGCTAGATCATGAATATCATTGCAATAAAGCTCATGCTTTTCTGATAAGATAAGACTAAAATCATGACGTTTGGGTAGCAGACAAATGAGTGAAAATAACTTACCTCATTGTAGTCAACAAACATATTGTTTGCCCGTAAATATGCCTCAATCATTGCAATCTAAGCCAGGTTGAAGTAACAATGGTCATAACCATGCTCCATGTAAATCATGAAAAATCTGGATAACTAAAAAAATTAATCAACTTACTGTCTCGTCACTTCGTCCAGTTAATTTAAGATATTGTAGAGTGACGTGGTCCACCGGGAAGAACCCCATGGTAGCTCCATACTCAGGAGACATATTTGCAATCGTTGCTCTATCTGCTAATGATAATTGGCTCATGCCTTCACCTACACACATCGTATGTACACAGATTAAGAAAAATTATAACTTAATAGACTTTTCAAGCATTGTGGTTAAGATGAAGCGTTACCATAAAACTCAACGAACTTGCCAACCACACCATGCTTTCTCAACATTTGGGTCACAGTTAAAACCAAATCAGTTGCAGTAACCCCATCGTTCAATTTCCCAGACAACTTAAATCCAACAACACCAGGCAGAACCATGCTCATTGGCTACCAAATTAGAGAAAGAAAAGAAATTAGTAACAAATTCAAGGCACTTTGAATTCAAAAAATTCTAAATTGTAGTCTAATATTTCTATCCTTCCAGGAGGTCCAAAGTGAATATGTGAAACCAGAAGAAATTAATTAAAAAAGAGAGAGAGAGAGAGAGGAGACAATGTGAAAGGTATCATGCGCGGTAAGTGAATGAACCATCACTACGTCAAACCATAAATATTACTGACATATTGACCCCCTTCACAATGAAATGAAATCTATCATAAATGACTAACCTGTCAACTCCTCCATGGTCACGCAAGATTCAGTGTTTGAGAATAAATTCATTACGTAAGGAGGGCAAAGGTACCTGGCCAAGCATTGTTGCTTCTGCTTCAATTCCTCCAACCCCCCATCCAGCAACACCAAGTCCATCAATCATGGTTGTATGAGAATCAGTACCGACAACACTATCAGGGTATAGAATACCATCAGTATTGAAAACAACTCGTCCAAGATATTCCAGATTCACCTGAAAAATAAAGCAATTTTATCAATATCAAACAAGTATATCTATAAACATATCGAAAGATGACAGTCCCCAGGTTGTTTACACAACAAAGTATCTACCACCAGTAATATCAGGCTAAAAAAAAAATTGAAAACATTTGGAACCTGAGAAACATTGTCGATCAAGGTGCCAAAATTGTACCTGATGGACAATACCAGAACCAGGAGGAACAACAAGCATATTGCGGAAGGCAGTGGATCCCCATTTAAGAAAAGCAAATCTCTCTTTGTTTCTCTTGAATTCAATGTCCATGTTAGCCTGCACAGCATTTTCTGATCTGGCAAAATCAACCTGTACAGAGTGGTCGATGACAAGGTCTACAGGAACCTGGACAGAACATTATTGTACAACACACGTTAGGCAATATTAGGCCACTGTTTGAGCCACATTAAAATTTTCATTATCATTTTTCTACTCAATTTCAACCACACATTCTTCAATAAAATAATATTTTCATCTCATCAATAACTTTTCCTTCTTTTTCAACCACACATTCTCCGTCAATCTACTATTCCAAAATACATTCTTCCGAAATAATGTAGTTCAAACACACCCTAGGAAAACATTATGTGAAGGGTGGTTTATCAGGATATCCAATAAAGTATGACACTTAAAAATAGATTGTGCCATGTTTTAACATGAAAAATTTAAGGAAATACTTGAACATAGTCTCAATTTTTCTTCTTCCCTCTTACACAATTACTTCAAGAAATTCATCCACACGATATTGGCTATTTCCAGTCAAAAACAAAATGCACTGTGACCTTAGATACTATTCTTCTTTACATATTATAAGCATTAGTTTTTGCTACTACCAAAAACACGTTGCGTGGATATTATTTTGCAGAGGAAAAGCAGTGTACCAAGGGATTGATCTTGTCAGGGTCACTGCCAAGGTTCTTCATCGCATCCCGCATAGAAGCGAGGTCAACCACAGCCGGAACTCCAGTAAAATCCTATTACGGAAAAGTAAAAGCTTTACAGGAAGATGATAGAAATTTATTCTATAACTATCAGTTTAACATCAAGCTACCTCTCACCTGTAACAAAACACGGGCTGGCTTAAAGGGAATTTCAACTTGCTTGGGAGCAGAATTTTCCCAATCGATGATTTTTTGAACATCTTCCTTGGTAACTTGGAAGTTGTCGCAATTTCGTATAGCGGATTCTAAAAGTATCCTAATTGAATATGGAAGTTTGTCTGCAAGAATGGGTATCACAGATAAGGAATGTAAGATTCATTCTGGAGTAGAAGTAATATATAAACATAAACATCAAGACTCTACGATAAAAATTATCTAGAAATATGAATGGCCTGAAATGTTTCCAACAACGCCAAAAACACATGATATCAATTAGAAGAGGAGATGAAATAGACGGACTGAAAACTTGGACATAATAAACTCCTCTGAGAAATGTCAATATAAAGTGTAATTGGTCTACAGTTATACACACACAAACGAAAAAAGGACAGTAGAATTCGAGTGGTGCAAAAATTAGTCACATACCAATTCTAGGATCATTCAAAGCAGGAAGACTGTAAAACTTTCCAAACTCGCCTCCTCCGGGCTTGGGGAGAGCAGTAAAAATTCCCTTGAAAGGATTTTCAGAAGCTGCTTGAATTGGAAATATTCATTAAAACATAAACCACAGTAAAGCAATGAAAGATAACCGTGATTGCATAATTATTGGAAGTATCATTTCAACGGGGCAGGGGAAGCTGGGAGCAACTTCAATAATCAAAATGCACCATCAGGACTGACAAATACTGAACAAATATTAACATCAAATAGCAATTGAGAGGCCTCTAATTCTTTCACATAGATCAGCCCAGCACCATTCAATAAAATTCATTATGTGAGAGAGAGAGAGAGAGAGAGAAATAACAGATTATAAGGTGGAGAGGGGAGGGTCAACCTCAGATTATTAATCTCCATTAACATAAAAATTGTATCACTTCCCTAGTGAAATTACAAAATTGAAACAAAGAAGAATAGTATGTAAATACATCATCAAGAGAATCAATTGAAATCTAGATTATCTCTACATGCATTCCTACCTCGTCAATTTTTTTTCAGACATAAATACATGCAGCTTTTTCATTTAAAATTTGAAAAGAAAAATAATATCAACTTTGCCAGTCCATTGTAATGTGAGAATTACAATTTCCGAAGACCAGACCCCAAAAGAGAGCAATTCATTATCTTCCACTTTAAAATGTTTGACACAATAAAAAGAAATAGTTCATAACTAAAACTTCACAAAAAAGAAATGTCTTCATTATCACCCCAGGAGGTAATAGTTGAACAATTCTATGTGCAAGCTTTGGAAAACCAATTTGCACAACAAGTTCATGAGCTCCATAATTTGACTATAATGGAAAGCCAACAGATCAGGTGTGTATGAGTGTGTGCAGGTAGGCAACGAATGATCATCTGCTCTTAAAGGCAAGCACCACCAACATAGGTCAATTGAATTGAAGTCAAGAATTCATTCCCCAAAATATTCAAATGCAAACCACTGGTTGAACTATGTTTTTAAAACGTTGATAGATAAACAAAAGAACAATGAATCAAAATCTCACAACAAGCAATAAGCACTGTACAAGTACATAGCAGTCTCAGACGAACCAAAAAAACCTATTAGATGAACAATAAATCTACATTTACTCAAAAAGGGGGGAAAAATCAAACTCAAACCAACTCAGATAGCACAAAAGAAAACAGATCACGATTCAATCATTAACAAATCATAATTCAATTAGAAAATGAAGCTAATTATACCCATGGTTGCGATCTTGCGTTCTAAGCGTTCGAGGACCGGGGAAGCGGTTCTGATCTGAGCTCTAAGACTGACAGGCGATCGCCAGTCAACACCGTGACTCCACCGGAGAGCAGATGATCGGAGCGAAGAGGAGAAGCTCCGCGATCGAAAACTTACACTCGAGAGAGAAGAAAAAGGAACCGAATCCCGCTTCGCTGAGGTTCTAGAAGCGACAACAGATGAAAATGAAGGAGCAGAAGCAGATAAGGTGGAAGCGGTGCGGATTCTACAAGCTCTCAGTATCGATGATGATGAGCAGTAAGTGGGTAAATACATGACGATTTAAAGATGTCTCTTGTTATTATTGTTACGACCAAACCCTAGGGAGCAGTACAAAATCCCTTTTAATTATGTCAATCTCTATAGATACAGATGTGTGTATGTATAGATGAGTGGGAGCTGCGAAAATGAGCCGAGGAATGGGACTGTCATTTGGCAGCTAGTGAAGAGGGGATGGAGTTTTGATAAGGTGAGGTGAGGTGTAGGCAATGTGAGATGTGAGTAGAGTGTGGAACGTTGGATATGCAGCTGAGGGAGATTAACGGTTGGGATTTAAGATATCCACAAGCATGAAAAGAGGAGAGTTCACGACTTTTTTGTTTGACCGTCTTATTTTCCGCTTCTTGTTTGAATAATGAAAGGAATTGTTAAAAGATGAAAAAATTGATTGAAATTTGAAACCATCTTTGTTTTCTTTTTTCGAAAAAATAAAATAAGTGAATTTGAGCCCCTAAACACTATGTTTAATTTATTCTAAGTACTATATTTAAGTGACAAACAAACTATCCACTAATGTAGTGTGTCGTTTAAACACGGTGCTTAACATAAATTAAGTACGGTGCCTGAGAGTTCATTATTCATAAAAAGAGTTTCTAATTTTATACTTATTTTTTGGTCTATTTTTATTTGATGACAAATTATTAAAAAGGAAAAACGATTCTTCTAAAATATAATTAGTTTATCTAATTGATTAGATTAAATCAATTGATATGCTTGCATCACGTTCAACTTATGCCTATTTTAAACCGCTAAATCGAATTAGTCTACGAGCCGGGCCATTTTGATCTAATGTTTAAAGAGGAAATTAGGCTAAATACGGCCCAGAATCAAGATAATTGATTAATACCCTTAATTACTAATTTATTCATCAATATTTTTAATTAATCGTATTTCTACATGAAATAGAGGATTCCCATTCTGTATTAATAGAACAAAGACATAGGAGATGAGAAATAGCTTCAGCCCGTGGCAAAAAATTATACAAAGAAAGAAAAACGCAACGAAAAGAAAGAGCACAATTATTAGGAATCAATTTTCTGAAAATCTAATCTACAAAATATATGCATATGTAAAATGTATGTAAATATTTGATGGCAATGGGGGTAGGTTAGGAGTTGAAAGATATGCACAAGAACTCTCGAATTCTCTGAACCGTTCTTGCTAATCTCTGATATTGTGAATTTCCTTGGAAGAAATTATGGAAATCCACCACCTCCTCCTCAATTGAAAAGCTAAAGCCCCCATGTTAACACACACACATACCCACTGCGAGATATAGAGGAGTGGGGAAAATTTACAGACTTTTGGAGTGAGAGACTTTTTAAAGACGTCTATCACTTCTATTTTGATTCAAGTGTTGGTGTGCTATGAATGGTGATGGACAACTTGCTCTTTCCTTTGATTTCTGAACGTTTGTCACTTTTTTTGAATTCGCGTCACTTTTTTCTATCACATTTTTTATTGTTTGTTACTTTTTTTTTTATTTCTCACTTTTTTAGTGACAAATATCACTTCGTAATAAAAGTGACATTATATTTCACTTCACTTTTTAATGAAAGTAATATTATATGTCATTTTTTTTAATTAAAAAGTTGTATTAAAAGTGACATTACACTTAATTTTTTATTAAAAAAGTGATACAATGTCACTTTTATTAAAAAGTGATACAATTCACACAAAAAAGTGATCGGGATTTCGTTACTTTTTTTAATGTTGTTACTTTTTTGAGTTTTTATCATTTTGTTTAATTTATGTCACTTTATTGAATTGATTCCAAAGTTTTGATTGGTGTTTTATCACTTTTTTTAGTCGTAATTTTTTAATTTCTGCCACTTTATTAAACTGATTCTAAGGTTTTGATCAGTGTTTTGCCACTTTTTGAATGTTCATCACTTTTTTTGGAATTTTTGTGCCTTTTTTGTTTGCCCCTTTTTCCTATCAATTTTTATAAAAGCGAGATTGTATGTCATTTTTTAATAAAAAAGTAACACTTCATTTTAAAAAGAAACATCGTGTCACTTTTTAATAAAAAAGTAATACTTAATTTTAAAAAGAAACATTGACACAGTATTTTTTATTTCCAAAATACTTTTTATATGATTTTTCAAAAGACCCTTAATTTTAAGGGTATTTTTATAAGTTGCCTATGTTTAAATAGGTCGAGTTATCCCAAGCTTGATATACACCGCTCTTTTTGTTATCACTAAACTCCCATTATATTGTTAGACGACTCATATTTCATGAAGGTGAAATACTCTTATCAGCTACTTTGATGAAGTATCAATACCTAACACGCTCAATATTTGAATATATTTTGCAGGTGTTTATAATTAAATAAAAATAAGTATTTTTGAATTTCTCAAAATGTATATATAATAGATGTGAACGTTAATCAACATATTTCAAAACTTAAAAATTGAATACCAAGGATATTAAAATTATGAATGCTAATTATTTATCCCGATTTGACAAAGCTTTTTTGTATTATAAGTTGGTCAAATTTTATTTTTAACTATATATTTTATCGAATTCTTCACTTTTATTTATTTTTTAATCACACATGAAATCCATCCACAAATAATTTCAAAAAGTTTTTGTCACTAGAAAATTACGTCATGGCATGCGATGTCTCAGCGCATGTTCAATCTTTCTATGTGGCAAGTTATTGTTAGGAGATGGCGACAGACAGCGACGTGCGATTAGAAATCGGCCGCTGGAATCATCTTCATTTGTGCGATTTCTCTCGTGGCCTCCGCACTCTGCACTGTCCCACAGAGTGAACGTGGAGTGCACAATTTCAACTTTAATAATTTAAATGAATTGTTAATAATTCCTAGGTAACATGGCATATATTTTATAATTGAAAAAAACCATTTGTACATTAAAAAAGAGAGTAATATTATTCATCTTCGTGGGGATGAAAACACAGTTTATATGACTTTAAATGATAGGTTAAATGAAATGTGAAATTAAATGACTTATTTAATTTCACCTATCATTTAATGTCATATTTACGTGACGTAAACTGTATTTTCATCCCCGGTGGAGATGAATAACATTACTCATTAAAAAATTGCCAGAATCCCATCAGAAAAGAGACAAATGTGGGTCTCACCGTGTATTTAAAAAGAAAAAAAAATGTGCGTGTCCCACCCTTGTGTGAGTGGTCTGTTGCATTTCTGGTAATTCCATTTATGTAATCACTTATCTTCTATGCTCATTTCAAGTTTACGTGCTGAAAAAAATTATTTTCACATTGCTCATAAGGACCATGGAAGTCCAAAAAGTTTTAAATCGATTTAAAGGTTTATCATTTATCAATGGAACTTAATTTAGATAATAAGAAAATCTAAGATTATGAATTAATAAGTATCTAGATTTATTTATTTATTTATTTTGCTGTTATATACGTGTTTCACCTTTTGAAAATTTGATAATATTTAGTTTTTTTATTATAATACATCTCAAACTTGCAAAGATTTCGACAACACTGGCCAAATCCCGCAAAGAAAATGTCACATTAGGCACCGTTTGGTAACCATTATTCTAGAAAAAAATGCATTCTTTGTGTCAAATCATACTTTTTTTGTGGTTGAAAATGAAGGAAAAGTTATTGATGTGATGGAAAATATTATTTTATTGATGAATGTGTGGTTGAAAATTAGTAGAAGAATGAGAATGAAAAAAAGAATGGATACCAAACAGAGGCTAGATTACTTTGTCCGGCTGGGCCTTGAGCGGATACCCAACATTTCTTGATCAATAAAATTATTTATTCGTATCATTTCAAGGACATGGTCGATTTTTTTATAAAATGAAGATAAAGTTTGTTTCTCTATTGCCTAATTGTATTGGGATGTATTATGTGTTCAAATAATTATTATCCACATCAACTACCAAAAGGCTCCACAGTGCCCTCATATGTCTTTGTCCAATTATTTGAACCTCGATTTTCGTCGAGACTGATCAACCCGAGAATGGCGCTAGGCCATTGGGGCTTACTCGAGCCTAAGCGCTAAGGGTTAATATTTGGACAGAAAATGAGATTAGGCCTTATCAAGGACTTCGGCCCGAGGGCCTCAGACAAACTGAGGTTGGAAGTAATTTTACTGAAAACATCGATAGAATCAACTTGAATTTTAGTGAACTAAACACGTGTAGTTATGGATTTATTGGACAAACGTCACAAGGGGACAACCAAATTTCGGCAAAAAACTAGTGTTTGCCCTGGTTTGTTTCAGCTTAAAAAGTGAATTAAAATTTAAGTTAAATTCAACAATTAATTATAATAATATATTTTAGGGTTATTGGCGCAAAACGTCCCTACCTTTGAAGGGTTGTGTAGAAAACATCCCTACCTTTCATTTTTTGGCACAAAACGTCCCTACTTTCTGCATTTCTTTGCACTGAACATCCT
Organism: Fraxinus americana; assembly: GCA_035079005.1. Classification (NCBI taxonomy): domain Eukaryota; kingdom Viridiplantae; phylum Streptophyta; class Magnoliopsida; order Lamiales; family Oleaceae; genus Fraxinus; species Fraxinus americana. The sequence continues at coordinate 4,932,580 of CM068707.1, read as the reverse complement.
TTGCACATTTTTTTTAATTCAAAATGACCAATATACCCTCCTATGTAAATTGAACAAGAAAAGAAAAATAAAAAAAGAAAGGGTAATTGGCGCAAAACGTCCTTACCTTTGAAAGTGTTTGTGGAAAACACCCTACCTTTCATTTTTTGGTGTAGAACATCCCTACCTTTCACATTCTTTGCGCTGAAGGTCCTTTTCACCAATTTTTAATATAAAATGACCCTTATACCCTCCTATATAAATAAAACAAAAAATAGAGAACTAATTACAATCAAAGTCCTAAACGTTTTTAAAAAATACAAGTGAGTCCAAAATTTATGAAAATATTAAAAATAAAAAAAATAAAAGGGATTATTGACCCAGTAATATAAAAGGGACCCCACTCGAAGAGAGGCAAAGGAGAAGATAGGGGGTTTTATTTTTTATTTTTATTTTTAATATTTTCATAAAATTTGGACACACTTGTATTTTTTAAAAACGTTTAGGACTTTGATTGTAATTAGTTCTTTATTTTTCTATTTTTTGTTTTATTTATATAGGAGGGTATAAGGGTCATTTTATATTAAAAATTGGTGAAAAGGACCTTCAGCGCAAAGAATGTAAAAGGTAGGGATGTTCTACGCCAAAAAATGAAAGGTAGGGTGTTTTCCACAAACACCTTCAAAGGTAAGGACGTTTTGCGCCAATTATCCTTTCTTTTTTTATTTTTCTTTTCTTATTCAAGTTACATAGGAGGGTATATTGGTCATTTTGAATTAAAAAAATGTGCAAAGGACGTTCAGTGCAAAGAAATGCAGAAGGTAGGGACGTTTTGTGTCAAAAAATGAAAGGTATGGATGTTTTCTACAATAAACTTGATAGGTAGGGACGTTGCGCACCAAAAAATCAAACGTAGGGATGTTTTCCACACAACCCTTCAAAAGTAGGGACGTTTTGAGCCAATAACCCTATATTTTATGATATCTACAACTTTTTAATAATACGTTTCATTAACTTTTATTAAAATCTATTAAAAACTAATTTTTTTTCTAAACCAGAGGTATTTTATTTTAGGTCAACATGATGTTCGACAAATAAACTATATTCTACATTTTCCTCAGTTCTTTTCATGCCAATGTGAATGCAATTTGAATCTTGAAATCATTATAAAATATGACAGACTTTTAGTATAGATTTTTAATTTCTGTTTTAGAATTAAAAGTTTTAACAAAAAAATTTCAAAAGAAAATTACAACTTGACTTAAACACGTCATTTTATAAACATATTTTATTCTTCCTTGACCAATTTTCATTGCTTTAACGATAAATGGTATTAAATGGAAGACTTTACGAGGAGTGTTCTACAATATAGAGAGAGAGTCGAAATACATTGTTATGAAAATTGTGACAAATAGAAATTATAAGAAAAGTGGTAGAAGACAAACTCGCTAGAATTGCCAAAAAAAAAATTAACAATAAAATTGAGCTTTGTACAGATGAAATTGTACTCGAATTTCTCTTCAAAACTGATAACATTACAAAGGCATTCACCCAGTTTATATAGCAGTAAAGCTATACATACAAAACATAAATATACCAACACTAACAAACCAAAACAACTAATTGTACTACCTAACGATTCAATCAATTTATCAAAATGGAAAATCCCTGAATTACTGGAGCTGCCAGACGACCTCAATTGTGACATTAAGCTCAGCACAATCAACGGCAAGGAGAGAGAGAGAGACAATGAACAGAACGAGGGAAGAAACGTGTTTTTCATCTTGTTACGTTTTTATCAAACTTTGTCTTCTTGTCAAGTTCATCCTCCAAGTTTTGATCTGATAAATATAGTCCTCCAGCTTCAATTTTATCTTTGCCACCTAAATATGTATGAAGAGGATTCTACAGAATTTGTATAATCAAAGTGATTTTCACCATCTAAGGAGGTATAGCTATACATGGGCGGACGCAGGTTGGCCTGACTCCCCCAACGTTGCTCCCTTGTTTTTCACCATTAAATTTTCTATGCTTTTGTTTTAATTTTCGAAGTCAATATGGGACATGAAACGAAATTGAAATATTGCATTCTTAATATCATTTCGAAGTACTCACGGTCTAGTTTTCTACGTCGTTAATGGCGTACGAAACGATCAATCGTAGCAAATGTTATGACTTGTCAAAGTAGACCGTTCAAAATTAATATTTCAAAAATTTCGATAGCATGCTAATTTTAAAAATTCTCCGACAATCGTATACTAATCAAATCTACAAATTGCTTATATTTTCTCAAAACTTATTTCGAGAACTACATTATAAGCATATTGAATAATACAAATTGCTTAGTATTTCGAAAATTTCGATAACATGCTAACTTTAAAAATTTTCCGACAATCGTATGCTAATCAAATCTACAAATTGCTTATATCTTCTCAAAACTTATTTCGAGAACTATATTATAAACATATTAAATAGTCTAAACAGATATCGAAAATAGTTAAAAATACGTTAAACATGAGTCTTAAAAAAAAGCGTCTAACTCGCATTTTTAAAAAAATTCAATTATTTTATTAACATTTATTATGTTTGCAATACAAATTTCTCAATGTAATTTTTATCATTTTATTATGAAATTTTATATGGAATATGACATCAAAAATTTTCGAAATTTTACATCCCAAAAAGTCATATCCCATATAAATTTTCGAATACAAAATTAGATGGAGTTTTTTTGGACGTAAATTTTCGATTGTAAAATTTCTCCCAACTTCTTTTCAAGTTCGATTGTGTCCCCCCAACTTTAAATTTTTGCATCCGCCCATGTAGCTATATAAGGCCTGGGGAGCTTAATTTATGAACTATCCAAATTGAATCACTGTCTGACAATCATTATCTTCAAACTCTTTTTTCTGTATACTCGTTTTCAATCACACATTCACACAAATAAAATATTCGCACATAAATCAAAAAAAGTTCCTTACTCTTTATCCATGCATTCTTCCAAAAAATATTATTTAGAATTTTGTTGTTCGCAGTTAATGTTTGTCAAACATGGGCTATGCGGGCTTTAGTACGATAGTAACAATTTTCATCAATAATTGTTAATGAATGTGCGTTGGGATTCGTTGTAGATAGTATAGTACTCTCTCTGTCCCAATTATATAGGCTGTGTTTTCTTTTTCTCTTGTCCCAAATATATAGGCTTATTTCCTAATATAGAATATTTTGTTGTATTCCTTTACCAATATACCCTTATTAAATTTTTCCCACTTAATATGTCAATTTCTTGAAATCATCCAAATACATACATTTCTTACTTCTTGGAAATATGGAACAACTCTCATTTCTTATTCTTCTTCAAATTATTTATTAGTTCCAATAATAATTTAGTTTCACATACTGAAAATTAAATAGGGGTAATTTAGGAAAGATCTTGACAAAAATTAATTTTTCAATGACATTAAAGAAGTTTTCTTAATCTGTGCGAAAAACGAAACAAACCTATATAATTTAGTAATGTTATTCATCTCCAGAGGGATAAAAATACAGTTTATATGACTTTAAATGATAGGTTAAATGAAAGATGAAATTAAATGACTTATTTAATTTCACATATCATTTAATGTCACATTGACATCACGTAAACTGTATTTTCATTCTTAGTGGGAATGAATAGCATTACTCATACTTTAGTGGGGATGAATAGCATTACTCTATATAATTGGGGCGGAGGGATTATGGGACGGAGGGATTAAGTAATTTTGTAAAAATCATTAATATGTTGACGTTCCTATTAGTCAACGACAATAATGATGTCAGTAATAATGTGGAATGAGGCACGATGCGTTAAAGTTGCTTAAGTTGTCTCCAATTACTTCATTGTCGAATTCGAAATGGCTTATTTCATCGGACGCCTTAATGGACACAATGTTCAAGTCTTCAAGACCCTATATATTTTGAGAAAATATCTTAAAATCAAGATTTCTTTTAACTCGTCAAGATTTCTTTTACCTTCACCTTTGTTAATTTTTACGTCTGTCAAACACAAAATGGTGTCATTGGCTATCAATAATGATTATAAAATTGATGACCCACAACTAATAGAAGGGTTATTGCACGAGAAACATAGTCTTCAATGTTAGACGCTCAATATTTTTAAGATTGAAGATCCGACTGTCAAATATATTCAATGATTTTCAATAAGATTCGATATTCCTTGATGTGAGAGGTTCTCTTATTATGTACCTGTTTGTTTCTGCTAAAAAGCAGAATGTCAACCGCTGAGCCACTGTTCAAGTCGTAATGTTTGAGCATGTGTGAGTGATGTGGGGACCGCCTGCCATAGTTAATGGTCAAAAAATCAATGTCTTGGAGGAGGAAAATCGCTGCCAGACAGGGGCTATATAGAACCAAAACCACAACTAAATATGGTAGCAATCAATTACAATATTAATTGATGGTAACATATAATTTAAATATGGCAAAAACAATTTATCTATATAAAATACAATTATAACGATAATATAGACGTCAAGCCGTAATCTTGAACGCTCTCCGTAATCTTATTTAACCTCATTAACACCGACATAGTGAGACGTAACTACTTCGATATCTCAGTACAATTCAATGTAATAACATATCATTAATGGAGTCTTTCAAGTTGTCTAAATCACCTCTACTTGCTAAGAGTTTACAGAGATTTGTTTACATATGAGCAATTTTTGTAAAAGATCCCTTTTCAAAAGTTGGAATAATTTAAACGAAGAAAAAGTAGAGTTGAAATAATTAATGTCTCGTTTTAAACTTGTGAAAATTCTTTTCAAAAGGTTGGCTCGGTAAAGTTCAATATGGTCTCCTGCACTTTTGTCATTTTGTCTCTGGAATATCTCTTACTCAGTATGCAATTTCATTATCATATTATTTTTACTAGGATAATGCAAGAGGTACTCAACACATTTTTATAGCTTAGATTAAAAATAACTTTACGCGAACTTTGAGTAAATTAATAAGTTACTCATTAATCGACATATTAATAACTCTCTATTGTAATAATTTTGCTCATAGCAAGGAGGTATAGCTATACATGGACGGACGAAGGTGTGGCCTGGGGGGTCATATGACCCCCAACTTTGCTCTTTTTTTTTTCACCATTAAATTTTCTATTTTTTTTTTCAATTTTCGAAATCATTATGGGATGTGAAACGAAATCGAAATATTACAATTTTAATACCATTTCAAAGTGCTCATGGTCTAATGTTCTACGACTATAATGGCATACGAAACGATCAATCGTAGCAAATGCTACGACTTGTCAAAGTAGGTTGTTCAAAATTAATTTTAAAAATTCTCCGACGATCGTATGCTAATCAAATCTATAAATTACTTATGTCATCTCAAAACTTATTTCGAGAACTATATTATAAGCATATCGAATAGTCCAAACAGATATCGAAAATAGTTAAAGATGCGCTGAACGTGAGTCTTAAAGAAATGCGTCTAGCTCGCATTTTCTATAAAAAAAATTCAATTACTTTATTAACATTTATTATTTTTACGATACAAATTTCTCAATGTAATTTCATTATTTTATTAGAAAATTTTATATGGAATATGACATAAATTTTTTTCGAAATTTTACATCCCAAAAAGTTATATTCCATGTAAATTTTCGGATGCAAAATTATACGTTTTATGATTTTTTTGGACGTAAATTTTCAATTGTAAAATTTCTCCAAACTTTTTTACAAGTTCGATTGAGCTCCCAATTTTAAAATTTTGCGTCCGCTCCTGTAGGTATATAAGGCCTAGGGAGCTTCATTTATAAACTATCCAATTGGGCCACTATTCGACAATCATTATCTCCAGACTCTTTTTTTACATACTCGTTTTCAACCACACATTCACACAATAAAATAAAATATTCTGCACATGAATAAAATTTTTTTTCTACTTTTTAACCATGCATTCTTCTATAAAAGGACTATTCAAAACTTTGTTTTTCACAATTAATGTTTGTTAAACATGGGCTACCCAAGCTTTAGTACCGTTGTTAACAATTTTCATCAATAATTGTTAATGAATGTGCGTTGGGATTCGTTGTGGATAGTATAGTAAGAGCTTGTTTGGGACGGATTAAAATCCAATTAAAATTGAAAATATAGCCGTTATTGGGTCCCACTCGTCTAATAAAAGTCAACTCCACAGACTATATTTTCAATTTTAATCTGATTTTAATCCCTCCCAAACAAGCTCTAAGTAATTTTGTGAAAAATCATTAATATGTTGACATTCCTATTAGCCAACGACAATAATATGTCAGTAATTTTTACCTTCATCTTTGTTAATTTTTACGTCTGTCGAACATAAAATGGTGTCATTGGCTATCAATAATGATTATAAAATTGATTACCCACAACTAATAGAAGGGTTATTGCACGGGAAACATAGTCTTCAATGTTAGACGCTCAATATTTTTAAGATTGAAGATCCGACTCTCAAATTATTCAATGATTTTTAATAAGATTCGATGTCCCTCGATGTGAGATGTTCTCTTATTATATAGAACCAAAATCACAACTAAATAGGATAACAATCAATTACAATATTAACTAATGGTAGCCTATAATTTAAATATGATATATAATAAAATTATAACGATAATATAGACGTCAAGTCGTAATTTTCGACGATCTCCGTAATAATATTTAACCTCATTAACACCGACATAGTGAGACGTAACTACTTCAATATCTCAGTACATATTTTTCCGTCCAAGTTATAACGAACCCGGAAGAAGGAATTTCTTTGTTGTTTTCAAATTTTTCTTCTTGGCGAAGAAGAAATTCTCATTTCGATGGAGAAGGATATTCTTAATCCTCTTATTCATAGATCTATTTTATTTTTTCTTACTTCATGATTATTGTGAGTTGCGGTTTGAAATTTTTTATGTTATGACAGTTTCAGATTTGAGCTTGTAATTTTTCTTTCTTTTGTTGAAAACTAAGAATTCCATAGTGTTTGAAATCTAAGAGGTCTATATTTTGCGTATTTGTGTTTTTTATTGGTGATATTAGCGTCAAATTCGAAGTTTTGATATCGCTCTCACTATTCAAATAAGCAACGACTTTCTCTAATTTAATGATTTTGATTTTTTTTTTATATGTAATTGATTGTTGTCTATTGTGGTATTGGTATTATGGATTTGGATGTTTGAATTATGGAATTTTTTTATTTTTTATTTTGTGTGCGTTTTGAAGAACAAAGGACTTTTGCCTATTGAAATTATTTGTATTTTACTATTGGGTTCGTTTGATAGACAAAATTGGAAATGAATTTTAATTTCATATTAGTTGGAAAATAAAAATTCACAAAAAATCCATCGAAATTCGTTTTTTAATGCGTTTTAAAATGGTTGTACATTGACATTCGATTTTCATTTTCAAGTTGCAATCAAATAGCCAAAGTGAAATTCGTTTAAAGAAAAACTATGACTTAATTTTTGACCCATGAAATTGTTTGATCCCGCCACTCGTCGAAGAGGAGCTTGAATCATTGTTGGCACTAGCATGAGAACCTCGTGAGTCGTGTCGGCACTGTGCATTTGAATGGCAAAGTGAAGACAATTTTGGGAATAACGAGGACCCGTAAATGAGACAAGGGGTCAATTGGCGTGCATAGAGGTGTCAATCCGGGTGGTCCGGGCCGGGTCGGCCCGCCAACATGTGAGCCCGGTAACGGCCCGCGTGAAAAAAGCCCGCCCGCTGCGGGTTCCGGGCCGGTTACGGGTCGGCCCACAATTTTGGACTACAACCCAGGCCCGCCCGCTGACCCATCCGGGTCGAGCCCATGCGGGTCACGGGTCGCGCGGGTCGCGGTTCGTTCCGATTTGGCCCGTATGATTATATAAATAAAAGTATAAAAATATAGAATTTTTCCGGTTTGGCCCATATGGAGAGCAACTATCATTGAAAATAGGATTTTGAGAAGAAGAATCGCGAGAATCCATAATATAGTAGGATTAAAAAATTTAGTAGTGACTAGTGAGAACCGAGAAGAAAGAAATATAATCAAGATGATGATGATATTTGCAATTGAATAATTGTAATTGTAGTAAGGTAGTAACAAGTATGAACTATGAAGTATAAATGTATAATAACTAATGAGAGGGTATTGTAAAAATAAATGAAAGAATAAATTGGAATTTATCGATGAAGGGGATGATATTACCGTTAGAAAATTTATATTACCATTAGTTAAAATTAAAAAAAAAAAAATTGACCATGCAGCAGGCTACGCCTTTTTTTGAATTTTTTTATTTTTATTTTTTCAAATTTTTTTGTTTGGCTCTCTCCCCCCCTTTTTTTTAATTTTTGTTTTATTTTTTTTTTTCAATTTTTTTTTACGGGTCGCGGGTTAACCGCGGCCCGTGGGGGTGCAACCCGCGAAGCCCGCGGGTTACACCTCTTTGGCCCGTGAACCGCCCGCACGGGTCACGGGTCGGCCCGCGGTCCCGGTTTTCACGAGCCGGTTTTCCCGGGTCATGGCCGGCCCGTCCGTCTTGACACCTCTAGGCGTGCATAGGTGCAGTGTGTTTGAAATGCAAAAAAATGTTTTTCAAAGGACGAAAATCGATTATTGCAAACAAACAACTCGGACGAATCTACGAGTGTGAAAGATTTATAGAATTTGATTATCTTCATTCCATGTATATCATCTTTCACATTATCGTTTATTTTGTGTCACGTGACAACACATCATTAGACAGTTCAAAAAAAAAAATAAAATAAATAAATCTTCCCTTGATGCAAGGAATGAATGTACATTTAGTATTATTGTCTATTAACATCACTCGCATGTTTTTCGAGATTTCGTAAGCTATTATTTGTTTAGTTTATATTTTTAATGATTTTAAAGATATATTCAAAAAATGACTTATGAGACTTTCAAGTTGTTTAAATCACCTCTACTTGCTAAGAGTTTACAGAGACTTGTTTATATTTTAATTTAGAAGGTGGTCTTCGATGCTCACTTCTTTCTTTTTAATTTTTAATGTACAAAGTTTAACTCCCTTTTCAAAAGTTGGAATAATTTAAAAGAAGAAAAAGTAAAGTTGAAATGTCTCGTTTTAAACTTGTGAAAATTCTTTTTAAAAGGTTGGCTCGGTAAAGTTCAATATGGTCTCCTACACTTTTGTCGTTTTGTCTGTGGAATATTTCTTACTCAGTATGCAATTTCATTATCATATTATTTTTACTAGGATAATGCAAGAGGTACTCAACATTCATCAGCGGAGACTAAAAATAATTTTACGTGAACTTTGAGTAAATTAATAAGTTACTCATTAATCGATATATTAATAACTCTCTATTGTAATAATTTTGCTCATACCAAGTAGAGATTTTACTGTAACTTAAATATATATATATACAGAAATGATCTAATGAGCACCGGTGCTCATCTTATCCTAAGCACCGATAAGTTGGCACATTAATTCATTGGTGGATAAAGATTTTGTGAGTTCCAATCCACCAATGAATTAATGTGCCAACTCATCGGTGCTTAGGATAAGATGAGCACCGGTGCTCTTTAGATCATTTCTGTATATATATATTTAACTAATTTATAGGAATTTTTAAAATCCTTTAGAATCTGAAAACGCCCCTAATTTTTTTGTTTGGCTACTTTGGTCCTTAAAAATTTCCTTTATCAGAAAAGAACCACCTAACCGGATCTTTGTAATCGGAGGACCGCCTCATCAGGACAACCCTCTCAGCCCACCAATCTGCCTCCGAACAACCATTTCGTTGGAAAAACGAAGCTTCATCTGAGTTCTTGTCCCTTTAATGTCGTTCTTCAAATCTTCTTATCAAAATCTTCCAAATCCCTCAAATTACGGTGTATAATTTTTCTCTTTTCCCAATACACTTCATGAAGGGAAAAAAAAATTGTTCCCACACAAAGGAGATAAAGAATAAACTAAGAAAAAAAATAAGAACACTGAAATAAAGATGAAGGCTTAAATACGATTATCGTTGTACTCAAATGATATTTGTTCCATTTCGAATTAAATTTGATGCTTAAAGGGATATCGACAAATGATTTGAATGATTAATTAAGTCTTATAATAGAAAAAACACTTAAACACTTGGGCCTTGTTTGAAATCAAAAATTTTCTATGGAAAATTCTATTTTCTAACTTTTGCTTTGTTTGATACCATAAATTTGCCAAGGGATTGGTTTTCCCAAATGGTTCCCACGTGCACATTTTCTAGGAAATCATTGAATTGATTTTCCCACCATTCTGGTGGGAAATTGGAATTCCAGGTTTTTTTCGGGTGAAAAATTATACCAATCAAACATACTTCATTAACAATTCTCTGGAAAACAAGTTATTGACAATTATTTTCTCTAGAATTCATTTTCTTTCCACCCTTGCAATCAAACAGACCCTTAATGTTTCTATCAAAACTTGAAGAACACAAAACAAAATTTGAATATGAAGTGAGATAGATTTTTATCATTATAGTGAAATTTGATTTGATCTCAAGTAGTTTTTTTATATATTTGTATTGATCATTAATCACCTATTTATAGACATCAATCAGTACTATACGAAATTGTGCCAAAACATGATGAAAGATTGCAATTTTTATCAAAAAAAGATACCAGATTTCAAGTTGAAAAATCAGTCAATGACTTGCTTTTCAACTCTATGCGGCCGCATAGGTTGTTCATTGGCAGGGCGTAGAAGTCCTGCAATCCAGCTCCCACCTTTTGTTCCATAGACTTTTTTATTGATTTTGAACAACAATTTCAACAATCCCCCTTTATTCAATTTTCAATAAAATCTCATATTCAAAATATACAATACTCGTGCTTAAAGATTATATATCTTTTGATTTCAATCTAATCGTACTGTAATTCAAACAAAGTAAAGTCGAAATTAAAGGTAGCATGAAAGTTTTGAACCAATTATTCCTTAAGTATCACATATTCTCAAGTTCATCGATCTCACTTAGCACTAATATAGCCTTGCGCTTATCCTATTAAACGAAATTTTAATAGAGAAACTCTAACTTTTTATTGAGGCAGCTCTACTTCGAAGTTCATATAGATTCCAGTATATTTATTACTTTTAGGAATACTTGTACTTTGGTACTGAATTTCATTAAGAGCATAAAACACAACCCTTATTTAACAATCAACATTATATATTATTAAGATAATGTTATCGCGGATTTTATAAGGTTGAAATTATTCACATATCAAACCACTTATTGTTACCCTTTATACCCATGAATTAATTAAGTAATAACAGGTAGGGTTGCCATCATTAGTGAATCTTAGTTTCAATCACATCCTACTCGAAGTAGATATTACTAAATCTCTATTTAGAGGTTTAGTTAAATGATCCGCTAAGTTCTCTATTGATTTAATTTAGATAAATTATTCCACTCTTGATTAATTTTCTTTTGTAGTCATGTCTTAAACTCATATATCTAGACTTTTCATTGTATGCATTTACTAATATGGCTTGACTATCACATATGATAGATATTGAAAATGTATTCTTCGGTCCCAAAGGTATCTCATAAAATAAATCTTTAAGTCACTCAACTTCTTTTCCAGTTTCTGATAACGCTACAAATTCAAACTCCATAGTTTAGTGTATAATATTTATTTGAATTTATTAATCACATTCTCAATATAATGTGATTGACTTAAGTAAAAATCCCAACAGTTTTTGTAACTTTGATACCCAATATGGTATCTACTTGTCCAAAATCTTTCATCCTAAATGTGGAACATAGAAACCTCTTCGTTTCTTTAATTTCATCCATATGATTATTCATAATCAACATGTCACATATAAATAAATAAGGATTATATATTCATCACATACTTTAGAGTATAAACATTTATCTACATTATTATTTATGAAACCAAATGAATTAATAGTTAAATCAAAATTTTCATGACATTTCTTAGGTGCTTGTTTTAGACTGTATAATGATTTCACTAACTTACACTCATATTCATTTCTGGATTGAACAACAAAGACACATTTAATGTCTCTTAGACAACGATATGCCTCTTGGATCCAACTTGGTCCTATTAGAGTTTGTGTTCTTATAATATGCAAGACACCCTAGACTTTATAGTATCCAATGTTATGTTTTTCTCCTTTTCACAATTCATAAGGAGAAACCTTTTGTAAATTTAGAAGGAATTCTATTTAATATTCTACATGCACTCAACAATGATTCACCTTATAAATTAAATGACAACTAGCACAAGTTAACATGTCATTTATCATTTCAATTAAAGTTCTATTTTTTTCTTTTAGCCAAACCATTTTGTTCCAATGTTCTAGGTGCAAAATATTGATTAATAATGCCTTATTGTTCACAAAATGATTTAAAATCACTAGAAAAATATTCACCTCTTCTATCACTTCTTAGAATTTTTATTTTCTTACTTTAGTAATTTTCAACTTCATTTTTATATATTTAAAACATATCAAAAATTTTGTGTTTATATTTCATTAAATAAACATATGTATATCTAGAGTAATCATCTATAAAGGTAGTAAAATACATATTTTCACCTCTAGTTAACATACCATTTAATTCACATAAATCCGTATGAATTAATTCTAAAATATTAGAAGTCCTATTTACACTTTGATAAGGCTTCTTAACCATTTTAGATTCTACACGTGTTTTACATTTAAATGCATAATTTTCATTATATGATATTAAGTCACATTTTAACATTTTTTTCATGGTACTCTTACCTATGTGGCATAATATAACATGCCATAAAGTAAATGAATTAATCAAATAATCAAACTCAACTTTATTATTAATCAACTTGTCAATGGTACAAAGGTTGATCATTCCTTCACTAGAATAACATTTTCCAACAAATTTTTCATTTAGGGATAGTACAGGTTTACTGGATTCATAAACACTTTTTATATCCGATTTTCCTTATATATTACCCAATGTTGTTAAAACCGGACCAGACCGGCCGGTTCAACCAGAAAAATCGTGAACCGGCCAAGAAACCAGTTCGAAACTTGTATATTAACCGGAAATTCAAAAATCGGCCAAGAAACCGTTAACCTGGCCGGTTTAGTCAAAAACCGAAAAATCGGCCACAGTTTTTCCGGTTTAGTTGGTTCTTCTTTTTTTTTTTTTAACAAAAATTTGAACTATCTTATTGGGTCACCTATTGCAATAGAAGACCAAAAATTTGAACTATCTTATTGGGCCACCTATTGCAAAAGAAGACCAAAATAACTTTTTTAGAAAATGGACATTCCTTTGGCTCCTTTTTAAAGAAGATTCTCCTTTCAATGTTTTAGTAATCTTCTAATGTAGGATACTAGCTCCTTTTTAAAAGAGACTCTCCTTCCAATATTGTAGTAATTTTTCAATGTGGGATACTAGCCAATTGTCAATTCTAAGTGTTTAATAGTCTACTTCATCATTTTCATTAAAAAATCATAACCTCCAACAATATTATAATCATAAACAAATTTAATTTAAACAAAATAAATTATTTTGGACATATTAATTGTTAGTAATTGAGGTTATAAAATAAATTACCATAATAAATCTAATTAACGAATATTGATTATATTTACTTTGTGTTAGTAAACTAAAATTAAAAAAGCTATTATAGTTATGATATTTTATAGTTTATTTGTGTATTTATTTTGTCATCCGGTTCGACCCTTTAACCCTCGACCCTCTTCCTTCTCCGGGTCGATGCCTGGGTCGGTTTTTAAAACATTGATATTACCAATAACTAAGTTCCTATATATTTCAGGAACATGTAGTATATTTTTTAAAGTAACGTTTTCTCGGAAGTGAATATATTTTCTACATTTCATTTCCCAAACACTTTGGAGCGGCATTCATGACCCATTTGAATCTCTTGATCTCCATCCACTTCATAATAGGTATTAAATAAAGACTTATTAAATGATACATATACAATTGCACATGTATCATACCACCAACCAAGAATTTTTCCCTCGATTGCATTGATCTCGTTTATGATGGCCACAATGTTGTCTCTTTGATGGAGTTCACTTTTCTTTTGGAGTTGTTTTGCTTTCGGTGTCGACATTTCTTTGCATAATGTCCTGGTTTCCGACATACAAAGCAACAACCAATGGACTTCTTCTTAAATTTGTTAAAATTCTTAAAAGGCTTTTTCTAATTGGATTTATTTGAAGGTTTGGTCTAGGGATGGCAACGGGACGCCCCACCCCGTTACCCTTTTACGACGGGGTGGGGTCCTTGCCCCATTTACTATCCGTTAAAATTTTTTTTTTAGTTTTTAATAATTTATTTTTATTGTCCATATTCATAGATTTAGACAAATAATTTTAGTTGTTATTTTTTATTAGAACTAATGAAATTTTATGAAATTTTTCATTTAAAGTATTGAATTTAAAAAAAAAAAAAATTTAACGGGGTGGGGCAAAATTCCCCGCCCCGAATACCCGATTAAGCATGTTATCCCCGCCCCGTTCGAGGTAGGGTCCCTCAGGTATCGGGTTTGCCGGATTTTTTTGTCATCTCTAGTTTGGTCTTCTCCACAACATTAACTTTTGAAGTGTTTTCATTAGAATTTTTATTTTTATTTCTTGCCCTCGATTCTTTTTCAATTCGAAAATGTTTTTGCACTTGTTCCAAAGAATAATCTTCGGAACTAAGAAATTTTTTTTCCCAATATTCTTTCTAAGTCACCAAGAGTTTTGCAATGATTGCTACGACTTGGAAAGATTTCGAGATTTCAATTTTTACCACCTTCAACTTGTTGACAATAACTTATAACTCATGTACTTTGGGAAGAAGGGGAATGTTATCAAAGAATTTGAAGTCGAAATACCTTAATATTATGAATTTCTTTCCATATTTATTTTGCCGATGATGCATTTGTGTAGAGGTCGTGCAATTAGTTGGATAGAGCGTTAAGAATATGACCGTGACATAAGAGTTCATTCGCATGACGCTTTTGTCTCTCCATTTTTATGACTTCGGTATCTCTATCCGTTGAATCTACAAGTGGTGTCAATTTTGGATCAAGAATATAGAATATTTTCAACGCCGCGAGAAGAAATTTCAAGTAATCTTGCCATTTTGTAAAATTTGCCCCATCAAATCAATCTAGACGGACAAGATCTTGATTCATCAATTTGATCGTTGCCATTGTAGTTTTGTTCTCCATTGTAGAATATCGTTTGAGATAGAAGGAAAAATATTGTTCATACACAAAGGGGACGAAGAAGAAATTAAGAATAAAAATAAGAACACCGGAATAAAGATGAAGGCTTAAACATGAATATCGTTGTCCTCAATCAACATTTGCTCCCTCTCAGATTGAATTTGATGCTTAAAGGGATATCGGTAAATGGTTCGAAGGATTAATCAAACCTTATAATAGAGAAAACACCTACACATTACTAAAACTTCAAGAACACAAAACAAAATTTGAATATGAAGGGAAATAGATGTTTATCTTTCTCGTGGAATTTGATTTGATCTCAAGTAATTTTTTTATATATTTGTATTGATCAATAATCACCTATTTATGGACCTAAATCAATGCTACACAAAATGGTACCAGAATATGATGAAAAGCGACAATTTTCATACAAAAAGATTCTAAATTTCAAGTTGAAAAACTAGCCCAACTCTATTTGGCCGCATAAAACAAACCTATGCGACCGCATTGGTTGTTCAATGACAGGGCGAAGAAGCTGTGCAAACCAGCTTGGCGTCGCATAGGCCGAAATTCTGTCCTCAATTCTCTTGTTTCACATACTTCTTCAGTGATTTTGAACAACAATTTCAGCACCTTACTTTTTTCATTTCATCGCGCCAGGCCTTATTTTTGATAGAAGAAAACTATGTTTATCTCCAACTTGTCAATATGGGTTATCTCAAAATCTTCGATCCATGACTCTGTTCTACTTTCTTTCCGATCACAGTTTAACCCATTTCCCCTTCTTGACCCGACACCATTTTCAAGAACCAATGTTTATCAACCTTCAACATTGCCCTCGATTCAAAACGGTGTTCGTGAACTTCGAGAACGAATTGAAGCATTAGCCCATGTTTGAGCCACATTCTCGTTCTGGATCTTGTTTTCATTTTCATTCTTCTACTCATTTTCAATCACACATTTTTCAATAAAATAATATTTTCCATTACATCAATAATTTTTCCTCATTTTTTAACTACATATTTCCCGTCACATCACATAAAAAAATGCATTCTCTCCTAAAAAATGTGCATCAAACACACTCGTGAAAACACGTAGAAAGTGACTGAAGCAATGCAACTAGTAGCTGTTGGGAATTTACTTAATCATGCACAACGAAAAATAAATTATTTTTCAATTCTCATCACAGATCTGCTTTTTGTTAGATAGAAATTGTGATTAGAATAATACATTTTGATAATTTCTGCAAACTCCTTTACTGATTCTCTAATTCGAATGATCATGATCTGCAATCCAAACTGTCCAATTGTCCAACCTCGGTGATCCGCACATAGAACAAGAATGACTACTAATGTTTTCTTATGCTAGCAATAATAATGAATTCTTTCATCCAGTTTCATAACCCTAGTAGCCTATTAATATAAGTCCAAGCTGGCTTGACCCTTTTGTTAAACTTAACCTGGTCCAATACTTAATTAATCAAATTAATTAAATATGGTCTATGAATTAATTAATTCCAGTATATTAATAAGAAACCCAATTAATTAATTATCCAACACTTGTCAATTAATTAATTGGATGTGTGACCCATTAGATTCACAATCAAGATGTTTAACGACGTGAATTATTATTTTGATCTAATCAAAATCGATAAATTAAAATACTCCTTTTAATTTCTCACTAATTTACATTCGTCGTCCCAAATTGACATCTAACAATATGTCAGGACAATATATGTGACAGAAAATGTCGCATGGTGTAACAAAACAAACTTGTTCATTTACCGTGAAACTATAATCCTTTCGTCAATATGATCCGATCAATTATGAGATATAGATATGTGTTAATCTCAATTATCGATCATATCTTTTATCCCACTGTAAAGTCAATGTAAGTTGAAAACTCCTTTTCGACTTATGAGTTCAATTTGGCCAAGAATTTCATTATAAACTTAACTGGATATAATGTAAATCATAATTTCTTACTATCTAAGAATGACGAATCATCTATCGATCATTCACAACCTTCATATGATTCTTGACATACCCGAATGACGCCGTATTAACGACCCTTGGCAGAACAACATCCAAGACCACCAAAGTATGAGTGTCCTCATAAAAGGCACTAAGATGACCTCAAGTCAAAAGACCAATTTCACTATCGAACGTTAGAGATTAACCACTAACACACAGATAGTTATCCATGTGGAATCTCCCAGCAGACCTCCAATGTTTTGCTCTATAACAAAATATCCACATGTTCATTCAAGTGTCACCACACTTTATCTGATAAAATCAGCTACTTATTTCACAAGTAAGAATGCTACACGTGATGATCTATTCATAATAATAATATCCGTATCTCGTTATTATTTTGACCACAGACGATTTAAAATTCAATCATATGTAATTTGTATCTCATAATCACAAATATTTATTTATATATTTAAAATGTTTATGTACAAAGTTCATTCCACCTGGGCATAACACCAGTACCAAAGGTGCGGAGAGCCCAAGAAGTAGTCATAAATGGTCGGCCTTTTGCTGAAACCCTTGTGGAAGTTTTGTACAGCATCAATGATCAGTGCCAATTGGAAGATGTGGAAATTCCTTTGACGGCCATTAGGCCTGTAAAGAAAGTTGCTCTTGTTGTTATAACAGGTAATAGAGGTCTGTGTGGTAGTCTCAACAATGCAGTATTGAAAAAGGTTGAGGCTTGGATCAACGAATTGAAGAATCTTAGATTGGATTACACTGTGATTAGTGTTGGCAAAAAAGGTAATGGGTGTTTTAGGAGAAAGTCTAGTGTAAATGTGGATAGGTTTACAGAACGAGAATTTTTTCCCGCTTCGAAAGAAGCTCAAGTAATTGCTGATGTTTTCGCTGTTTGTGAGCGAGGAGATGGATAAAGTCGAACTTATTTATACGAAATTTGTGTCTTTGATCAAGTCTGATCAGATAATTCATACTTTGCTTCCCATATCTGAGGGTTGTGACGTGAGTGGAAAGAGTGTTGATGCTAGTGAAGATGAGTTCTTTAGGCTGACGACTAGGGAGGGGAAATTGACGGTGTAGAGAGATCACGTTATGGGGTTGAATTGAATTTTTCCCCCAATTATCAGTTTGAGCAGCACCCTGCACGAATTCTTGATGCATTGATGCCACTTTACTAGAATAGTCAGATTTTGAGGGCAGTGCAGGAGTCGTATGCTAGTGATCTTGCGGCAAGAATGAATGCAATGAGTAATGCTACGGATAATGCAGTGGAATTGAAGAAGAATTTCAATTGCATATAACCGTGAAAGGCAGGCGAAGATCACTTGTAAGATACTGGAGATAATTGTTGGAGCAGAGGATCTTGTGTAGTTTCAATTGGTTTTGGCTATTCACTATAGAATGGTTCCAGTCTCCTTTTTGTTACCTTTTGTTGAAACTGTTTATAGTTCGTTGAGATTCCTTTCATTCTACTTTTGATCTTCCTCAATACCGGTGAGATGTTGGGGGTGATGCAGCAGAGGCACTAATAGGAATCAGTCTGGCTCTTCTTTTTTGGTTCGAATCTATTATGCCTGTAATGCCCGAATTCCTTGAACCCGAATTGCCACGTCATCTTTATTTGTAACTGAATTAACTAAAAAGATTTGCGGAACATAACTAAATTTTAAACATCACATTTATAACGGTAAAACATCGTCGACAACAAAACTCATTTGATTAGCCTAAAAAATTTGATTAAACCTTAAATCTCGAGTTTTTGAAATAACTGAAATGACAAAGTACGTTAATAATATTCAAATATGTAATTTTTCAAATGTAAATAACTTCATCCATTTAAATCGTTGTCACCACTGCCCATCAAACCCGATCGTCTCCAAAATCTGTAAATGTCGTTAAAATAACGGAATGAGTATTTCGAAAAAATACTCAATAGACTCATCGTCGATAATTAATTTATAGAATAATTAAACACATAATTATGCAATATATATACCATGACATCATCATCATCATTGGCTCATTTTCTTGAAAATGATAGGCTCTTTAAAATTATAGGGTGTAGGTAGTTTCATCTCATGCATTTAAGCACATAAGTTATGCATAACATTCTCATCTTATCTCATAAGAGATACTCGTCTCTTCTCATACATTAAAGCATATAAGTTATGACAAACATAACAACATCATATATCTCATATGACATATTCTCATCTCATGCATTAAAGCATATAAGTTATGACAAGCATAACAACATCATATATCTCATATGACATATTCTCATCTCATGCATTAAAGCATATAAATCATGTAAATCCACATAATATATGCAATTATAATTTAAACTAATTAATGGTGGCGAGTCTACCTCAAATTATCTCGAGTCAAGTGAAAAATGGAGTGGGAAATAACCTCAATCTCATAATCGTCCGTTCGTTTCGTCTAGCTAAAATAGGAAATAAGTTTTGAATTAGTATTCCGAAAATTTAAAGTTTTAAAGTGATGAAATAAAGTTTAGGGACCTAATTGGATATTTATTAAGACTGAATTTGACAAATCTAAGGGCTGGAAATAATATTTTCAAAGTAATGGGGCTAAATGTGTGAAATAAGGACTCTAGAGACTGATTTACTAATTATTGAAACTCTAGAATTGAAATAAATAATTTAAAATGATATAAATAAAGTTCAGGGGCTTAATTGGAAATTTAAGAAACTGAAATTGAAATTTTGATGACTGAAATAAACTTTTGCAAAAACTAGGGATTGAAATTAAACTTCTCTAAAATAGGGACTCAATTGGAACATAGTGAAACTGAAAATAAGAATTTAAGGACTGAAATGAAACACTTAAAACTTAGGGGCTTAGGGCTAAATTTCCAAAAATTAAAAATAACAAAATTTATTTCTCACTCTCACTCTCTCTCTCTCTCTCTCTCTCTCTCTGGTTCTCTCTCTCTCTCTCTCTCTCTAGAGAGAGAGAGAGAGAGAGAGAAAGAGAAGGAGCTCTAGACGGAGCCCCTTCCTCCATCCCAACTGCCGGCGAAGCGGCGTCAGTGCCACCGTCGCGTGGTGGCGCTGGTGTAAGGGTGGGTGGGTGGCTGGGAGGGGCTTTGGTGTATGGGTCGAAGGTTAACCGAAGCTTTGGAGGTTCGATTTCGAGTTTCTTGATGGAACCCAGTTGAAAAATGGGTTGGGGATTAAGATATGTTCATGGTTTTTTGGTTTTGCTTGGTTTGTTGGGTGTAAATTTTGGGTTGAAATGATGGCTGTCGGTTTTGGTTGTTCAGTTTCTTGGTGGTTCGAATTTATGACTGTGGCAGTTGCGTTGGAGGCTCGAAATGGGTGACTGCAGTTTGGGTTTGGGTTGAGACTGGAATGTGGATTGGATGGCTGTTGATGCTGATTTTTGGGTGAAACAGTGGGTGTTGGTTGGATTTTGGTTACTGCTGGACCGTTTGAATGTAGCCCGTGTGTGTGCATTGGGTTTGAGCTGGGTTAGAGGCCTGTTGGTTGATGTCTGTTGGTGTGGTGGTTCAAAATGGTGGTTCTGGGTTGATGGTTTAGGCAGTGTGGTGTTGTTGGTCTCGTGAGCTGGAGGTGGTGAGGTGTTGGTGGTGTTGTGGTTGAGGAGATGGTGGTGTTGATATGAGGAGATGGTGGTGTTGATGCTAGAAATTGATGTTCTAGCATCAACATTGGTCTCCAAAAATGAGGGAGGGGGAAGATCCTTACCAAAAATGGCTTGGTTGCGTGAATTGTGGAGGAGGAGAGGTGAGGAACTGATATATGAACAGTAATTTAAGGCACAAATATCTAGGTAACCCATTGGGCCAAGAAGTTGGGTCGTGAGAATTTTCCTAATTGGGCCTAAGTGAATTTGGACCTAAATAATCAAGACTTGGGCTAACAGAATTTTGGACTTTAAATAATAAAGTATTGTATATTATAATTATTAAATTTGAATTTAAAAATGATAAGAAATTCGATATTCGGAATTGAATTTGACTTGAATAGTTTAAATTGGTTTTATAACGGCTACACGAATACGCTTTATTTTAATGTTTGGGGTTAAAACTTAGCGACACGTTTTTCAAGAAAAATAATTTTATAATATTTGAAATTTCTCGATCGCTACAATGCCATATTCTTATTTTTTACTCAATGTATCTCATTCCTAATGTCTGCTTGAAGAAATTATTGCTGCGAGAAAGCTAGTTGAAATTGTACGTGTTACCGATTTTATCAACTCATAATTCTTTTCTAGTGAAATGAAATGATGTTGCTACCTTACTTTAACCACTATCGACTTAATTTACCTGCAACCACTGACTTTTCTGCTTTTATATCTTTGTGTCATTGCGGTTTATTTATGTTCCAATTATATTTCTGAATGTTATTGAGGATCTTTGTTCTTGGTCAAGTAATGCAGAGTGAAAGCAATAATCAATTGGCTCCTCTTCTCACTGGCACACAAATCCAAATTGGTAAAGCTGCTGTATGGAAAACCTTTAGTTAAAAATATGAGTCCGTGTGAATTTCTCACCTCATGAAAATTAACTGATGGGATTAAACTGAAAATCTGTTTTCCAGTTGTTCTACCTCAATCCGATATCATTCAATTGAGTTATCTTGATTTTGGAATGATTTTCTTCTTTCACCAGTCTTGGTCTGTCGATAAGGTTTCTCAAATTAGTATCTGACTAGGGAAATAGAAAAGTTTAACTTAATGTTCTATTTGGAAACGAACCCTTCGCCATCTTATTTTGGAGCGATAACGAGTCTTCCTTCAATCTCTTGGAATGTCCTGCTAATTGACTACTACAGCTAGGGACGGGACTGATCCCAAGAGGTCTTTCTTTCTAGTTATGAAATTGCTTCGTTTATCTAAGGATTGCATGTAATTTCTGTTGGATCTTGATCTTTTTATCATAGTGTCTGTTACAAGAAGCATGAGATTTGCAGTGTATATTCATCTAATAGATGAGGATGCTTTAACAAAGATATCAGCAATAGCGATCTGATAGACGAGGATCCTTTAACAAAGATATTAAGAAAGGCGTTCTGACATGAATTTCATGTGTGGGCTTGCAACCTCAGCGTGAAGAGTTCGATTCCTGGAAGGCACAATTTGTGGAAGGCACAATTTGTGGAAGGCACATGATGTGGAAGACATGAATTGTGGAAGACAGTGATGAAGACTCTCTTGGGGCCAGAAGTTAAAGCCATGCAGGAAACTGGGAGCCAATAAGGGCATAACCCGCAATTTACTTCCTCAAGCTGCTGATGGGCTAGTGGCTAGGGGTCCAGGATATAGTCTGGTTAAGTTGGGATACCTGGGTATAAAAAAAAAAAGGCGTTCTGACAGACATCGAGGATCTAGGTTTTTTAGACTGTTGATTCTGTGGTGATAGCACGGCACAGGTCTGACCTTAAGTACCACCACAATCGAACTGTGCTGAGTTCGACCGCAAAGTGCCCCAACACACTCTATCCTGTATTAGAAAACTTGAGAATAACTGTTTCTCTTCCATAGTCCTTGGATTAGACGGGCATCAGCTTAATGAACACTTGGTGGGTCACTTACAGCGGCTGCTATAGGTTGTGGGCCATCAGCAGCCACATGCATGTGACTATTTTGAAGAATCAAACATGGGTCCATGAATCTGACCTTTCTATCACCAGATATCTCCCAGATTCATTGCTTAGATTCCCTTTCTTCTGTTTGAATTAAACTAACATGTTGAAAATGGCTTCAACACAACCATGACTAATTAGATTTTCTTGTTTTTTGTCTCTCACTTTCTCTCAATATTGTGAATAGCCAAGTTCAATGAATGTCGGCAGCCCTCTCCTATTACAATTTTGTCAAACAAAACTCATAGGGACTCACTAAACTATGTTCGTCTTTACATGCGACCTACCAAAATTGACATTCTAATTTATTTATTTTTCATTTTAACCATATTAGGCCAGTCCAAATCAGAGGAAAAGGAAGGGAATTTGAACAAGGCTACTGATGTCAATTGCAGAACCCTGAAAATATGCCCACCATGATTTTATTAAGAGCTTGTTTGGAAGAGTTTAAAATCCAATTAAAATTGAAAATATAGTCGTTATTGGGTCTCACTCGCCTAATAAAAATCAACAATAACTACTAATTTTTCAATTTTAATCCGATTTTAATCTTTACCAAACACACACTAAGATACCTTCATCTTTCAATATTCTTAAACTCAATAAAGTGAGAATTAATTGTTATAATGTAGATTTTTTAGAGGGTGTTTGATGAGGATCAAAATTAGATTTTTAGTGGATTGTGATAGAAGTTTTTGAAATGTGTGGTTGAAAAGATATGGGACTCATAAAAAACGTGGTTAATATTGATTGTTTGACTTTGACTTAAATTAAAATCGGATTTTAATCCGGTTCAAACAGGCCATAAATATAATATTGGTTAAATTAGTGCATGAACATAAGGTGGCTGAAGCTGTTGATTAATATTTAATCATATTAGCAAGTAACCCCAATGAGGTGATGGAAACAAGGTCCAAAATGATAAGATAATTAAGGATTAAATTAATCATGCCTTTAATCACACTTGTGCTGCACTCATAAGCAATGCCATTGGCTCTGGCTATCTTTTGCAAACAATTTCCTATAATATTAACATTTTTAATATAAAGTCCATACCTAGGAAACAACTGAGAATCATCGGCAAAAACTCGATTGACCATTTAACCTTATAGGGTACGTTAGGCGCGTGTACAATGAACAAGATATTAGAATCGCTCAGACAATAGGATAAAAAATCATAGGCCAAAAACTTGACTTTACTAAACAATTGAGAAAGAAAAGGACAAAGGTTTTTTCGAATTAAAAATGTATTTTGTTTTCTTCCTCAATATTGTCCGTTAGTGTTCCTTTTAGTGTATGAACATGGTAATAGTGTTACTAGTTTAAAACATTTTTGTTGAAGTAATCATGTACCATGAAGAATAAATTAATTTCCCTGTCTCCTAGTCTTTTTCTAATTTATGACTTATTTATAACAGAGAAATGCATTTCTTTTCTGCTATTAATGATATAACTTTCCAGCTCATTAGCATTTCTACCTCATTTCAGATTCCACATCAAACATCACTGTTCTTTTTAATGCAGAAATTAAGGTAAAGAATTGCTTCAGGTTTTTATTTTGTCTCTCTTGAGGATTCTTATGGGTTGGATTGATTTCAAGTCACTGATTTTTAATCCCTTTCGATGTTTCTCGGCAGAAAATCTGGCATTCTACAGACTAGAAGCGGTGTAAATGGAGAGAACTGATTAGGGGTTTTTTCTCAGCTTTTCAAGATTCAGAACTAAAAATCTTCATTCAGTTCTAGGTAAGGAACAAAATACCAAGGTTTACTTTCAGAACAAACCTATTTTGTGAATTTTTCAGGATTCTGAGGAAGCTGTTAAATGAACTTGAATCTGATAAAAAAGAAGAATTCTTCTGGCTTTTCTGATGTTGTTTCTGAGGTTAGTGCTCGAGCTCCTTTAGCGTTCTTGACTGACAAGGTCTCGTTATGTGACTGCAGAAAAGGCGACTGGAATGTCATCGAACGTGACCAAATATGGTTTATACAGTCCAGGAAGCACTGGTTGGTCATCCATGAGGAATGAAGAATTCCAAGAAGAAGATATTTGGGGAGGCTTCAAGGAAAGAAATGAATTTGACTCCAGGATCAGTTCATTTCAAGAAGGAGCTTTCGTTTCCAAAAGCCAGTCAATAGCAGCCCGGACAATCCCAATAGCCAATAAGAATCATTATCCCAATTCCCACGAACCCAAAATTATTCAAAGCTCGGCCCCTGTCAACATTCCAGACTGGTCAAAGATTTATGGGACGGGATCAAAGATTAACGGTCATGATTTTGCAACAAGTAGTCGAGAAATTGGTGACGATGAAGATGATGAAGAAGAAGATGACGGGGATATAACGCCCCCACATGAATGGATTGCTAGAAAACTTGCAGGTAGTCAAATATCTTCATTTTCTGTGTGTGAAGGCATTGGAAGGACTCTCAAAGGGAGAGATCTAAGCAGGGTAAGAAATGCTGTCTTAACCAAAACTGGCTTTCTTGAATAAAGACGGCCCCATATATAAATAAGAGGTGTAATGAATCATACAGGAATGATTTTACACACTATCAAATGGAGTTCCTCTGCAGTTATGTTGTTATTGTATATGAAAGTTTGTGTTTTTGTTAATTAATCTCTATTTTTTCTTCTTAGCAGATGGTCTGTATGTGTATTTTGTTGGATTAGTATGGTGGGATGGTACAAAATTTGGCTTTCTTCTTCTCCATTTTTCTATAAATGTCTGTTTTTAAGTCTTATAGTCCTGTGAATTTTCTACACTACTTTTAACTTTCCGCGACGATTTAAAGCAACGTCTTGAAAATGATTGTCTATATATGGATTGAGAAGGAGTTCAAGAACTCGAATTAGCTTACTGAATACATCGTGAAAATGATCGTCCATGTATGATTGTATGAATTGAGTACAAGAAGTCGAGTTCAAGAACTCGAATTAGATTACTAGGCTGAAAAAGAAATAGTATCGCTCATTCATCAGCAAATAATACTAGGAATAATACCTACCAAACTCGAATTAGATTACTAGGCTGAATAATTTTATTTCAAAATTTAATTAATGGACATTATTAATCAGTCGGTGTGACCTAAGATTTTCTAGTATAAAACATTTGTCATTATCGAAGATTAAGAAGCATGGGATGGGAATACTAAAACACGGCAAGCCCACAAAATTATTTAGAGAAAAATTGAAAGAAAACCTAAGTGGGATCACAATAAAAAAGGTAAATAAAAAACGTGTGGGAATTGAAAAGATGTTTCACCAACTTCATTTTTCAATGATAATATATTTCTCCTTTATATTCTGGTCGAGAACGAACGACAATAATAGAAGAACTCATAATTTTTATCGGTATTCTAAAAAGCGCGTTAGACGCGATGCACGGCAGAAACGCCAAGTTAAGTGATTTGGCGTCTTATTTAGCAGTCAATGACGATCGTTGACCACTAATGCATATCTAGACGCGTATTATTATTATTATTATTATTATTATTATTATTATTATTATTATTATTATTATCTTTTTTACAATTCTTTTAAATTAAAACTAAGGTTAATTTACGTTTGAAACTGATTTTTTTGTTGGAAACTTGTGAAAAAAATTTAGAAAGTTTCTATAAATTTGTTTTAAATTTTTGATATTTTTAATTATTAAATGATTTTTTGATTGATTAAAAATGTTGAAAATATTAAAATAAGAAAACGTGTTTCTATATTTTTTTATGCATATGTCTCGCCTAACCTCGCTTATCTCATAACTTGGCATTCATGGATCGTCACGCATTACGAAAAACAAACAATTTTTCAAAATACTATAAAAAGAAAAATTCCAGAAGTAAAAAAAAAAGGGTTGTTAAAAACAAACAATTTTTCAAAATACTATAAAAAGCTAAACAAACAAATTATTTCTCAAAATACTGTCCAAATTTCTTTTTATTTTTTAATCAAAATACAGTTTTTACTTTAGTATATATATTTAGCTCATGTTCGGCTCCATTAAAAACTAATTTTGAGGAAAACGTATTTTGAAATAGTGATTTTTTGAAAAATGCATGCAGATAATGGAGCCCAAACAAGGGCTTAGTTTTAACATCATTTTTTTTCACCGTTTTTAAAGATGTATTATATTACACAATCTGTCGATAGTTTCTGTTACCTACGTCAAACAACCTTAACCATCATTGCTACCACATTTACACAGCCAGCCAATCTGCCACCCCACCACCACTAGATCTGCTGCATCACGATTGATATTAGATCTTCACAACTATGAAGTCGTCATCTCCCACCACCACAGATGGTATCTCAATATTCTACCACGTCATTGCCACCAATCTGTATCACCACCAAACCGCCATCTCCCACCACCACAAACAACATCGGAATATTCCTCCACCCCACCAACATCAATCTACAACACCACTAAGCCACCATCTCTTACTGCCACAAATGGTATCGAAATATTCCACCACGACCATCCATAACCCCATTACTACACCAAATTCAGTGGTCGATTTGTACACTATTACAAAAACAAATTGGAGCCCACAACCACCACCACCGACACTCGTTCAAAGCCACTGAAAATCTGCATTGGCGCTATCACTAGTACAACTAGCACATCACCAAATGTCCAAATCTCTTTCTTCAGTGGCTTTTGCATGTGCGTGCATGTTTATATGCATATACTCTCAAATAGCCCATTTGGTAGTAATTTTTTAGAAAAATATTATTTTGAATAGCGAATTTTTGAAAAATGTGTGGCTAAAAAAGTAGGAAAAAAATTTTGGATTTATATGTAAAATATTTTATTATATGAATGTATGATTGAAAATGAGTATGTAGAAAAAGAATTTTCAAAGAATAAAAGACAAAAGGAGGTTAACGAAAAAATTCTCATTTGTTGAATAAAAAAGTAGTAACAATAAAACTGAAATTTTTAAAGTAAAATACATGTTCCCCCATGTTTCTCAAGTTACATAGTTGAGTGGAAGACAGGGCATCTTCAAAGGTAACACCAAAATGCACCAAATTTTGGTGCAAAAGCTCTCCAAAGTGGCACCAAATGGTGCAAAGTCAAAATAAATATGACAAACACGATTATTTAAAGTTAACACGAAATATATTACAACAACCACATACATACATTACTCTAGTATTTAAAGAAAACAATACATTAATCAATCATTTGTGGGAAGAACATACGAATTTTGAAAATTAAATTGGAACACTATTTTGACTTTGTAATATAATAATATCCAAATTCGAAATGTATTTCACTATTTTTTAATGACATGATTTAATATTTTCTTTTTTGTAGTGTTTCTATTAATTATACTATATTTTTTTTATATCTATTAATGAATTTAATATTTTCGTTAATTTAACGTAATTATTCATTTAGTAATTTATATATTTGTAAAATAAATAAATTTTCAATAAATAAATTATTAAGAAGAAAATAATTAAATACTGTTCATTTGGTGTAAATTTTGGTGTAATGGTTGAAGATGATTTTTAGTTTGGTGCAGGATTTGGTGTAAAATAGTGCAAAATTTACGTCAGATTTTGATGTAGAGTCGAAGATGGTCTAAAAGGGTACAATTTTTTTTTTCATGTTATTACCTACCCTCTATTTTGAATCACCACGAAATAAGACACACATATGTTGTCCTTGTTATTAACTCCTTATTGTTTTCACGCACATATTAATTAATGTCGTACAGTTTATATAATTAAATAAATCATCTGAGTTCCATGATCGTCTACCCTCTTATGAGTTTATAGGGCTCTCCAGATGACAACAAGACTAGGCTCAACGATGCTAGAAATCGACTCGATCTTTTTTCCCGTTCAAACTTTCCAATTCCTTGAGAGCCAATATTTTCAATTTCTCAATCTTTTCTTCCACTCCCTTAGAGCCCGTTTGGTAGGTATTAAAATGAAAGTTTGTAGAAAAATTGTGACCTTTAGTGGGCCAACTTGGGACCCACCATAGAGATAAAAAGTCAAAAAAATTGGTTGAAATATGAGCCCAACGGCTCTTTATTTCATCTTGCATTCCTTGTATTATTCCAACACGGAGCCCGTATTTTCTCAATTTCGTCCTCGGCTCCACCTCCCAATATAGCTCCACAAGCGGCTCCACATGCATGCAGCTCACCTTCTTTTTTCTTGCCAACATATTCAGTAATCCATAGATGTAGCCATAGCACAACCCATTCAATAATCCCGACATCGATATTTGAGTCATTAATTTCCAATTCACGGTACAAGCCGTCCACCATCCCCTCCGAGCCGGCGAGCCGGGTTATTTAGATAATAATCCGTAGGATATTATCCGGGTTGTGATTTTGGGCCAGGTCCATGGACCTTGACAAAAGCTCCAGCCCAAATGGAACCATGACATCTCATGTAAGAGGCTCAATACTGGGCTCGAATTTGTGTTGGATTTTGGGTATGTAACTGGGCCTGCCCGTGATTGGCAGGTGCTCATGAGCATAATACGCGCATCAGATGAATAGCTGACGCCGCCGCCATAGCATGGCCGCGGTCACCGCCCATAAGCTCGCACGCTGCAATGCACAGTGCCGGCGCCATCGTCCTTGGAGCAGCAAAAGTGAGGTAGTGCATAGGCTGAAAGACAGTTACCGGCGGCGTAATTGGGATACCCTTCTTCAAATAAGCTTCAATATCGGCTTCGATGGTGGCCCAAATCCACAGAAACCACCGCCGGCCGCCGGCTTCTGGTGTGGACTAAAAGACTCGTTTAAGCCTTGAATTGAGAGAGCCCAGTTGCCATTTTTGCTTCTGGAAGCAAATTTGAGATGAAATTCATAGAATTTTGCAATTGAAAATCCTACAAGTTCATCTGCCAAGTCATCAAATTATTAAGATTTTCAATTAAATTCCATGGGACACAAATGTGATAGTACATGTAGCAAATTTGATTTTTTAATGGTGTATGTTCCATGAGTGGTTTCATATAAAATGTGGGGGCCCACGTTGATCACAATAATGATTTTATTATAAACTAATGCTCTCGGGTTGCATGCGATATTATTTGAGGAAATGGTGGCAAATACTCGGATGACCCGTCCATTTTTGCAAAATAGCCGTTGACCAAGTAAAAAAAAAAGGGGAAAAAATAAAAAACAAGGAAAGACATTTGTTTCCCTAAATTACCCTTGTAAAGTTTGCAGAGTGAGAGAGAGGAGAGAACGAAGAAAAATCCGGACGAGGCCCTTCCTCATGTACCTTCACCGACGACTTGGACGCCGAAATCACCATTTTCAGTTGAAGAAGGTGAGTGTTGGGAACAATAATATGAATTTTTTTACAAATGATGATTGTATTTTAAGCGGATATATAAAACATTAAATGTAGGATTTGTTGATTATCTTTATAGAATTTGTTGTGGATCTATGAATTATTGAATAAATGTTGTTTTTGGAGTGCTTGGGAGGTGGAGATCGCCGGAAATGGCGATCTACGCCGCCGGCTTTTCGCCCGGACGGTCCGGGCATTTTCGCCCCCGACGGTCCGGGCAAAAATGCCCGGACGGTCCGGGCATTTTCGCCAAAACCGTCTTGAATTTTTAATTACGTATTTAATATTTAATTGAAATAAATAATTAAATTATTTAACTATTAAAATAGAAAATTATTATAAATATTGCACAAACAATTAATTTTTTTTTTTTTGTAAACAACTTGAAAAATTTACGAAAAAAGAGTTTATAAAAAATAAAATATTATTGAGTTATAAATATAAACTATTAAATATTCGATTATTTATTTAACATTATAAATTATAAATAAACAATTTAAAATAAATTATTTCATTTAATTATTTAGTTATAAATAATAAAAAATTAAATAAACAAAATAAATTATTTATTTAATAATTGAAATAATTGTTTAATATTTATATTTAATTACAAAAAAAGAGTGTAGTAGTTAATGTCGTTCAGTTATTCCATTATTGCATTATTTGTTGTTCAATTATCTATTAATTCTTGCGGATAGTAGTTATTGTCATTCGGTTAGTTTAATTTTCTCATATTATGTTTTATCTATTATATCTTGTACAAGATTCTAACATTTGAAATGTTGTAGGTTGGATTACCATTTAGATGATGCGGTCAGACTTATCCTCGATAGCGTGCTCAATTCGGTCATCGCGGATGGCTCAGACGGCCCTTTTTTTTTCCCCCAAATTAGTTATTTAACTGTTTAATGAAAATTTAATTTTGAATATTAAATAAATATTTTATTTAATTCTTTATCTTAATTCTTTATTCAATCTTAAATTAATTATTTTAATTCTTTAGTTAATATTTAATTGAAATAAATAATTAACAATTAAAGTAAACAAGTACAAAAACAATGAAATGTTAAATAAACAAATTAATATTGAATAAAAAATTTAAATAAATAATGAAATATTCAATTAACAATTAAATATTATTTAGTTATAAATAATAAATATTAAATATTCGATTGTTTATTTAATATTCTATTAATTATAATTAAATTAATTATAAACAATAAATAAAATATTGAATTCAAAATTAATAATATTTAATTTAAATCAATAATTAACTTATTTAGAGATGAAAATAAAAAAATTTAAATAAACAATTAAATTTATTTTGTAAACAACTTGAAAAATGCACGACAAAAGAGTTTGTAAAAAAATATTATTTAGTTATAAATAATAAATTATTAAATATTCGTTTGTAAATAATTAAAAAAATTATTTTAAATTACTTATTTAATTTGTTTACAAAGAATAAAAATTAAAAATTAAATAACTGATTTCATTTAATTTCCATATTTTAATAGTTTGTCTAATATTTAGTTACAATAAATAGTTTATTTAAAAATAAAATATTATTTATTTATAAATAATAAAATATTAAATAAAAAAAAAATTGTTTCTTGGAATTGTTTATTGAAATTTTATATTTCGATTGTTTATTTAATATTCCATTAATTATAATTACATATTATATAAACTATTAAAATGAGGAATTTAATTATAAATTTTTATTTTTCAATGAAATGTCAAGCAAACAATTAAAATATTTATTTTTAAATTACTTATTTAATTTGTTTACAAAGCATTAAATAAACGATTTAAAATAAATTATTTCATTTAATTTGTTTATTTTAATATTTAGTTACAATAAATAGTTTATTTAAAAATAAAATATAATTTAGTTATAAATAATAAAATATTAAGTATTCGAATATTTATCTAATTTTCTATTAATTATATTTAAATATTATAAACACAATAAATGAAATATTGAATTGACAATTAAAATAAGAAATAATGAAATAATCAATCAACAATTAAAATAAAAAATAAAAAAATTTATTTAGTTATAAATAATAAAATATGAAATATTCGATTGTTTATTTAATATTCTATTAATTATAATTAAATTAATTATAAACAATAAATAAAATATTGAATTCACAATTAAAATAAGAAATAATGAAATAATCTGTTAACAATTAAAATTAAATATAATTTAGTTATAAATAATAAAATATTAAGTATTCGAATATTTATTTAATTTTCTATTAATTATAATTAAATAATAAATACACAATTAAAATAGGCAATTTAATTATAAATTCTTCTTTTACAATTAAATATTAAGTAAAAAAATTCAAATACACGATTTAAATTATTTATTTGAAATAGATTATTTCATTTAATTGTTTATTTGAATTGTTTATTTAAATTGCTAATTTAATATACTATTAATTATAATTAAATATTATATAAACAATTAAAATATGCAATTTAATTATAAATTCTTCTTTTACAATTAAATATTGAGCAAACAATGAAAATACACGATTTAACTTATTTATTTAAAATGAATTATTTTATTTAATTGTTTATTTGAATTGTTTATTTAAATTTTATATTTCAATTGTTTATTTAATATTCTACTAATTATAATTAAATATTTTATAAACAATTAAAATAAGTTATTTAATTATAATTGAATATTTAACGATAATAATTATGTAACATACAAATTATAATTAATAATATACTGATGAGTGCAATTAACTCATTAAACAAATACCTTTAAATAGTAGTTTTTAATTTGTTCTTGAACACTTTTGAGCGTTTAAATGTGTGTTTATGTCGTTTTGTAGTTTAAATACATTGGAGAAAATGATGTATTTTGGAGCCTTAGATGAAGCCGTGCGTGATCATAAAAATTGGACTCGAAGAGGAGGTGAAACAAAAAAGAAATGAAGTGAAAAATGGTGAATTGGAGGAGATTTGTCAGAATAGGCGGTGATAATAGTGCAGTTATCACATTTTTCATCCACTAATAATTGTATTTTCATGATTTATAGGCGCCTAAATATTCTAAGCACACTTGCATTTTAGTTTAGGTTGCAAATGAACGAATACGATAGAAATTAGAAGAAAAGAGCGAAAATGTCCAAAATTGAGGAAAGTGATAGTTTATGGATTAAAGTGCAAATATTCTAAACTTGTTTATAACCTTACGATGAAGAGACGAGAGTGTTGGAGGTCAATTGGATGAAAAATGAGTCAAATGGATGAAATATAGCCAAAACATTATCACATATTAGCTTTCAACCTGAAAAGTTTTACACCGATTTTCAGTCTCATATTGAGACCAATTTTTGACATGGAAAACGATCGAATTTGAAGATGGTATTTGAAGTAAAGTTGTAACTCTTTGAGTTAACTTTCTAACACATCTTGAATCATCTCAATCGGGCATTAGGAGAGAAAGTTATTGCCCAAAAATGTTGAAAAGTTTTCCATCGGTTTTCAACCTCATATTGAGACCAGTTTTTGACATGGAAAACGATCGAATTCGACGATGGTATTTGAAGCAAAGTTGTAGCCCTCTGAGTTAGTTTTTCAACGCATTTTGAATCACCTCAATCGGATATTAGGAGAGAAAGTTATGGCCCAAAAATACTGCAAGGTGCGTCGGACCCGGACCGGCCCGGACGTCCGGGCCCAGACTGCCCGGACGCCCGGGCAGTCCGGGCCCAGACTACCCGGACTGCCCCGACGTCCGGGCCGTCCGGGCCCAGACTACCCGGACGTCTGGTCCGTCCGGGCCGTCTGGTTAACCCTTTTACAACCAATCGTCTGGAATTTTTTATAACATAAAAAAGGGTATTATTGTCTTTTAAACAATACCATTTTTTTGTAATTTGTATAACATTTTAAGGGTAATCTCGTCCTTTCATCATTGGAAGGCTATTGTGGTGAATGGTTAAAATTTTTGGGCAAAGTGGAAAATGGCACCTTTGACATGGCTAAACTGAAAAGTACCCCGATATTATTTAGCTAAAAATTACAAAAAAATTAAGTTAAAATTAATAATTTTAATCAACCATTTCATGAAATTCACACAACTTTTAATCAATTTTTCACTCACACATGAATCTTATTCCATGAATATGATATCCATCTAGTGTGGTCCATATGACAAAGGAGAAGTATTTGTATTAATCGGGTCGAGTTGAACATGCAATTACTTCAATTTGATCTATTAAGTTCTTGTTTGATAAATTTTTTTTTTAAATTCATTTTTCTCTAACTATTTCAACCGCACATTTTTTCAATAAAACAATTTTGCACGTGAACTCGTAATTTTTCTGTACATTTTTTCACACATTCTCCAAAATCTATGCATTGTCAACAATTAGGCATTTTATTTTTGTTTCCTTGTATAATTATCAAATCAATTTAATACACGGTCAAAAGTTAGGTAGTGGTTTACTTTGCTGCGGAGTTCAGCAATTCTAGTCCATTTATATGATAGTGCCAATTTTTTTCTATTCATCATTTCGATATATAATTTTATATTCATAGACGTTGATATATTCTATCCATTTAGTGGCACCTTAAGATAATATAGTCTTACAAAGACGAGGTTCAAATGAAGAAACTCTTATGGTGGATACCTGACACCCAAAGTTGGTATTGCTCCAGTGTGCTTAGGCTTAGCTCTCACTCAAGTGGCATAAAGGCACGCTCTCAGTAGTTTAGCCTCGCTTTGAGCAAGAGAGCATGTCTTACCCTTTTCTTGCACACTAACTTGATTTCATCTTTTAGTCTAAGAATGTAAGAACTCCACGCCACTAATAATGATCTAAAATCATTATTTTGAAAAAATTCTCTAAAATTATCTTTCCTTAAGACTTGAGAAAGAACAAAAAGGTTAAACTTAGCCTCCGTTTGACACCCATTCTCTTTCCATTCTATTTCTCATTTTTTTCTCTTTCTTCATTTCAACCACATATTCTATCAATAAAATAATATTACACATAAACCCAAAAATTCTTCTTACTTTTCAACCACACATTCTTCTCATCAATCACTATTCCAAAATTTATTTTTCACAAAAATGGGTGTCAAACACACCCTTAATGTTCATGCGATTGTCTATATCAGAGAGAACATCAAGCCTTCAATTCCTAAATCAACGAGAGATTGAAAGATGCATGAATATATATACACAACTTGAAATGACAAAAAATGTAGAACTGTCTTCCTTCATGCAAATGAAGCACCACATTTACTACCGAATTTTGCACACAATGTTTTACTGTTGATAAACTTTACGGATCAAAGATTCCAAACCTACAAACAAAATACGGTCAAAAACACAAGTTTTGTGATCAAATCCTTCATCTTTTGTTTCTATGTGATCATTGATAACTCGAAATACAGTAATCTCCTTCAATACACTTAATGACTGTAGTAATGCCCTTTAGGACAGTAAATGAAGATCATTACTTCTCATACCTGACAAAGCAGCAACTTGCATTTTTGACACCAAAAAATATGAAATAGAGAGAGAAGCCAGCATTCAATTCACAAGGGTGGATCATCCTTGGATAAGTTACTCATTAGTTCTTCCTCTTGGGTAACAGGATCAAGTCGCATCCTCTTTGCAGCACGCTGCATGTCGGATTCCATTACTGACTCACTGCCAATGTCAACATCATCGAGCATAATATCATCATCATGAGGGGAAGATTGTGGTGAATTCTTCAAAGAACGTGCGAGTGCATCCACGTGATCATTTTGGTCGAGCATTCGAATTGGGCTTTCAGAGTCCGAAGCATCCAACAAAATCTCACCAGAAGCAGAGGCTGGGCAATCAGCAAAGCACTCACGACCCATACCATCACTCAGAAACTCATTTCCTTGATGATAAAATTCCTGCAAATTATTTGGGAAAGAGATGATCGAATGCCCATTATCATTGTGCTCACTTGTTTGATCATGGCAGCGAGATTCTGCAGCATTTGGCGTTTTGCCAGAAGCAGAGCCAAAGAACTCGGGCAAGTGCTCTACATTTTCGGGCGATACACATCTTGGCTCCTGTATTTTATCCTCTAAGCTGATTTCTCCAACAGATAGACATTTTTCATCATCCTTCACTTCTAATAAGTTATCGGAATCACAAACTGAATCTGCCGGAGATGAATCAGAATCCTCTAATGCAGCATGGGGAACAGATTCTAATCTAAAATCTCCACACGGGTAAGGAAAGATAGATGCTTCTGCTGTGATATCTGGGTAAGCAATTTCTGCTGGTGTTGTATAGACAAAGTGCCCATTAGCTTCCATCTCTTCCTGTCAAAAACCATACTTACAATGAGAAAAACTCATCTAGTTAAAAATACATGCAAAAATAAATAAATAAGAACTACATTATTCTTCATTTTGGAATTTATCAAACACAATCAACGTTTAAGGAATACTTTTTCAGTTAACTATATACGTTTCTTCTAAAGCTAAAGCAATCTCAATTTAGTCCCTTGCATTCCATTTCAATAAAGTTCTTGAGTTTCAAACTGTTCCAAATGCAGCCCCAAAATTAACTAGGGCCGGACATGTTAAGAGACCCGAACCGAACTAAAATTTTCGGGTATTTAATAAATGGAACTGTCAGATCCAAATATAATTATGGAACCGTTCGAGTTCGATTCTGTTCGACTCCGTACTATAATTAAATTTTTTAACAATTATAGTAATACTACATAAATACAACTAATAACATGTCCATTCGTAGCTTTTACAAATTAAATGCATTGTCTAAGATTAAGAATGTTGAATTCCATCTAGTAGAACATCTTCCTCCTCGCATTGTAATTGATTTTTCATTAATAAATTCATATCATACGGCTTGCATTTTCAAGCTAGGATATTTTGCAAAAAAAAAAAAATCTAGTAAGAACATCTAAAATAGCAAGTTTAATGCATACAATTTTTTCCCTTTCAATACAACATTTAAATTTCATCAACCGGGAAAAAGATGATCGAAAATATCGAATGAAAGTACGAAATTAGAAAGGAAATGATAAAAACTTAAAAATGTCTCCTTGATCTTGGTCTTAAGAATGAAATAAATAATTGGGCCCAAGAATTGAATTTAGAAATTGGGTTAGGCTGGGACTAGCTAGGCATGGACTTGACTTGAGAGTTGAAGCATTAATCACTAAATTAGTTAATTTGCTAATTTGTTTAGAAAAAATTAAAATAATTTAATTAATTCAATATAAAAAATTATTACCGAGAACCGAAACGAACCGAATCGAACTCATCGGTTCTTGATTCAGATAGCCGTTTGCGTATTTAATTTACGAAGAACCGCTCGGTTCGGTTCGGTTCGGGTTGGGTTCAATTCGAGAGTTTTGTCCAACCCTAAAATTAACCGTTCGTCATAATCAAACAGAAAATAAATTATGTGACACATGCGCACTACTAAACAAGAGCAAATCATTAAAATGCTAATAATTCTTAACCAAACAAAACACCAATTGTCAGATTAGAGTTCCAGTTTTTTTGTTCGTCTGAAACTGGAACATAGATAAATCCTACATGAAATGAAACCCAGAAGTCGATGAACCTTTCAAACCAAAGGACAACAGTTGAAACCTCAATTTACGTCAAAAGGCTTCATAATTTTTTTTCTTGCAGAGTGGTTGGAATGAAGTTGAATCAAGACATGCCGAAGTGAAATATAGGAGCTGGGCAAAAATATTTCATGCAAGGAGGAAAAATGAGGTGGTGTGAAAGTGAGGTGGGAACTGAAGTGGGATGGATTGACATAATCACAATTGTATACAAATTGAGAAGAAAGAGAGGGGAAAGAAAGAAGAGGAGACAAGAAGGATATTAAAGAGAACGGGAGAGAGCCGTGAGGTTAGAGAGAGAGAGAGAGAGAGAAAATATTCATGTATTCAATATCAAAGTGTTAATAAAAACAAGCACTAACCTTCTTTAACACAACCAGTTTAAGAAACAACATACTCCCTCCATCTATCATTCCGCTCTGGACCGCGCGTGGAGTGACAACCCGAGAAAAATCGGTAAATTTCCTATTTATATAGGCATACTTTCCTTATTTTTCTTGTCACGATTATATAGTCATGTTTCTTTATTGAAAATGTTTTATTTTATTCGTTTACTAATATACCCTTATTCAATTTGCCTAGTTATAATTTACTACCACTAGTTGTTGATAATTAAATAGGGATAAACTAAGAAAGTTTTTGACAAAAATTATTTTTTCAATAACATTAAGCCTCCGTTTGTTTCTCATTTTTCATCCATAAAAATGAAAAATATGACCGTTATCCATTACATCAAGCCATCAATTTTGAATCTCTTATGTGGAGCCCAATAACGCTATATTTTTCATTCTCATTCTACAATAATGAGAATCAAACGGGCCTAAATAAGATTTCTTAATCCATATGAAAAACTAAACCAGCCTATATAAATAGGACGGATGGAGTATTACATAAGAATAAGATCTAAAATTGTCTTGAATTGCAAAAAGATTAACTCTAGTTAACTTTACGTTTCCACCTCAAATATCATTTTAACACTGCATCAAGAACAACTTAGGAAAGTCTAGTTCATCCGCCACAAGAAAGAGATTGAACAAAAAATGGTGAGTAAAAATCTCTCTCGTTAATATTTGAACGAAACTAGCCCTACAAAATTTCACTTGCACTCCTAAAAAGCTAGTTTTAGACCTAAATGTCAATATTAGAATATTTATAGGAATAACCCAATGTAACCTCAAATGGAACATGATCTGTCTCTCTGTTTTTCATGTGCTGAGCATGCAAGGAAAGACGAGCAGAGGAGCCAATTACACTAACATTGTGGTCCTACAAAAGCCACCTTGTTTTAGCCAAACATAATCTGTCTCTCTTCTTTCTAAGGACATCATCCAAAGAAGTTTGTTTCATGTATCTAACTTAAAAATAGTTCTTGTGACAATATTTGAAATTGAATGCTAGATGAGTCAAATACTTTGTACTCCATTATAGGCATTTAAGTTTAACTTCTCCCAACATTAAATGGTTGGTAACCTCACTCTGACTAGATTTTTAATCGTCCATATGCTTGCAGTAGAAAGTAAGATCATTGATGTCTTTGCTAAAAAAAATAAAAAATTAAAAGGGTAAGATCATTGATAAATATGTGTATGTATGTATATATAAATCCAACTTCCCATATCATGTTACCTTCTAAACCTCTATTCCACAAGACTGCACACAGACAATTATGTTTATCCATGTCTATGTACATATAAATCTATATGTTTCATGATTGTGTAATTGATACCACCGTTGTGAGTCCAGTTTTGTCCTAACTACCATATTACAATGAAAGAAAAGCAGACAGGTAATACAAGAAGTTCACCTCCAAGGGCCCAACCCACACCATACCCAAAATAATAGAGGAAACTGACCCAAAAAGGAAAAAGAGGGATAACAACTATTTTCTAAAGAGGACGAGAAACTAATGAATAGGTCAAAGAAGCAAAGATCATTTCTAATTTTAATTCATATTTTAACAGTGATAATAGTTCCAAGTACCTGCAAGTAGAGTGATAATGTTTGTCTTACCTGAATTGGAGAAATAGGTCTCTTAAGCTCATTGAGAGATGATCGATGCTCGAAGGCTTGACAGTGTCCATCAATAAATGATCCCGAAGCAGATCCTGGCTCAAAAAACTCCCTTAAAACCAATCCTGTATTGCTGGCACATTGAGTACTCCTCGAAGACGAAGTTTGTAATAAAGTCATCTCAACTCCAGAGCCAACTAGTGAACTGACATGACAATCCTGTGTAGGAACAGATTTTTCTGAAACAAGCTGCTCGGCATTTCCATATTCATTAGTTGTCTTGCTACCATTAGGATAACAATGCATGTCACTGCCAATAGATGAAGAACTTCCTCCAGAATGATTCTCACATAGGTCATATATTAATCTCTCAATATGTGCTCTCTTGATGGAAGCTTCACCAGGGGGAAACCAATCTGCGGTAAGCTGAAAGATAAACACTGTCACTTGTGCATAAAGACTCATAACATGTGCTTTAGTTTGTAGAAGAAACCTTTAAAGAGAGAGAGAGAGAGAGAGGGTTTTCAAATTTCTAGCAATAATCAGAATGCAGATGACACCCCCACCTAGAAAGCATTGACACGAACACGCCAACACCCATGATTAATAATATTAAATTTGTTTATTTGGTAATTCATAGAGTAAAAAAAATAATATAGGTGCAATCGGTTTTGTTAAATTTTTTTTTAACACCAAACTATTAATTTTACATTCAGAAACGGAAGATATGTGTGTTCTATTTTCAATTGAAATCAAGGGTCATTTGGTAATTTGATGGCTAAAAAGGGCCTGATTTTCAGAAAAGGCCGATTGCATTAAAAATAAAAGAGGTGAATTGCTTTATTGTTGATAAAAAAGGCACGCAAAATTTTATAATAAATGGTTAAAAGTCCTATGGTTTAATCAAATGGGAAACGAAAATTTTAATAAGAAATAAATGTGTCTTGCTGTTCAAAAAGAAAAGAAAGCTAGGGTTTGGCAAGTCAAAATAAAAGAAAGCTGGAGTTCCAGATTTGTTTTCTTGCACCGACACTGATGAAAGATCCCATAACATCCAACACCTTTTGCCAGATTTGCTGCAAACTCAAGACGCTGATGAAACAAAGCCCGGGATTGAGAAATGGAGAATGAAGATAAACTAGGTTAGTTCTCCCATTTGCTAATTAATCTTAAAGGGCCACAGCATGTCTACGCCATGTCCGGGACATGTCCGCACGTAGAGCAAAAATGTGGACAAGCCACCTTGCATATCTTACACGTATTAGCGTCCATACTAGGGGTGTCCAAAAGTCCCAAACCGACCGAACCGAACCCGAACCGAACCGAACCGAGCGGTTCTTCATAAATTAAATACCCGAACGGGTACCCGAATCAAGAACCGATGGGTATGGGTCGGGTCTCGGGTCTAGACCAAGAACCCAAGAACCGAATAAGAACCAAAACTAAATAATTTTTTTATTTTTTATATTGAATTAATTAAATTATTTTATTTTTTTCTAAACGAATTAGCAAATTAATTAAATAAATCAGATTATTTCATAATTTTAATTTTAAAGCCCAAATCATTTTTAGAACTCATTAGCCCATTTTAATTTGAAAGAAATGAATATACTTTATGTAATGTTGCTGTAATATTAATATCTACTTTTTGGTATTTGTATACATTAAATTAATCTTATTGGACGGCTAGTTATTTATATGTTTTTGAATTGGGCTACGTTTATTTGTAAAAGTTACGAATGAAATGTCATTAGTTGTATTTATGTAGTGCTACTGTAAATATTAAAAAAATTAATTATGGTACAGAACCGAACGGAACCGAACCGAACCGAACGGAACCCGAACGGTTCCATAATTATATTTGGACCCGACGGGTCCATTTATTAAATACCCGAAAGTTTTGGGTCGGTTCAGGTCTCTTCAGAATCGAACCGAACTGACCCACGGACAGCCCTAGTCCATACGACATCGGACACCGACTCACCGGCGCCGGAAGCATGTTTCTGCTTCCTAGACCCCTAAATAGTAGGTTGAAAGACAAGGTTATTTAAGTCTTAAGACTATGAAAACTGACGAGACCACGTGAGTTAAGAGAGCCTCTTACAAGTGATCTTTCTACAATACCAAGCTAAGCTAATAAAATTGTAAGCCCAAATGAAGGATTTGTTGATTACAAGCAACAGCTAAAAGAAATGTTCAGAAAATGCCAAAGCTCATGCCTTGAGGCATGTCTTACGTGCCTTGAGTACCATTTGATAAGGCATAAATTGTCAAATATACTCAATGATAGTCAATAAGACTCGATGTCTTATATAAAACCAAAATCACAACTAAATATGATAAAAGCAATCTATCTATATAGAGTACAATTATAATGGTAATATAAACATCAAGTTGTAATATTCGATGATCTCCATAATCTTATTCAATCTCATTAACATACACCTCGACTTACAGAAGTGCACACCTTAGGGCATAAACATCAAAGCGGTTGAGGTGTGTTGAATTGTCTTGTCGTTGCTCTTTCTAGAATTTTTATTGCTATCATAGACACAATCTCAACCCCTAAACTAGAAAAAAGAATAGGCACGCTCTAGCACGCTGCAACGAAATGCAATAACCCCTCAATGTGAGATTGCAGTTCTTCAAAGGCACACGAACAATGACAGTACAGTGAACTTTTCTCTACTGGTCTTATATAGTCGGACAGATGTTTCATTGTATTGAACTTTTAGTTCTAGTACCAGAATTATTGGTCTTGTTATGCAATCAATACTTCGATAATTTATGATTTTCCAATTTTGTTAATCTATTT
Organism: Fraxinus americana; assembly: GCA_035079005.1. Taxonomy (NCBI): domain Eukaryota; kingdom Viridiplantae; phylum Streptophyta; class Magnoliopsida; order Lamiales; family Oleaceae; genus Fraxinus; species Fraxinus americana. The sequence continues at coordinate 4,889,946 of CM068707.1, read as the reverse complement.
CATGTTTCGAGTTGCAAGGTAGAATTTAAATTTGTTGAGATGTTTTACTCCACATGGTGAGGCGCTAATTAGAACTCTTAAGAACCACTAAAGCATTTGGGGGGCACATTTGGCGTGTCATATTAGACTGGATAAGAATTAACTTAATACTATCCGGTGTTTGATAATATCCAGATTAAAAATTAATCTAGGAAACTTATTCTCCTTTAGTCAAACAAATTAAAATAATATGCTCCATGAGATGGGTTTAGACTAGATAATTCATTTTCTTTACATGAATCATAACACGTAAAAAGTAAGTTTTATTGAAATACATAAATTTACTTAAGTAAAAGTGAATTTTTTACTTACAAGAAAATTTAAGTAAAAAATTTTTTTTTTTACTTATACGCAATTCCGTTATTCACAAGTAGAAATTTTACTTGCAAGCAAATTCACTTATAAGTATATAAGTAAGTTTTAAAAATTATATCTATTTTTATAAATTAAAATTAAAAATAAGAAACATAAGAGTTAATTTAAGGGAAAAAAATATTTACGTAAAAGAAATCCAAACATATTTGTAGATAAATAAGTAAATTTATTTTTAAGATGATAATTTATAAAATCCATAACACAATAATTAAGTCTAAATAAAGTACTTTTCTTAAAAATAAGAGAGTTATCCATACATATTTCTAACATTAAATTTTTTAAAGCTTGGACATGTATATTGTCATAAATTTCTTATTTTTAAATACTTGTATGTCATTCTAATACGGCGTAGCAGCAAATGTCGTATTAGAACAATATACTCAATCCACCTTACAATAAAATCTCCCTAATCCTCTCTCTCCTAATCCTATTCTCATAATCCAATGACCAAACACACCCTTAAGGATTAAGAACTGACCAAGAAAGTATGAGTTGACACCTATTGGAAGCTTATTTACCAAATTGTTTATTTCCCCTCAATTTATTTCTCAATCACTTCTTTTTCTGTCCTTATATAAAACCATGATCCAATAACTTTTGGCACATATTATTCCTACAGAGTCGAGCCTATTAGCCCTTGATCACACTTATTTTCCTACCTTTCACTAGTTTAAATAATAACATTTTCCTAATAACCTTGATAGAAGCCTAGTTAAGCTAGTTTAACCATAATGTAACACGACACTTCATAAATAGTGAACTCTTCATTAGTGAACTCTAATTAAGTCCGTCATTGTTACTAAAACCTAATTGACCTACTCTACCTACATCTAGATTTGTCTCGATTCGAGTGAAAATGGCATATATGTAGCAATTTGACGCATTCATAATACACAAATGCATATAAAACTACAATAATCATTAGTTAATGCCATCTAACAAGTTGGCATCATTGGCCAGTTAAGCATGTGAGGAACTTGGGAATCACATAAGCATGGTAAAATTGGGAGGAAACAAAATGCTCGAGGTTGATCCTACTTTATATAGCCCATTTTATCAATTTAAGTATGCATTTTTCAACAATTATAGTCCAATAAATTTGAACATATAGAAAAATTGTGAAGCTTGCATCTCTATTTAAAATCAAGCAATGTACTTACAAAGTTGCTCAATGAAGTTATCTTATGTATGTTGAAGTCAGCAGGAACTTCCTCGAGAAAAAGCTCTACATAGTGAAGCAAGAAGAGGCCACAGTCAAATGAGTTTTGCTGCTGAGGTAGCTGTACAAATGCATGCTGAAGTTAGGTCAAAGTACTTGCCTATAACACAGACACACAGCAATGCCAAAAACAGAAATATGCTATAACTTCATTTAGAAGTAACTAAACAACCAACCAGAAACCAAAAGGTAAAACCTTCAATTTGAATATATCAGCTGGAGAAAATACAAATTGCCCAAACATAAAAATAAAGACTCATACAAGTTTCATGAATATGGAATCAAACAGATTCCGATATTGTTAGAAAGTATCCTTCTCACAAAAATGGCACACATTCCACTATTTTAAATAATCTAAATTCTGGAATTTATAGAGAAAACTAAGGTGCCAAGTGTGTGTATGTAGTATGGCTTGAGGACATGGGTTGACAAGACAAGTAGACAGCACACAAAAAGGAAAAGAAACAACATAAATCCCAGGCCTTGTACACAAAACCCGTCTTAAATATGTTATATACAATGTCAATTACCCTTCCTTGAAAGGTTAAAACACTTGATAACACTTTATCATACTAGCCATCGACAAGTTTCCATCACAATCTCCGAATACCACTCAAAATATTTCATGCCCAGATCAAAGCAAATCATAATCCATTAAACAAAAAATTGTGCTTTACTAGCATATTTAACTTTTCCCTCCCTCCACGCTATTGAATATTGAAGCATCTAAAATGGGCTCCAACAATGCAACCACATCTTTACGAATTTATCAAGATACAAATCCCAATGTCAGTGGGCTGCGACATAGCATTCTATAATCCTCCTTTTTCTCTGATATATGGGTGCTTAATAAATAATCCCAGATTAAGGCATGTGTGATTGAGAGGGCTGGGCGAGTTTAAGAGATGGTGTGGGCTGAGTTAGTCATTTCCTATTCCGCTCTTTCAATTTTCTGGTTTTTTGGGGACAACCAAAGAATCAATCACGAAAATACAAGAATGATCCTGCCATTTTTTCAACTAAGGCTGGGTTACGAGTAAAAGCCTTCCACCGATCAAACAAGATGCTTTCCAAACATTTTTAGGGATGCTGAGGAATGTCAATTTAATGAATATTAGAATTAAGTGTCCAAAAAAATAAGTCACTAAATCTTTATCGGTGCACATATATATACAATATAACTGAATTATCTACTCAAAAAATCAGATACTAAAGAATAAACAAAGACTAAAATAGTACCTCAAGTGAAATGAATTTTAAGTTTCTAAATTTTGAGTACAAATCTTCATGTGTTTCTTTCTGCCTTTCTTTCCACTCCTCCCATAGATAACTGTCATTTTCAAGTTATTAATTGACAGGTAAGACATCAAATTCAATATAAACCTTTCTATATTTTTAAGAAAAAGGAAAATCTGAAAGAAACAAATGATAAAATACAGAAATAACCAACATGTTGAAGCTTATACAGAAAGTGTCAAGTGTTCCAATCTGATCTACGGCCACATCCATTTTAACTCGTTACCAGTGATTAACTGAAGAGTTCTCATGGATCATGGATAAGTGTTTGGTGTTTGCAATAATTCATGGGTCATGTACAAGCAGGTACAGGTTTTCAAACAAGTATTTTTCAGGCGGAGTCTCCTTAGTACCACAATCTTATCAAATGGAGTTTCATTTATAAGTTAACAGGATAGAAGGAAGACATGAAAATTGTAGTAATCCTCCCTGCTAAAAAAAAAAAGCAACTACAGCACCCTCACTTGGCATAGAGACCGAATTGGCTAGTACTCTTGCAACGCAAGTTTTTTCCTCCATTCTCACATGAATCAACATTCATACAAGCTGCCTGGATCCCACTACTCTTACACACAAACACTCTACAAAAGTACCTCTATTAATAATAACTGCAATGGAAAATATACCTTTGCATAAGATCCTTAAGGCCCGCGTGACTTCCTTTTATAGAATCCATATGCAATATGCATGGAACTCTGGCTAATTTATTTGCATCAACATCTAAAATATGAAATAAAAGAAAGAAATGTTGGAGCATAGAAAAACTTATTTGCGAAAAACCGCATGCATTTGGAAACAACTTGCCTTCGTAGTCGACCACTTTGCCAAAATAGCATATTACTATAAGACTCCAGTGGTAACTGTCACAACAAGCATTGTTAGGAAATTATCAGAAATCACACTCCATTGCACTGCAGAGTCCTCTTTTTTTTTTTTTTTTTTTTTGGGCGGCGGGGGGGGGGGGGGGCGCTTAAATTATTATTGTTATTTAACTTCTCACTTGTAATTTACAGGTATGACAATGAAGTCCTTTTCTAGTAAGTTCACTTTTCTAGTCCATTTCCGAACACGATGGAAAGCAGCCTTGCCGTCGAAGGCACTAGATGGGTCTTTGTCCATGTCTGCCAGCTTTCGAAAGAAGAAGCTGTTGAAAAAGTGAAACCTAAGCCTCTCGTCAGGGTTTTGATTGTTTTTCAAATACCTGTCACAGATCAAAGTTTCATTATAACCAAGCAAGAAAAAAAGAACAATGGTAAATAAAGAGAGCATATCTAATCTGTTCATACACCACCATTATTTTGGAGGCAAAAGGAATTTAATGAAACAAACAGCAACATGTCAAATTCAACTTCTTTTTTCATTAGTTTCTACCTATCCTTCTTAACTCTTAATAAGTGGCGATAACCAAAGATGACTTGCAACAATTTCAATTCTTTACTGATAAGAGGTAGCATAGGGGGGACCTTGTCTTCTTATAAGTTCACTACCTGAATGAAGACTGTATTATATGAGCAGATAAACTTACTGGATGTAGAAGTCTATGACTGTATCATTGAGAAATGTATCTGGCCGTAGTAGATCTACGTCCCTTGTGCTTATGGAAACCGCATCAGGTTCACCTTTTGGATAAATAACTTCCTCAAAGGACTCATGAAAACTACAAAATATGAAACTAGCTCAGTTTGCATAAACAAGTAAGGAGAATAATTCTGTTTGCACATTCTCCTATGTAAACTGGCATTTTGAGTCCAAGAAGCTGAACTTAAAAAAAAAAAAAAAAATTATATATATATATATATATATATATATATATATATATATATATATATATATATATATATATATATCAAATATGCTCAAGTATTCAGTAAAGTTGGACAGCCTGTTGATTGGTTAAATATCTTCCTATCTGTGGTTGCTCAACTGTTCTGGCATCTGAGGCTATTGTATTTCTGCCCCTCTGCAAACTTCAATTGTAAAATTCCAATTCCAGCAGTCATAATATGTAGTGAATCTTGAAATTCTATCTTAAAGGGTCCATCTTATTAAGAGTAGAGCCCAAAGCCTTTATATGTGGCTATTATTTTCATATTTAGCCTATGGGAGACTTACCCTTAACATGCCCCCACAAAATGGTGACACAATTGGGAGCACCAATCCTGGAACCTGACAGCTCGTTTGAGCTGTGGACGGATGGCATTGGTCGTTTGAGCTTCGGACGGACGGGGTTGCTCGTCTAAATTTAATGGACTCTCATATTAAAAGGTAACTCTATTAAGAGGAGTAACCCAAGACCTTATATGTTTGCCATGATTTTAATATTTAGAAGATGTAGAATTTACCATTAACAAAAAAAGTTTTACTATAATGGAAGTGTCAAAAATCCATCAGTAAAATATAATAAGCCCAAATGCACAAGTGTCCCCTAATTTTTTTAGAGGCAGCTCAGCTAGGAACAGGATATAATAGATGAACTGACTGGATCATCTTTGAAATCACCCTCAAGTAAGAATATATATTTTAAAATCTTCTCAAGAGAATTTTTAATATTACAAGCAAGTAGAAACTTAATTGTTGAAATTAAAGGATGTGAAGTGATGTTTGTCACTATAGAAGTTAGCAAAAATGTGATGAGGCAATCCTAAGGAACTCCGCAGAAGTTCACCACCACCAATAATGTCATGAAAAAGAAAACCACAATATCTTGGTTCCATTCTTAAACATACTAAACATAAGCAATATTATTTAGATAGGACAAGTATTTCTTTTGGTTTTGGGGGGGGCGCATAGTTTCAGTAGTTAACTTCCTTAGAGCAGTCTACTAGTACTGGTTATCATTATGGATTTAGCTGTTTGTTGTCATCACATTTCTTTCTAAAAATCTTTTATCCTTTTTCGTTTCCATTTTCATTGTGCAGCAAACTTGTTTTTACCTTTCTATTTTTCCTTTCTTCTTTCTCTTATTGTTTACTTATTTTGATGAAGGTGGCTTGGGGGTTAATGAATCCCACTCACTAATAAAAAGAATGTACCCCTCTTGGTCCCTTTTTATATGTTGCATACTTTTAAGTTAGGGTTGTCTCCATAACGAATGTCAATTGTTAAAATAATAGCACAATTGCATTTAGATTACAGAGATGCCAATTCATTAATTGATGCAAAAGAGTAAGAAACAATGATGACAACACATTAAAACTCATTTCAGAATATGTATTATAAGTTGACCAGTGCTTTTAAATTAAACATAATGTTGGCAAGGTGTAGAATATAAAGTGCATCTTTTCATTGATTTTGCCTAGTGTGACAAATAATGAGGGATCAAGGGAGTAAAATTCCAAGGGACCTAGTAGAGCTGGCAGACGTACTAGAAGTACATGCCAGAAGAAATAATTGAATTTTTAAAAATAATTCAAGGTACTCATTCACTCACTTGGGGAAATAGCTTCTTGACTGCTGCATGGCTTTCCCTTCATGTGTGGCTTCTGTACAATCTTCTCTTTCAATACTTTGGACACAGAAAACGAAGACCAGTTACAGCATCACAATCCATACAAATTACATTTTCTTTTAATAAAGATCATCAAGAACTATACGCAAATGGTACATATAATTATCTTCCAGAGTTTTCAAAGTAAAAGACAAGAAGTTGGTCAAATCTAACTAAAATATGGAAGGTCTCAACAAAATAACCTGTTAGAGACCAATTGTTGTTTTATGTAGAATTGAAGAGACTCTACCATATACTACACTTTGATGACATCATCCACAAAATCAAGAGTCGGTGACGCAGTATGAGTAACTCGGTAGTTGGCGCAATATTTTACAATATACACACTGTTTCTCAAGCAGTATTAAGCTGGGACATTCTTTGAGAGTGCAAACAAAATGGGAAAGAAAAGAAAAAGAGACGTGATACAGAAAGTCTATTCTGGTAGATGATTATTTGAGTCATGTATTCAATATGGAAATGTTTGTCACATGATGGTGTTGTATAACTACCAGGAAAAATATTTGAGAAAGGTAAAACACTGGAAGTTGAATATAATTTTCCATTGTATGCTTGATTGGAGAAGATTAAAAGGAGAAATTCAGTAGTTTTGAAGAAAAAATGGTTGCTAAAAGGTTCCACACAAGACTTCTACATATTTCGCAGGACAACAAATATTACTCTCATAAAACGTATTTCCTAGAATTTTGATGCTACCAATAACAAAAGGATGGTAAGTGCAAAACAAAAAATGTTCATTCACAACACAGTTTATCATGTTTGTACCCGTGTGTCACAACACAACACAAGACACGACATGGTCCTAGTACTCAAACCTTCAGCAACGACAGACCAAAGCAATAAGCTATAATATACCAACAAATGAACAAAAAAAATCCTTCATTAACACCTTATATCATTTATCATATACATTAAACATGAATTGCAATAGTTTTCTTTATGTCAAATTTATGTAGAATGTCTTGAGTTTTCCAATGTTAGTCTACTTATTCTGTGAATAACTTATTCACGGACAATATTCAAAGTCAGAACACTTTTGACCGAGTCCTTAGGTCCTAAAATTTGACAGCTCACAATTCTAATACTCGGATACACACCCATAACACGGTTCGGGCTACAAGGTAGAACCAAACATAAAACAAATGAAATTTACGGACAAGCTTTATTTAACTTCAAAAACCATAGTATTGCCAAATACAAGCAACCCGCGCAGAGTATCACAAGTTATTTCCAAAAAGAGAACATTCACATAAAACACAAAGGTCAGTTTAGACTCACTCAAGCCGGACTTTCCACAGTTCTTTATATCTCATATTCAGAGATTCAATTGCTTCTTGTTTTTCATACCAGTTAGAGTCAACTGCTGGAAAATACAACTCCTGAATTCCTGATACCATAAATACAAGAAAGTAAAAGAACTGATCTTCATCACAAAAGTGGAAACAATATATGATCATTCATACTAAGTCAATTGCAAAGATAATAGATCTTGGTACTAATTTGTAAACTTGATGGATCAACTAAGATTCTTAATTGTGAATAGATCATATTCAAGAAGAGATAACTGATAAAAGAATCACAAGCTTCACCAAAGAAAACAAGAAAGGAGGTTATAGTGCTTCCTCTTTCGTATTTTAAAATATTGTGAAGCTTTCTTCGAATAATAAAGAAAAGTTCAACGCAAAACAGAAAATTGGGAGGGGGGCATTAATTATTCCAGTTTTTTGCAGAAAAGAGAATCCTTTTTATTGGTATTATAAAGTAAAACCACCCAGGTGGAGTATTTTTTTTTTATAACAAATAGTAGTAGAAAGTAGGGATGGGGACCATGCCATGACCTCCCAAAAAAGAAAGTAAAGCAAGTACAAACTTCGCATAATTAATCCAATTAGGGTTCCAAATGAACCTAATCTTCTCCTTCAGGAAAGATGTGTAATTATACATCTCCTTCTTCTGAAATTTAGCTCTTTATCAATTTTGCAACAGCTAACAGATGATGTTGACATTTATGCCATGCTTATCCTACAGATGATCTGATCTTATTAGGATTATATGTTTTCCTAATCCACACTATAGAAGCAATAGACACTAATTACAGCATAATACACGTATATCTTGCTAAAAGTCATGCTTAAGACTCTAAGAATCCAGTAAAAATATGTGAGATTTAAACTTGAATACCTCAATTAATTGACTCATACACAAATAACTATCTTTGAAATACATGCATGGAGGCCTTGTTCCCTGTTCGTGTGAACAGCGAACTGATGTGTCTAGGTCCTTTTTATTAACCTTCATTGCATTTTTCCCAGACCAATTTTGTCTTTGTTTTTCTTTTTCTATTCAAGCATATACTCCAACACCCGACTATGCACATTCCTAATAAATATAGCCTATCTTTGGCCCTTATTTTTTCAAAAACTCATTTTCAATTACACATTCTCCCATAAAATAATTTTACACGTACATCGAAAACTTCTTCTTTTTTAACCATACATTCTCCAATAAATCACTATTCCAAAACACATTTTCTTATCAAAATGGGGCTCAAACAGGGGGCATAGTTTAAAAGGTATGCAGCAGGTTTATATCTTAGAAAGGAACCACAGAAAACTGCTAATGGAAATTTCATCAATACGTAATAGTTTAGCCCTTGTGGCCATTTTTTTGGAAAAACATTGTTCAAAATAGTGATTTTTTTAGAATGTGTGATTAAAAAGTAGGGAAAAGTTTTAGATTTACGTGCAGAATATTTTATTGTATGAATGTGTGGTTGAAATGAGAATGTAGAAAAAAGAGTTTTGAAAGAATGGGAAACAAACAGGGGCTTAATCTTAAGATTTAATTCACAACATTAGGAATGTCTTTTGTTGGAGATGATACAACAAGATGCACTGCACAAATTATTCATTAATTAGTACTCCATAAAATGCAAAATCACAACACTGGATAGATAGACAGAGAAGGGGATATTTCTGATGGCTAGTATGTGAAAAGGCTACAAAGGTTGGACCTCATACAAACAGTAACAGAAATTCTTGTTTGTTATGGACGCCACTTAGAAAAACTTCAATTTTTACCCAAATAAGGAACCCAAAAACTACAAATAGTGCAAAAATGAAACAAACATATAATCACAGGACACTAAAGAAAGGTACACGGCAGTCTTCTGCATATAGCTAACCTGAAGTATTGTCAACAGTCTCGTCTCCTACTGCGCTGTTTGAGACGAAGTGGACACTTATTAAGCCCAACTCATACTGAACAAATGTCATAAGTCATACCATTAATTTTAGTCCCTTTTACATAAAAACATTCAAAAACATATATGCAGAATGGTAGCAAACAGTAACTCACACGAGCTGACCACTGGGACTCTATTTTGATGATATCCTCAATTTCCAACTGAATATGAAAAGACCCCGGATTCCCATTGATAGTTTTGCTTTTAACTATTACAGAACTTCTCGAAAATGTCACCGTGGAATCCACATAATGTACACCACGATAATTGATATAATCAGCATAGATATCAATTTCCATTCTGCCATCAACCTGCCAATTGAAAATCAAAGAACACAGTTAAATAGCAAGCACTGTGTGCATGACATTTTTATCGGTATTTGAACAGTTCAGTTAACACTTTTATAAACACTATCTAGCAAAGTCATGGACCTTTAGTGGTGTCAATCGAGCCAAGCGGTTCATCCGCTCGGCTCGTACTGTTCACGCCCACAAGCCGCTCGGGCTCGTAAAAGAACGAGCATGAGCCGAGCGGGCTGGCTCGTACTGTTCACGAACTGCTCGGCGAGCTGCTCGCTGAGACGAGTAATTTTTTTTTTTTTTTGTGACCCATTCGGTCACTGAATTTTCAGTGACCGTTCCGGTCACTTGGTGACCAAACGGTCACTGAATTACAACATTTTTCAGTGACCATTTGGTCACATATACATATACATATACATATACATATACATATATATATATACTAGGTGCAACAACGTGCAATGCACGTTTGCCTAGTTTATATTTAATAGTTTTGTTTAAGAATTAGTTTGTTATTAATAAAGATGTAATTTTTTTGGTTAATTAAATAATTAATGATGTAATGTTTATATAATTGATAAATAATTAGATGTGTGATTTTGATGTTGTGATGTAAGTTGGTGAGATCGAAGAAAATAAGCAAAAGTTGACAAATTTGGAGAAATGACTAAATTGTAAGGGAACCAAAGTTCGGGGACTAAAATGTAAATACTTAAAAGTTGTGTCAAATCTCACGATGAAGATTTGAGAGTGCTCAGAGTCAATTGGATAAAGGAAGACGTCAATGGAATCAAATTTAGTCAAAAGATGATCACAAATCAATTTCCAACCGAAAAGTTATGTTCCGATGTTTTAGTCTCATATTGAGACCTATTTTTGACATAGGAAGTGATCGAATTGGAGAATGATGTCTGAATCAAAGTTGTAGCCAGATGAGTTAGCTTTCCAACGCATTTTGAATCTCCTCAATCGGATATCGGAATACAAAGTTATGATAAAAATACTGAAAGAATGTGCAGTTACCTGTTTAAAACAAGAAATTCCGTTACATAGTTCGTTAAAACAACAAATTCCGTTAGTTTTTCCGTTAAAAAGAAGAAATTCCATTACATAGCCACTTTTAATATATAGAAGATATATATATATATATATATATATATATATATATATATATATATATTTTTTTTTTTTTTTCCCTATAAATACCTAATCCATTACAACATTTTTTCCCAACAAACTTTCATTCTCTACTCTAATCTCTATAATTTACAAATCATTATCAACAATATCATTCATTTATTCTATAATTTTCTTCTACATCTTTTACATTATCTTAATTTTACAACTCATTTTATACACTACTATATAATCTTCATTCACTTCTCATTTCTACATTCTATTTCTACTATTCACAAATGGATCCACGAGCATTTGTTTAAAACTTGTTCGGTATGGAAGGCGAAACACCTGCCCAAAATCAATTTGGGAATGAATTTGCCGATCTCGATGAATTACCAATTCCAGAAAACATTGAAGACTTCGACGTTTGTGAAGGTAGTCATCCTGATCCAATTGATTTGGATGACGTTGATCCTAATATTCCAATTGATTTGGAACAAGATGAAGAACCTACATTAAATATTTCCGATACAAGAGGGAAGAGAAAGGGGAAGAAGTACGCAAAATGTTGGGACCATTTCAAATTGATTAACACTGGTCGTGTGATCGATGGACTTCCAGAAATCAAAGCAGTATATAAATACTGTCAATAACGACTGGCATGGCAAAAAGACATTGAGCCACTCACCTCAACCGTCACTACAAAACATGTGCGGCCAAACATGGGCTTCTTCCAACTGGTCAAACGCAACTACGGTTTGGTAGCGTCAGTGCTACTACTACGCCACTTTCTACGTAGATGTATTCGGAGAAGAAAGCTCGAACGGGAATGGTGAAGTTCGTTGCCGTGGCGGAGCTGCCACTAGCAATAGTGGACAACCAACATTTCGTAAACTACGTCAAACAATATCTTCAACCGAAATACATTGTGGTATGTTGAAATACTCTTCGTTCTAATACAATTGAATATTTCTTAATGCAAAGAAATAATTGATAGCAGATTTAGAAAAATATGGGGGTGTGATATCTTTAACTTCGAATTTGTGGAAAGGAATTAATAAGAGAGGTTATATAGCTGCAACTGCACACTATATAGACCCACTTTAGGTTATGCATAAAAAAAATTATTGTTTTTAAAATTGTTGAGTATCCTCAAAACGCTCAAATTATATTTAATGCTATTATTTTAATAATTAGAGAATATAAATGCGAGAGTAAAATTCGTTCTTTTACGTTTGACAATGCTTCCATAAATAAAGTTGTTATCGATAAATTGAATAGAGTACTTTAACCCGATTTCGGTGGTTATTTATTTCATATTCGATGAGTGCGCCATATTTTTAATTTAATTGTACAAGACGGTTTAAAACATATGAAAGGCGAAATTAGCCGAATTAGGAATGCACTTATATATATCACGATCACACCTAGTAGAAAACAAGCATTTGAGGAATTTTATGAACAAACTGGGAATAAACATACAAAAACTTTTATTACTGACGTAGGTCATAGATGTAATCCAACTTACTTATTCTTAAAATCCTGTAAAGATTTTGAAACGTTTATCACTGAATTTTATAACAGTAGGCATATTAGAGACGAAGACGATAATATCTTAAATGAATCCGATTGAACTACAGTTTTTAAAATTAAAAATTTTTTGACAAATTTTTATAGGTCTACAAATATATTGTCTGGTGTTTATTATTTCACTAGTTGTATGGTTCTTAAACATCTTTATATAACTGTTAGGGCTTTTAAGAGATATCAAAATGACCATGATTTTCATGCGGTCATATATGCTATGGAATTAAAATTTAGAAAATATTGAGAAGAATTACCTATATTATTTCCTTTAGCATACGTCATGGACCCCGATATAATTTATCAGGTACTAAATTTGTAAGGACTTTTAAGATATATCAAAATGACCCTGATTTTCATGCGATTATATATGCCATGGAATTAAAATTTAGAAAATATTGGAAAGAATTACCTATGTTATTTCCTTTAGCATGCGTCATGGACCTCCAATTTAATTTATCGGGTATTAAATTTGTAATTAACCAAATTTCAAATGCTTTAACTTTTAATATGCCTATTACTTATAGGAATTTGGAATAAACGTTAACTGAAATGTATGAATTATATGCTTCACGAATAGGCACACAAATTACTCGTGTACCTACTCCTCCTCCCACTAATATAAACGATGGCGACGCTGAAGTTTTAAATTTATTAGAAAAAATAAACTCATATAGATATGATTCAAATGCATATGCATGTGGTTCCTCTAGTAGTAGTAGTTTGTCTTCCACTGCATGTACTCAAACTTCGAGTACTAGTCCAAATACGTTACCATCTGAATTAATTGATTACTTTAGTTATACTATGCCTAATAACAAATCAGTTAGGAAAAGTTCAGAAGATGTCATTGAATTATGGCGAAATAACGAACGTCGATGACCAATAGTTTCTGCAATTGCAAAAGATCTATTAACACCTCCGGTTAGCACTGTAGTTTCGGAGTCTACTTTTAGTGCATGGAAGAGGGTTCTCTCTGAGATCCGAAGTCGACTAAAAGAAGATATTTTGGAAGTGTTAATGTGCGTGAAGGACTGGGAAGACGCTAATTATCAAATTCAACAAAAATATGCCAAAATTGCATGTAATCAAGTGATATTTAATTTCACTACATTCATTACAAAATTTTATTTTCATATCTTTATAATTTTTTAAAAAATTGTATACGTAACAAGTTATTCGTGTATAATTTTAATTCCGCCTACTCGAAATTGAAGTAGCCGGTCTCAAACCCGAATAAAGGAGGAGGGTTTATCTTTTTTTTTTTAAATAAAAATGTTTTAGAAAATGTATATTTATTATTTTAAAAATTATAAATGTTTTGGAAAATGTATATTTTAAAAAAATAGAAAATGTGTATATATATAGTGAATTTAAGATTTAGTTATAGTAGCATTTTAAAAAAAAGTTAGATTTAACGAGCCGGCGAGCCGAGATGCTCGTTTTGGGCTAGCTCAGGCATGAGCCAGCTCGCCCAAAATCCAACGAGCCGAGCTTAAGCTCAGCTAGTTGAAAACGAGCCACGAGCTCAGCTCGTGCAGCTCGTGGGAGTATGGCCGACTCGGTCCATTGACACCACTATGGACCTTTGAATAATAATATCTCAATGTCATTTAACCCTCTAACATGACGTGAAGCTTGTAGAGCATCTAATGCAGTCATCATCGAGATTTATTTTTATTGGGCTTTATTATTTATATTTTCTATTATTGGGTTTGTAGTAGTGGGTTGGCCCACATCCTTCGCTAGTAGGTTAAGTTTATACTTTTTGATAAGCTTTTTTTTTTTTTTTTTGATAAGCGGGAGGTTAAGTTTATACAATTTATTGGATCTTTTTCATTGTAGTTGAATTAGTTGAGGAATGAATAATTGGCGGCCACGAACGTTTTTTCTCCCCTCCCCGTTCTTCTCCCGGTTTCTCCCCTGCTTTCTTTCTTCTTCTTCTTTCTCTTCTGTTGTTCTTTTAGTTTTTAATCTTCTCTGTTGATAATTAATTTCCCTATTAATTCTACATCAGCATCACATGAAAACAATAGTGCAGGGAAGCGGCAACTTCCAAAGAAGAAATATTTTCATGGTTCAACCATTTCTTGATCCAAGCTTTTTTTTTTATTTGGCAAATAAAATTGGATTGGTACAAACTGAAACCCCATAACTTAAGCTACTTCATGTCAATCAAAACAGAGAACCAATTCAAAATCAGGATGCAAAACAAGCAACTGCCCCCAGATTGCAGTAGAGAGAGCTAGAGGAGGGTTGAACAGGTTATAATTATTAAGTAGTTTTTAGTTTTGTACATTAGGATTTTTATTTATGGATTTTCCTAGTTCTAGGACTCCTAGTCGCTTGAGAATCCCAGTTCTAAAACTACAACTCATTTAGTTATTTCCTGATCCAAGTCAATATATAACAAAAAACTATATTTCATTGAGTGGTTCATTAAGATGGAGGTGGCATAAAAAGTTAAATTATCAATCTTAATTTAGTTTAAATAATTATTTGTATCACGGCAAAGCAATACTGACGTCAAACTGAGACTGAAAAATGTCATTTTTTAACAACACCAATTCTGAGATGCCAACTGGGATTAAGACATCCTAGATTGGTCAGTCTAGGTTAGACTTAACTAATTCGAAGACAGTTTCAGGGGTAAATCTACTATCACTAGTCTATATAATCATCCAAGGCATTTTGATTATATTCCAAAGAAAGAAAGAAAGAAAGAAAAGGAAATGCAGGAAAATGGTGAGTTATTATTACTTCTTTAGACATGAATAATCTTAACGAAAAAAATCAAAATAGCAAAGTCGCTTACCATATTACAGCCACTGAAGAAGTTAGCAGATGATGGTCCATCGGAAGAAGCTGAAGCAATGCAATTCTCATCATAAGAAAATCGTGCATCAAACTATGTATTTCCAGATTACCTGAACTCCCGTCCCAGTTCCCAAAACCGAGAAAAAATAAATAAGAGCAAGAAAGAATAGAATGTCAGAAAAACAAACCATCATCATCTGCAATAGCAGAAGAAGGAGATCTTTTGTTCATGCTTTCATCAACATCTGACACCATACTAATTGTCTCGTCCTGCATGCATTCGAAAAGAGATAAGCAAACCTTAAGAAGCACTTCCCTAAAAAAGTCTCAATATCAAGATTACAATACATTGCATGAAGACTTCAGAAAGCCACAGTTTTCGTGGTCCTTCACATATGAAGCGGCTTCAGGGCTAGAACTGCATTTCACACTGGGAAGGAAACTTCCAGGTTTAAGCTTATCGAGTCTAATATCAGCAATTTGTTCTTGACTTCTTGAGTTAACAAGCCGATCATCATCAAATCCCGAAGTGTTTTTGTTAGCACAATCCTTGGTGTCCAGAGGAGACAGAAAACTAGCAGTACTACAATTATGATCAATTTCAGCAGCCCCAACATCTGAACATAGTACCTTCCCAATCTCCTTTGATTGATTTTCAGTTTCCCCGGCAACTAAAAAGTAAAATACAAAAAAAATATTATAAAAAGTGAAAAACAAGTGATTAAGACAAGGAAAGAAAGGAGTTTAGTTTGAACAAAACTGATGAAGCTGCTCAAATTAGTGATAGCAAAAAAGGCATAATATTTCGTTAATCTAAAATTTAATCATAATGAAGTACCCGGCGAATCACTATTAGAAGTATGGCAACGATGATGGTTCATATCATTGAGGCAAAACCCTCGTCTCAGATTTTGAAAAGAACAGAGTAGACGCTATAGTTCTTCCAACGTAACTATTTAACAGAAATGTAGACCATATTGTAATTTCAACAAAAAACTATTTCGTAAATCATAGAGCGTGTGGAAGATTCCTTACCAGAAGATTGATCAATTGGCTCAAAACCCATGTCAGAAATCATCTTCAACAACTCATCAAACAAAATTTTCCTCCTCTTTTTCAACAAACTTCAAGAGCTACCTGAAAAATCGACTTCATAAAACAGAACCAGCCCACCGGTTGTCTGAAAATTGAACTCTTCTTCCACCTTGTCTAAGGGTCAAAGCTCCGTCGAAGTTGAGAATTGAGACTGTATATATAGAATCGCGACGATTGAGCTTCCAATTGTTTGAGCTCTAAACTCGATTTCGTTCTAGGGTTGGGGGAGGAGCTCAATTAATGATCGCAATTTTTTCCAATACGCCCGTTTTATAACAGTCGTCGTATTTAAAAATCCATGTCAAGGGGCAAAAACTTGTCATTATCATTATTTACTTTATTAAAAAGGAAAAATTCATAAATACGACGTTTAGTTTACACCAATTCAAAAATCATATTTACAGTTGGAAATTTTAAAAATAAGATTTTTTTAATTCTTATATAATATAATATAATAAACCCACATGCACCACCCATACCGCTTCGAGGACTATTCCGACGATCACTCTTTTCCAACGACTGCTCCGATTTCGGCGACTATTCCGACAATTATTCCAGTCACAAATTTATAATTTAATTAGTTACATATTATTTTTCAATCATAAATAATAATTTTTATACGTCACAGATTATTTTATGGTCACAATTCAAAAATTTTATAGGTTACATTTAATTCGTTGGTTACAGATTTCAAAATTAGTTGATCACAAATCAAAATTTATAGATCATACGGTCACAAATTTCCAAATTAATTGATCACGGATTTTTTACGGTCACAAATTTTATAATTTTTAGATCACAGATAAAAAAACGGTTAATTTTATTGGTCACATATTTTCAAATTTATTAGTCACAGATTATTTTTCAGTCACACATTGTCGAATTTTTAGGTCACAGTTAAATACTTTGCACAAATAACCAAATACTTGGTCACATACCACTAGCACTACTTCAGCCACCATCACCACACAAAACACCGCCACCACCCACAGCCACCAAACAAAGCACCGCCACCACCTCAACCTACCAACCCACCACACACTCCAGACTGGTCAAAAACCACACACCCACACCGCCAATACCACCGCACCACACCCACAGCGCGCAGACACACCCACCACCACTGCAACATTCAGCCACAGACTATGAACACCACCACCAACCAAATCTGAACCCACCACAGACAACATCTGTAGTCAAACACCACATCCACTCTACTGGCTGCCGTTCACAACACACACCCACAGCGCGCGCACACACACACACCCACTGAACGGCAGCCGACAGCCGCGAACGGGGCCACCATATCGAACATCACAGTGCACCAGATCTCACAACGCCTCTCATCGAACAGCGGAGTAAATGAGAAACGGTAGGACGCAAGGCTTCATCGACTGCGCTCCAAGTGACGGCTTCATGTGGTGTCTTCGCGCGACAACTTCCAGATTGCCGCAAAGTGCACCACCTCCACAGCACCAGCACCGGCTGTAGCAAGCAACGCAAAAAAGGGCTGCTGCTGCTCGTGTAGCAGGCGACGCAGAGGAGGACTGCTGCTGGTGCTGTAGCAGGTGACGCAGAGGAGGATGAGGGAGAAGAGAAGAGCGTGGATCGCCGGAGCAGCCTTCCACTTGTTGTCGACAGATCTGCTGGAAAAAGAGGAGTGAGAGAAGGAAGAGAGAAATGACGAAAGAAGAGAGAGGCGAGAGGGGGAGAAGTGAATTGATAAAAATGATTTGGGGTTTGGGATTGGGATTTTTAAGTCAATACCTGAATTTTGATTAAAAAATATTCTCACCTGATTTTTGCACTCTAATCTTTAAATATTTGATTTTATATAATTTCCCTTATTAAATAGATTATGGCCCAAGCCACTTTATTTTTTTCATTTTCTTTTTTCTATTCATTTTTAACCACACATTTTTCAATAAAATAATATTTTTAATTATATCAATAACTTTTCATTCTTTTTCAACCATATATTCCATATCATATCAACAGTAAAAATGCATTCTTTTTCAAAAAATGTGCATCAAACAGGGGCTATGCTACTATTTCGTTCCATTAATTTTTTTAAATTTTTATCTTCTTTTAATTTTAACCCCGCATTTTACAAATAAAATAATATTACACAAAAATTTAAAATTTTTCATTACTTTTCAACCACATATTCTTCCATCAAATGCTATTCAAATTTTATAATTTATACAAAATGGGGGCCAAACACTAGCTATTTCATCCTACTGATAATTGGTTATATCAATATTTTGAAAATTGGATCAACTATTTAGCCCCCATTTGGTAGAGATTAAAATTAGACTTTTGCTAAATTTTGATAGAAATTAGTGAAATATATGATTGAAAAATTGTGAGACTCATAAAGTATATGGTTGAAATGAATTGCTGACTTTGATTTAAATTAAAATTTAGATTTTAATCGATACCAAACATGGGCTTAATAAAGATAAAGGGTCCCGCCGACCTGATCTTGTGATTTGATTTTGATAACATTGATAAAATATACACTCGGCCAATAAATTTTAGCAAAATTTAATTTTGACCGTTAAATTCTAAATTTATTTCAAGTTGACCATAAATTTTTATTTTGTTTCAAGTTGATCACTATGCCCTTATTCATTAATGTGATTAGCTGGAAATAGAATATAACGATGTTAGGATACAATGATCCGAATTATGTTCGGCCCAATCTATTTGGTGAAAATAAAATTATGAGATTTTTTTAGGGGTATGTGGTGGTAGTAGAAGGATAAGTCCGATTAGGGATAGTAAAAAAAACTCGACAAACCCAATACTCGCGATGTTCCGCCCTGAATAGGGTGGAGATTACTCGTTTAATCGAATATTCAGGGTGGAGACGAGTTAGGCTACCAACTAGGTAATCGTGTGAGTTTAAATTAATGAACACAAATAGAATGATCAAATCTTAATAGGCCTTTGTCTGGGCTCAATTTTCTCCAAAATGTATTTTTTTTCTCTCCTCTTTTCAGTTATACATTTTTTAATAAAATAATATTACACGTAAATCAAAATAAATTTTCCTTCTTTTTTAATCTATTAAAAAAATCACTATTCAAAAATATATTTTTTCTCAAAAACACATTTTAATGGAGTCCAAACAAAAGCTGAACAAAGTTTAAGTTGGTATAAATTTGGAAGAAACAAAGGTTAACTAGATAATTGTGTAAGTTTAAACTAATAAATGCAGACATAATGATCAAAATCTAATAAATGTTACAAGTGCAACTATCAACTCAGTAAAGTTTAAGTCGATGATAAATTTGGAAGAAAAGAAGGTTAGCCTGATAAAATTTCACTGATTGAAAATTCAGCCAACTATCTATTTGACCCGATCATGAACAATGTTAAGGCGTTGGTGGACTCCACCTCTAACCAGGGGCGAAGCCCAGTAAGGACCAAGGTGGGCACAGGCCCACCCTGAACTTCGGGCTCAACCAATTTAGCTTACAGTTTTTTAAACAACTAATTTATCTCGGCCCAAGACTCGCCCAA